>CADDXX010000145.1:800773-1057202 GCA_902810485.1 Alauda arvensis | reverse complement strand
AWKAAAAAAGCCAACCCAAAGCAGAYKACCTTAACAGGTAGCTAATACCTCTGTTACAAAGTAGCACACAACTGGGTGTCACTTGGTGTTTACTGGGGGTGCTTGTCCACYGGCTATGGAATGCACAAGCTTATGGTAGCAGCATTTTACAGTTTGTTTTCTTCTGTGGGAGAGAATTTCAGATTTAATAAGGCCAGTGTCATGGGACCRAGTGGTGATTTGTCTTTTTAGCCAAGTAGGTGTGCTTCAGAACCCTTTGGAATATCCTGCACACCCATCCCATTTRGCATGTTGGCTGTCCCCTGCACCTGTGCAGCAAAGCAGTACTGGGTCAGTTAAGTCTGTGTTTTAGGGTGAGCCACATCAGCATTTCACTGGCATTAGCATGAGAGTTTAAAAACAATCATGTCGTATGTAATGTCTTGATAATACAATTCTGTGGTGGAATATTGCTGGTATGTTTATTAGTAAAATGTTATTTTCMCCTCTGGATATACACATCTGTGAGAATAAGTAATACAAGATATGTAATCTTTCCAATGTGCTAAGAGGCAGAGTATCCCATACTGTTGTGGAATGCAACTGTCAAACAGAAGTAGTTGGATGTAAGTGCTGCCTGTATTTAAGAAAGTGTGTGTTAAAAACCTCAAGTCAGTGCAATGATGGAGTTGTCTTCAGTGAAGAAGTTCTTATTTACAGGTGTTCCATTATGTTGATAAAAGTTGTGTTGCACAGAAACCCAACTCCTTACCGTACTTCTGTTTGTTGTTCTCCTTTCCCCTCATACCTTGTTTTCAGAACACTGCCTTGGACTGTAAATTACCAGCAGCAGGAGCTGGAGACAAAAGCTTTGACAAAAGCCCGACGAAGAGCAGGCAGCCCCGCAAGGTGGATCTGCGGGCTCGCTACTGGGCGTTCCTCTTCGACAACCTGCGGCGGGCAGTTGATGAGATCTATGTCACATGTGAATCAGATCAGAGTGTGGTGGAGTGCAAGGTAATGTCCAGCTGTTCTTTGCCTATCTGCCTTCTAGCTGGCTTTTTATATTTTAGAAAAAAGGTAAATGAGGAATTAGAGCTTCGGAAACACGGTACTTTTTYATTTGTATTTTGTGTAGGCTTTTAAATAGGAAAGCTGAGGACAAATGTATTCTTATTTAAGAAAGCACTTTCCTCTTGAGCAGGGACTAATTTTTGAAGTGTATAAAACTTGTGGTGTTGTACATGATATTATTAGAGCTCAGTTTGTTGCTGAAATCAAGTTTTGTTTGTTGAGTTCTGATTTTGTTACTTTTGTGACTAAACACTGATTGATTTCTTTTTCCCAGTAATGTTCTTTACTGTAGGTGGCACTGTTGCAGTTCAGCTTTTTTCACGTTCATTTGCTGCCACGTTCAAGTGGCTTAATTACGCACTGCTCCCTTTCTGCAGTGATAGTTATCACTCTTTTCATTCTCCCTTGGTTAAGGAAGTGATTGGTGATCGAGTGTAAGCAATGTCTTGTTGGGATGTCGCTGTAAGACACTTCCCAGTTTCAAATAACCTGAATTTGTAATAGCTTGTGCATCTGGTTCACATTTTTTTGTGRTTTTCTAGTAGATCTGTAGAATAACCCTTGTCATTTAATAAAAATCACTCATGCTTTGGAAATGGAATTTATCACAAGCATTAAGAGAAGTCAGACTATATTATAAAATAAATGTTAAAGATATGACTTTGTTTTCATATTAAACATGGCTGGAAACTCAACACATTCTGGAAATGATTATCTAATCACTGTAAAAAAATTCATATATCAGTTTAAGTAAACTTTTTTCTTATCCTGTGCATCTCATTCTCTGCTGTAATCAGACACGGCCAAATTGCTTTTGAGATTAGTGTACAAATACATTTCATTGAAAGCAGCTTTGAGAACTGAACAGTAGCTCAGAGGCTTCCAAATCTCTGSTTGGTCTGAAATAATTTAACATTGTTACTGAACTGTCTTCCTGCTCAGGAAACTCCTCTGTAGAATTTTTTGGTTTAAGAAAGTCAGCCAGCCTTGCATTGTAATTAAATTAGCATTTTAAACTTTTGTGACTGAAAGCACAGAAGTGTATTTGTATCATTATCACATATTTTGGGGGTTAGATATTGTTTGACATTTTAATTGGGCTACTTGATCTGCTTTTGGATGGGGATACTACACAGCCTGAGTGGAAAGTGTTCATTTTAGCAGACTCTTGGCAATGATGTAGGTATCTGTGTGGATCAGCTTACTTGTTTGCAAAACAGAGGKGAAAAAAAACCAAAAATGAGCAAACAGGGCARTYCAGTGTCCTATGTTGTGAAACTTAYTGTAATGTTCMTGTTACTCTTACCTTTCAAAAGASCTTTTTTCTCAGCACAAAACTATGCCTTAMCTTAGCAGCTGGAATATGTGTTTTTGCTGTGGTCTTTTGTCTGTRGGATTTTCTTTTACAGGTTACAGTTGAATGATGATTATTGTTTTGATAAATTACTATAATTTCTGTTAATTAAGTTACGAAATATGAAACTGCTTAGTTTTGAAAATTATTTTTACTAATAATGTTTCTCTTCTATAAATTCTATTACTTGTCATTATTTTATGGTGGTTTTGACAGACAGTCCAGTTTCTCCCATTTTGACTGCTGGACATAGGTGGGAAATAATTATTAAATAAGAAACGAAAATGGTTCCACTGCTAACTTTCCCTTCTTTTTTTTTTTAAGTGGTATTTTGAAAAATCCATTCAATTAAGATAAATTCACCTTATCAAAAACGTCCTTAATTTTGACTTTTTAAACTTCTGTCTTGGGTTAAATGGAYAGGTGCTATTTCATTTAAACATTGTAGTTGTGTAAAGGTCTTCTTATAAGAAGACCCATGTAAAAATGGAATGTGGCAACTTCTGACATTTTAACCCTTCTGTTTAACACTTTTATAGTGTTGGTTGGGGTTYTTTGGTATTTTGTGCCTTTTGCTCTCCCGTACCCTTACGCGTTGTTCCATTTTATCGATTGCGTTGTCACTGAAGATGTTTGATGCTCCCCAGTGGGGAAGGGCTCTGGTGGCTCTTTGTGGTTGAAACTGCAGACAGAAGGGTTGTGGTGAGGATCCAAACAGTAGCAAAGTGTGTAAGAGGATCAGTGCTTGTGTGTATTTTCTCAGCTTTGGGCTCTGCTGAAGTTGGTATTCTGCTATTGATTTGGAATTGAGAACTCTCWAATCATGTGTGTAGATATGGCTTGAAGGCTCTGTTTGGAAAGGTGTAATGAACATGCTTGAATTATTTCTGAAATAAATGAAGAGTTCTCAAGTGTAAGCATCATCTCACTGTACATAAATTAGTTTATGTAATRGTGAGAAAAGATTAGATATATCCTAGTAGATATATCTACCATATATCTRCTATATCCTAGTAGGTATGGCTGTAGCCATCAACATTTGAAATGCAAATTGTGTGGATATTCTCTGTTTTAGGTGGTTTTCTGTGTGTCTGACGTTTATATGAATATTTTACCTACTGTCTTCTAGTGTAGGCAGAGCAGAAATGGTAATGCCTTTAAATCTCCTGCTGTATGATAAAAGGTATTAAGACCAAAGGATTTGTAGATGGATGAAGGCAGATTCTATAGTCAGTTCTGGTTAATGCAACAGATGTCTTCAGCTGCTCTTCTTCTATGGTGTTTTCAGGTGTCTCAGAACTGAGTTTGTATTTATATATGTGTGTGTATGTATATATAAAAGACACTGCACACTTATGTRAATCATTTATTGATAGAGTTTGAGCAACTGGATCCAACAACTAATGGTACAGCAAGTATAGAAGAATATCAAACTACCTTTAATTTAATTTTGGAGTTTTTTTCTCCTAGAATGAATTARCAGTTTCAGCTGTTCTTTTCCTTTCAAAAGAAGTTGAATTTTATCATGTAAAAATTCAGTTCTATATTCGTTTTAGTTTTTACCATTACTTAATGCTTGTACAATCTCTTGTATTTTCACCTAACATTACTTTCTGGTGYATTTCTGGAAGGTTTTGGCCTTCTCTTGTTTCTAAATTTTTGTCTTGGTTTGGGAAGACAGGTGTCTGCCAGGGAAAAGCCAGAGCCTCCCTGGCAATGGAGAATGCAAACCCCACCCCTCCAATTTATTATAAATTTGAAATTAAGGGGCTTTCAGGCAAAAATGGAAATAGGAATAACAGTTCTTTGCAAAGAATATTAAAAAATGTAACAGTATAAAACACAAAACAAAAAGAAAAAACACTGACAAGAGTCAGAATACAACCTGACACCCTGTTGTTCTGAGTGTTGGCAGCAGTCCAGTTAAGTCCTGCTGGAGTGACTAATGTGGTTCTGTTGGAGCAGAGATGATCCTGTAGAAGGRTGTAGTTTCCTTCTGAGGGTTCAGTGGTGATAAAGTATCTCCAGTCTTCCTCTGGAATCCAGTGGAAAAACCAGCTGCCTAGGTGTTGTGATGAGTCTCAGGTTTTATCCAGGTGGGAATGCTTGGCTCCTCCTGCTGGGTGAAGCWTCTCCCAATGGGATGATGGAATTTTATCAGTGTGCAGTGAGCCTTAATGACCCATTAACAGCAGTTATCCTCTGGAGGGAGGAAGAGATAAAGAAAAACACTTCCCCAACCGGTTTCAACAGATGTAAACACAAAACATACTTTTGGTTACATSTTGCAACCCAAGACAGTTTTACAGATACATTCCTAAATTATTCCGGTTCAATGAAAACAGTTTAATTTTGCTTGAGATTCTTATTCCCTCTTATGGAATGAAAATTCAGCAGTGCAGTTCTGTTGTTCTGCTTTACATAAACAACACAAGATGAAGAGGTGGATAAAGGCTTCCATTAAAAGTTTAGACACATTGCATGATGGTCCTCTGTAAAAGGACCAACTGAATCAACTTCAGTTCAGGTCTTTGGGTCAGGGGATGTCTGTGAGAGAGTTTGGGTTGATTGAGGCCCCCCAGAAGCAGAGAGGAGCCTCTCTGGGGGCTGCTTTT
The DNA here is from genome assembly GCA_902810485.1 of Alauda arvensis. NCBI lineage: Eukaryota > Metazoa > Chordata > Aves > Passeriformes > Alaudidae > Alauda > Alauda arvensis. The sequence goes on along the minus strand of CADDXX010000145.1, from coordinate 1,052,180 downwards.
GGGCCTGGGGCTGCAAATTCTACTGATTTATCTCTCTCCAGACTGAGACTCCTGCTCCTGCAGCTGAGCCATTGCTGGCRTTTGGGACAGCCAGTATGGCAGCTGGAGTATGGCAGAGGAGTGCAAGGCTGCCACATAGCACTCACAAAATACTCCTTCTAGTTCTGAATTTGGGGATATTTACCAAGAGGAGTATGTATGTTCCTAAATAAATAACTTCGAGCTGTATTGTGGCAGTCCGTGCCCAGTGAAAATAAAATCTCTGTGAGCATTCCTGCTGCCTCTTTTTGGACTTTTACTTTTTCATCATTGTCATCTTCCACTGATGGGTCAACAGAGAAGAACAGGAATATTGGGTTCATAATCAAGCATTCAGTCCTAAAGATAAAAAGAGATGAGGTCTTTCAGAATGGTGATCTGTTCTGAAAAGCCAGCATGTCTTTTAGTTGGCAGTCAGGGTRTCCCTGTTGTGCCTCTTCTTCCTTTGCATCAGACATGTATGTATGTATGTGTTTGTATTTAAATTTTGTGTGATTGAATGCCTCTATGTGCCATTGCATTAATTCTCCTGAGAAGATTTCCTCTAGAAGGGGTTGTGGTCCTTTGGAGCACATCCTTGTCAGGCAGGGGATTGTGGCTGCCATGTCAAAGGTGCACCAGTGAGGAGCAGCTGAGGCCAGATGTGGTGCATTTAAGACTTGATCTAGGAGAACATGTGCTTGCTTAGAATATTTGCCACATACTGAAGTTGATATAAGGCAAGTCCTTTGTCTAGAGGAGCTGCTTCCTTTCATCCTTTCTCAAAGCTGTAAGAGTTGCTTTGACAATCACCAAACCAACCCCAGAGCTGGCTTTAATTATCTGTAATTGAACTGTATGAAAAGGCTACAAGGAATTTTTGAAGCTATTTTTGTGTCAAATAACTGAAACACCCAGTTAACTTTGAAAATATACATCTAAAAAAAGAGGGAACTTAGTCTGTGTGCTAAAAGTATGCTCCAGTATATATAAAAAAAACAAAACCCATGGAGTTCATTTTGGTAAATACATAAACTGAAATATTCAGTATAGATAATGAAACAGCATAAGGTAGGCATGGTTTATAAAGYAGAACCCATGTTTCTAGCTTGGCTAATAAGCTAAAATACAGATGTGGTGACCGAGTTAATTTCACTGATGTGTGTGCTGCAATTTTGGGTTGAAGTAACCTTAACATCCTACAGTCTTCCATACTTCCCTGTTTGCCTRTTTATTGTTTGAGAATGGGAGGGTAAAGCATGAAATGACATTTCAAGGTGGTTAAGGGTTTTCTGAAGTACACTTCCATTCTGAAGGGTTACAACTGGCCTGTCTCTTGCCCGAGTCCTGACTGAGGAGTGTTCCCATGGAGCTACTCTTGAAGATCTTTGTTGATTACAAAGTAATTAATAGGATCACCCCGCTGAAGAGACTAGAAGTCCCACTTTGAGATAAACACATGGCAACCAGARTAATCAATGAAAGCCGGAGAAAAGAAGGGAGAACAAAAAAGAGACATGCAGAACTGTTGATCAGAGAGTTGACAAGAACAGAGAGGAAAAGGTAACAGGAGTTACATTGTGGCTGGTTGGAGTTTCATGTCACTGATTTTCCTTGAAGGGTTGTTTTCCAGCAGTATTGCTTTCTTACTTAATTCAAACTGTCTCTTCAAAAATGGTACGGTATGGACGTGACCTTGAGAAATAATGCGATATAAAATTGTTCTGACTGCGGTGCAGGCGCAGCGTGGCCCGTAAAGGTCCCTGTTTGTCAGCAGCTTCTCGAGTGGTGCAGGTTGGGCCAGGCTCGGCAGCGGGGTGCGGGCGGTGCCGCAGGTAGGGCGGCACGGATGCGGGATCCTGTGTCAGAGGACAAAGGGACGGCGCCGCCCGGCCTGCGCTGCGCCGGCCCCGGGCTCCGTTACACACCAATCGAAGCCGCTGCCGCCCTTTGGGGAGCTAATTGGTAATTTTAGCTGGACATCTATATGCAGTTATCTGCATGCCTGCAACGGCGCTTTCTGAGCCACTTTTGTTCTGCTCCATCCTGCCTGACAAAATGGCCCTCATAGCTTTAGGGGGAGAGATGTGCATCAGTGAGTATGGGGCCGCTCCAGCTGCTTGTCTTGTTTGTATTCCCTTGTTCATACAACATGGCTCGGGTTACAGCTGCATGGGTCTGCTCTGATCATTTCTGATAATGTGGAGCTAAGCATTCCTTAAAATAGGTTAAACCATTTATTGTGTTTTTTTCCTGTGCCAGCTAACTTCAGAAATATAACTCATATTCACATTAATTCTTTTTTTTTTTTTTTTTTTTTTTGTGGGGAATATGTCAGTGACTGCCTTGAAAAGTAAATGATTCAGAATTAAATTTTGCCTTCTGTGCTCTCATTGTTAGTAGCAGTCAGCACAACTTAGTATGGGCTAACCTAAATGGACATGAATTGGATTAGAAAGCTGAAATTTTATTAGTGGAACTGAAAAAAGAACTGGCTGAAACACTTGACTTGTTCATTTCTTGTAGCAGGCTTTACTTAAGAATTATTTTGGTGCTGTAAACCAACTGCTTTGTAAGAAAGATTTCTGTTAGCATTTTTGGGGAATATTTCAAAACAAAGAGCAACTTCTGYGTCAGCAGTGGGATTCTCTTTGATTTCCCTGGTGTCTGACTTTGTGGTGCCTTTGCCTTACAGCAGCCAGCATATGTTCTGTATGTGTCATAAAGAGTAGTTAAAAGAATACTTGTATCAAAACTTAAACAAAATAAATACTAATCCATATGATTTTATATGAAAAAGCATTTTSCATGTGTTAGAGGCCCTTTTTCTGTTAAAAAGACAATTAAAAGTAAAGATGTATGGGATGTGATATTACAGAAATGTGCATTAGTTACCTGGACTGTAGGAGAGTGTTTTTACTGGTTTTGATGTAAAAGAGTTTTACTGTTAAAATTTGTAGTTATACACTTAAAAACCAACACCTTCTCATTTTGTAATTGTTCCCAAAGTTTTTAAGTAATAGTTATTTACTCTGAGCAGAAAATTAATCTTAGTACCAGCAGGAATGACTTTGGCATACYTGAGAATTTGTGAAACAGCGAAATTTCACTAGTGTTTTTCTTTATACCATAAAATTATGTATGCACTTTACATCCTGCATGTGAAGCTCATTCAAGTTTCATAGAATTCAAACTTCATTCATGGATTTTGATTCTTTTCAGCACATTGTCAYGACAGAGTACAGGACACATTTTTCTTGTCTTGGATAGAGTAGTTCTGAAGCTGCTCTTTCTGACTGACATGAGCTCCAACTCTCCCTTAGAAAGGCATTCATGTGCTTTGGTGGTGATAATCAGTTTTGCTGGGGAGGTGCCTTAAGTCTTTGTGTGTTTTGTCACGTTCAGTCAATGATTTTTGAGTTTATATGTGGAATACAAAGAATTGCTCTTTTCCCTGCCAGTGGCAGTAGTTTGGTCAGGGAACACAACTGAAAGTTCCATTATACTGTGTTTTGCTCTGCTTTGCAGTGAAAAATTGGTGCCATTAACTGAGYAGAGGCAACTTACATGGAATTTCTCATTCTTTCTGGATGTAATCTGACCATACARTGGGCACTACACTCACACTTTTGTGCCAACTGGGCACCAGTAGACACAATCATTTCTCAAAGTTAAGGATATTTTAATCAGAAACAAGTCTCTTCAGCCACTGCCATTTTGTCTGTGACTTTCTTCCTTGTGTAGTGTGAAGTTAATTGATATGTCCTGTTGTAAGAGTTAATTTTATTTGTTAGAGAGCAACATGTGGTTCCAGRTTCCAAACTACTTCATGAAGATTTTGCATATTCTGAGTAAATCTCCAGCACGCTCACATCATTTCTGACTGTGTGTGTTTAATCCCACCCAGGTTCTGATGCTGTTGCCTTTGTGTAGTTTTGTCTACTTTTATTTCACARATAGATTAATTGTGATATTTTTAGTCTTCCAGCAATCTGTTAGGTTTTATATAGTTTTCCCTTCTTGGTGATGYATGTCCAGCATATTTTAAAAGGTCATTCTGACCAAAAATAATGAAACAGGTATCCTTATGTGTGTTGAGGATTATTTTCTTGCAAATGTTGCCATTTTGTCCTTACACATTGATGCTGACACAGATCTTGAAGAATGTGCACCTTTTTTTGCTGTTGGTTTTTTTTTTGTTTGTTTGTTTTTTTTAGGATAAATGTTTTAATGATTGTTCACATTAAAATCTTAGTTGTCTGGGCCTTCTTGTTTTCAGGGGTTTTCTTTGGTTTAATGAGAAAGCTAAATAGTAAATGTCCTTTCTTTTCAGTTCCTTTGTTGGGGTGGGGGATTGTTTTTTAAATAGAAAGATTGATGTGATGGTTGCTTTTCAGGAAGTCCTGATGATGCTTGATAACTATGTAAGGGACTTCAAAGCATTGATTGATTGGATACAGCTACAGGAGAAGCTAGAAAAAGCTGATGCTCAAAGCAGGTAATTAGATTTATATTTTTTTAATCTCCAGAGAGAGTAAAGTTCACAGTAAACTTCATTTTCTAGCAGAGATTCAGCAAATATAACCAATTTTCCTTTTGGACAAATGGGTGTGAGGACATTTAATGTGTATTGTCACTGTTACTTGGAAGTAGAGGATATTTCCCCCATCTTTTCCTTCTAAATGGTTGTTTTGATGCTTTGCTCTATACTGGGATTTGAAATAAACGTTGCAGTCTTGAGAAGAGGCATTATTTTTGATATGGGTCTGGCTGGTAGGGTTTGGAGTTGGTGTAGAAACAATTGCTAAGATGAATGATTCAATGCAGCAGCATTTGTTAATACACTGAGCATTTGTCAGTTCTAGTTCTGCTGTGATAGTGGAAGAGTTATTGTGAATTGTGTTTTTAAACTTTTCTTTCCTGGGTTTGCAGACCTACTTCTYTGGCTTGGGAAGTAAAGAAAATGTCTCCAGGACGCCACGTGATCCCAAGTCCCTCCACAGACAGGATCAGTGTGACATCCAACGCTCGAAGGAGTTTAAATTTTGGGTATGAAACCAGCTAAGAAGTTTATTGAAGCTAAAATAAAGATTCATTTGAAGCAAAGTTCACGAATGCACTATTTTTCTATAGTAACCAATGTATTGTTTTGCTGTTTATTAAATCATATAAGCAATTATTTGCAATCCTAAAAGAAAAGCCCATGGTCTGTAAAGGAAAATCCTATCAAGGACTTACTTTTCCCTGACTTTGTAATATATTTAATTACTGGCCACTAAAAAGACCTGAAGATCAAATACTGTTAGTGTGTTTCATGTGATCTGTTTAATACTCTCTTCTCTCAACAAAACAAAAGGTCAAAATGTCTGCAACTGGCATTTTAAAATTGCCAGTGTGTGTAATGTGAATGGCCAGCTGAGTGAGCAGAAGTACATACAGATCAGAAAGAGTGAGTGTAAAGTGAGATTATGATGACCCTGATGCATGGCAAAACTGATACTAATGTTATATTCTACCATGAAGCATCTTTTACTTGTTGAAATGAAAGTGTCTGAAAGCTGTTCAACAAAAATGTCCATAGGTTTAGAGCAGCACTGTCTGGAGCTGTCTCAGTCTGGAGAGCWCAGCTGAAATCTTTCTCCATATGTGTGCTGTAGTCCCTTCAGGTTTGTTGGGATCCAGGGAACACACTGCCTGGTTTGCTGAGTGATTCCAGTGTCCTCTGCAGAGATGTGATACTGGACTGTGTGATCAGCACTCTGAGGATTGAGCTCTCTGAAATTGTGCATATCAAATATTTCTACAAAAAATTCTACAATGTGTGTTTGGTGGAAAACCAAAGTGTGTTTGGTGTAGGCCCTGTGCAGGTGAATCTGTYAATACCTGCCTGATGACATCTGAGAGGTGACATCTGAAATCCCTGRTGGTGGGGAGAAAATACTCACAAGCATTCAAATGAAACCCTTGAATCTGGTGGAAATCAATGCTCTGTTATTTTTATTAGAACGTAACAGCTCTGCACAGTTAGTATTTCAGCTGAGCCTTACTTGGCTGTAATTACATGTTGCTCTTGCTGCTGGAACTGTTTCATTCCCAGGGACATGATGAGCAACTGTGTTTGTTAGAGCAGGGAACAGCAAAGMTGAGTTTTCCATCCTTCACACTTGCAAACCTTTTTCTCTGTCTTGGTCCTCTCGTGTGTGTCTCAAAGCAAGACAACCCCAGAGAGCTACAGTATTTTGTGTGAGAGAGAAAATAGGATGGAAAATAAGGGCTGAGACATACTTGGTATTACAGAARGTTTTGGCAGAATGCTAGGAGTTACTAGGGAAGGAATAGGGGATAGAGGAGAAGATAGTGCTGTACCTCTGTAGAAATGAATGATTCTTATCTGTAGTCCTCTTCATATCTTCCCCAAATCATTATAGAAAAAGTAGGAAAAGTACAGAAGCTAGAAACAGGGATATTCAGAGGTATCTAAGAGCACTGATACAAAATGAGAAAAATTTGGAGAAGAGATAGCAAGAAGGGTGTGATAAATAAATTATGAAAGATGAATAGGAAAATTCTGTTGCTTATTTTTAATGAAAAGGAATTGGRAGTACTCAATGTCAAACACCAGGCTTAAAATGACTGGAGTATTTTTCAAGACTTAGTATGTAGAATTTGTTAATATGCATTGCTTTGRTTGCTAAAAACATTAATGCCTTGAGAAATTAATATCACAAAGATTAAATTTCATCTTGTTTATTAAAAACAAAGATTTGTTGAGCAAATTACAGCAACTTTTCAGTGTAARCTGCTGCAGCCTGGAGAGTTTGCCAAAGGAGAAGCAGTTCTGTATGCACTGTTCTAATAGTCTCTGACAGACTGATGAAGCTTTCTAGCAAACCATTCTGTTCCTTGACCAGACACTAAAAAGAGCTGTGACTTTCATCTAGGAACCCTGCAGTGACAATTTCTGCAACACGCCTGGCTCCCTCTGGTGTGAGTTGGGCTGATAAGGTAAAAGCCAACCATGGAAGCAAAGGTGCCAATGCTGAGCTGGCCACAGCACAAGCCTGCCTGGGACCGCCGGCACAGAAGGCGCTGCGCAAAAACGGCAAGTCCCCTTCAGTGGCTTCAGTTGTTTGCACAAACTCTGTGGGGTAAAGTGAATTCAGAATGTGATGACCTGTGTTCTGAGCAAAATTAAACCTAGTTTTTGCAAGATGCAATGTTTAAATTCAATGTAGAGATAAGATGAATGCAGTCTTACATTGCAATAGTTTAGTTTGAGACAAAAGTGTATTTTCATATGTAGGTGACATTCTGCTTTATTTTCACTAAATAGAATGTGATCTGTTAAAATACCAGTTTATAACACCCCAAGAAGCAAAAGGTCTTCGGTCACAAACTCCAGTCTAACTGACTGCAAGTTGGGATGGCTTAACAATGTAAAGAATAATGTATATCCAGGAATCTGGGAAGAGCTCAAGATAGTTTTATATGTCCTGGGAGAACATGCTGTTAGAACTGTGCTGAAGTAACAACTTATGTTTTTTCCTTGGAAGACAAGAGTTACCACATTTAGTTATGAATTGTTTCTCTAAACATACTCCTTGGAGAATGCTTGATTCAGGATCTTTTGTTCCAGAAGAGATTGGTTTAGTTGCAGACATAAAAATCTACCATTTGATTTATAAAATTAGTTTCTTTGTACTGGACCCTGAGATTGTCTTCAGAAAAGCTTTTTTTTGTTTTGTTTTGTTTTTCATTTATTTTCTTCATGGTGGTCTCAGATTACTTTCTGCAAAACCATCAGGCAGGATGTAGACATGGATATTCTGAAAGAAAATAAAAAGTGTTTTTGTTTTTGTTTTTTTTTTTTTTAAATAATAAAAAGTTTGATGAAGTGCATGTATCAGTTTAAGATAGTTGTATGTTAAACCTAGGAGTAGTGGAAGCCATGTATGGTGACTTGCAGACTTGTGGCATATTATGGAAGTAAAACACCTTGTCCAGAGGTCTTGTGTTGTAACATGAATGAGTTCAGGAGTGGATTCCTCTGCTCAGAGCAGAGCCACCAAAGCCACACTCCAAGGATGGTGGTTGGAAAGAGGATCCATGGCTGCTGCTTGCATGAGGAAATGACTTGCTGTATACAATTGCAGTGAACTGCTTAGAGAGCAGGAGCTGTTTGSCTGAGTTTTCAGCACTATCAGTGATGTGTAATTCCACTTGAGATATGTGCCAGTAGTTGAAGTTACTTGTAACAAAAACTTTTTCTGGTGATTCTCTCTCATATTAGAGTGACAGGCTCCAAGCTGTTGCTAAAATACCTTTCTTAGGTGTTCTTGTGCAYATGGAGAATGTTATTAGCTACACAGGGAGTAAAAGTGATCTCTTTTTCAACATGGATAACGTATTTTAAGACCCTAGAAGAGAAAACAAAAGACTTGATCCTTATGTTACTTTCAGAGGCTTTTTAGAGGCTGAAGAAGAATCATTGTTGTGCTGTCTTTTATTCAATGTTACTTGCAGCTGATGAGCTGAGATTTTGGAGCTGATGAGCTCCAAGAGAGAAACCCTTTAGTTCCTGTAGTACTGGCCTCCAAATGTTCAGTAATCTTCAAATCAAATGAACAATGCAAGCCAGACCTGAAACATTTCATTTTAAGGAATAACAGTCATGCCTCTAGGCTTTGTTTATTCTTAGGAATATCTAATTTTTGACATTGAGCATTGGAGAATTGCAGTGATTTTCTTGTGGCTGAATTGTTACATTTTTAACAAATCAAGCTCATGTAGGAGCATGTTGTCCTTTGTGTGGGAGGTGGAATCACTTTGGTAAGATCCAGTTATCCTCACTTATGAAAGCACATGAAAATCTGTGAAGTTTATGTGAAGGGAGCCACAGAGGCTYTTCACATGCATTATTGAAGCAGCTCTGAGGCTCGTGTGTCATCTCCTCTGCCCCTTGCCCAGCTAATGCACTCCCAGCTGTTTGGTGCATGTGGGCCCTGGGGGAGGGATTCCCCCTGCCTCCTGTAGTGCTCCCTTGCCCACCCAAAGCCCAGCTGGGGCTTACAGCCACAGGTTTTCCAACAGCATTGTCACTGGGTCTCACAATGGTTCTGTAATGTGGATGAGTGGGATGATACTGCATCTGTTTCATGGTTGATGCAATTTTCAAATTTAACTAAGTAAGCCCTTAGGGAGAAAGAAAATGCATTATTTTTCCATATAGTTCTTTAATCTTTCCTTTCTGAATGCATAATTAAATGAGGTTAAATCATCTTATCTTATTTCCCTCATTAAACTTACTGTTACCCTCAATATTTTAATGAGTTTAAAAAGAATTGTCTTTTATGCTTGAGTGTTTTTTACAGTATGAAAYGTAGTCTGTTTTTACAGTCTGAGCAGTTTCTGCCATGAATTCCCTGGTTCCTGTGGGAAAAAGTGAGATGGGTTATAAGTTTAGAGTGTATATTAGAAATGGAAATAGGTGCTTACAATTGAAATAATTATTACAGAATTTAGGACAAAGAGCAATCTAGAACATGTGAACTTCTCAGAAATACTAAYTTTTTTTCTGTTGCCATACTTGAAATTTGGTTGTTTTTTATTGTTATTACTATTTATTATCATAATATCTTTCTTGTACGAGTTGCTCATGTCCATAGCTGTGAATAGATGTTCTCTGTAATGGAGCTGGAGACCCTGCAGGATGTTGAGCCCTCCCAGGCAGCTGTCCTGCTTTGGGCAGGGTGTTACTGGGAAGTGAATTTTTTAGAGGGGCTGTGCATCTCCTGAGTAGAACCCCCAGCACTTTGCACACAGGTGCCTGGGTTTCTGTTCATGGTGTTTGCAGTGAGCTCCTTGGCCTGTTYTTCCAGATGGAGCAACTTCCCAAGAGCCTGGTGGCTGGGAGGGCCTGCAGAGAACAGATGGCTTGTCAGGTCCATGTAACACAAGAGAGGCAGGSACAGCCAAGTTCACATGAAACCAGAGAATGATCAGGGTAGGCAGATGAATTATTCATTTACAAAGCTCTGGAGTAATCAAACCCAGCATGTGATATGTAGCCTGTGGAGATGGCTACTGGGCTATAAGAATTCCAGATGCAGGGAAAAAATATGGAGGAAGATTGATGCCTTCCAGAGTGTTAACTTTGTCTCTCATTAGATGTGATCTAATGTCAATAATATTAGCTTTGCAAACTCTTAGTTAAAAACCATGCCCAGAAGTGACTGAATACTGAACTGCTGGGTGAATTAAAATGAGCAGAATCTTCTGGTGCACTGTAATTGTCAGGTAGCATCACACTGTAAACTGTCTCCAGGTAGGTCAGGAGTCTGAATCATACATGCATTAAAAACTGCTTTGTGTTTAAAGAAATCACTAAACAATATTCTTTCAAATGCAAGTATTTCTGGGCTATTAAAATGCTTGGTTGAGTCTTGRGTAATGAATATCTGACAGTGAACAAATGCAAATTAAAAATTGAACATGTATGGCTTTTATGAAAAGATTAATTCTTACTTTAGTAAGTGTTATTATGGTTTTTCTGTGCTCTGAATAATTTTATTCTGATTAATTCTGTCATTTTAGACTACTAAGAAATATGCCACGAGACAAAGAACCACTAGGCAAGACAGGCAAGAATATTCTTTTTTGGTAGAACAAACTTTAGTAGATATTAGTACAAGATATTAGTACAATTATTAAAATACATATGATTAATAAATCTTACTATCTAGATGTTAGTAAAATTATGTAGTAGATACTACAGAAGGGTATTTTCTGTTCCTTTTAATGTAAAAAAGATGCTTTTATGTAAAAGGTGACTTCAGTTCTGTTTGTTCTTAAAATTGAAGTGTTTCAACAATCCTGTTTTGCAAATGACAAGCAARAGGAATTGCAACCCAGAAGTTGCTGCAGTAAAGCTGTGGTGGTTTTTTGGTTGATTTTAGCAGTTCTTCTGAACAATCTCTGTTGTCTATTACTTGCCAGGGAAATTTCTTGGCCAGGTTTTGTCCCAAGCCAGATACAGCAGAGTCTTTGTGATCCCATCAGTTTCTAAAGTCAGTGGGACCCTGAGGGGCCTGAGCAGCCCTTGTCCCACAGGGTGCAGAGCCAGATGCTGCACAGGCTGGGAGCTTTCTGCATTAAATCTGGGTGTGATTCTTAATTCCTGGGGAATTAAACCTGAGAGGGCAATATATTCCCATCACTAGGTCCTGTAGGTAATGATATTTTTTCTAYATGAAGATGAGGAAATGAAAAGAAGGCCAAAGCTGCCTGCAGGGATCAAATGGGAGATGTGTGGCAAAGAGGAATTTAATTGGTGTGTTTGTGACTGCCATTCCCATGTCTGGTCAGTGGGACACCCTGAAATGTGTGCAAGTGCACATGAGGGGAAGGAACACAGAAAGGCTTTTTGCAGACTCTGGTACCAGCAGATTTAAAGAGATCAGCCATATTCATTCATGCAGTTTGGGAATTTTGYTTACTTGAAATACACAGCAATTTTTCTAGAGTGAAACAGTCTCAATAGTAAAATACCCGATTATTTTTTTGCATCTGTCATTACCATTATAATTTGTGAACAGTTATATAGTTACATAAAAACAGCTGCTKCTTGAGCTGCTCAGCAAAGATAAATTCTAGTACAGACCTGTCCAATTCCCTGGTAACTCAGGAGTTGCACCAGGTGCTGGGCCAGGCTGCTGTTCCATCCTGATGAGATGTTAAAAGAACCCAGCAGTTAAATGAGCAGTGTTTGTAAAATGCTGGATGCCAAGGGCAGYAAAGGATGAAAGTGCCATTAGTTCTTATTTTGGCTCATTTCCAGTTCACTGGTTACTGCTGCTGTTGGACATCAGTTCAAGTCCACCTAAAGGCTCTTTAGTCCAGCTCATATTTCAAACCTTAATGTTTGAGCCCCAGCTCTGCTCTTCATGCCTCAGCTACATGACCATCTTTGTTAGTAAAAACTTTAGAAATACCCAGAGAATCAATTTTTTGTACAAGTTGTATTCTAGATTATTACCCTCTGTAAAAAGGCAATTTAGACTTGGCTTTTTTTGCATCTCTGCTTCTCCAGGTAAAAGTCATCTCCCTACACCTTTCTCTTCCTTTCATGAACAATCTTAGAAGCAGCTTTTGCCAAATGAATGTTGCACAATATACGCATAATTCTTGAGTTTTTTGCAAGAATTTTTGTTCAGCAAATAGGCAGGCCTTTCACACTTGTGAGCTGGACTGTCAGGCTTCAAAGAATCACTTACAGGTGTTTCAAGATACATGGGAAATTACTGCTGCTGTTAGTTGCTGGCCACAAAAATGTTATATATGGAGAAGGGGTTCACCTTGAAATCTAGTCACACCTATGACCTGATGCTTCAGGCAGACAAATGTAACTTTAAATGGTTTTTTCAAGTATGTACCAATATCAGATAACAAAAATGTTGATCATAAAGTTATATGTAACAGCTATATAGAAATCAAAGTAAATTGAAGAAAACTGCTTTTGTATTTTCTCCTTCGGTTTGCAGTCCCATTGTAGCAATATTTTGCTATTTCCTGGARTCCAGGAAAAGCAGTTTTCTAAAAGCTGGCACCAATTTGTGTATTTTTCTTATCCGAGTGAAACCCATAGAAAAAGAAGGAAAGAGCACTGGCAGAATAATAAGGATAGTAAGCCACATTTCTGCTTTCCATGCTAGGTCATGCAATTATGTCTGTACTTGCACTTTCACAAAAGGCCTCTAACGTTACTGTTGCTGCAGAGAAGAGCAGATGTGGTTGCTTTGTGCTTTACCATCTCATGAAATAGCAGGGGAAAAGCATGGCAAGCTTAAGTACATGTTGCCATTTCCCACACCTTTTTGTGCCTGAGTGGCTTCACTCTGCAGTAACAGAACRTGTGTCCCATGAATGGAGTTGTTCAGTGTCTGTAATACCAACAGCAGTCCTTGAAGTAAAAAGCTTTGCTGAAGAATATTTCATTGATTTTTTTGGTATTGATTTTTAAAGAGAAAATTTTTCTCCCACAACTTGTGTAGTGCTGCAATAAAACAGTTGTTTGTGATGCTTGTGTTTGTAAGTGTTCCTGCCTGAGAGTGGGGCTGTTTGTTCTCCGTAGATCGMAGGGATGCCGAGGGCTGGGAGACAGTTCAGCGTGGGAGGCCCGTGCGATCGCGATCCACGGCTGTGCCTGCAAAAGCTCCTGTGCCTGCAGAGGCACTGARGTCCAGAGGTGACAGTGACAAAGAAAATGTCATTTCACCACCAGCAGAAAACAAGCCTGGGAGTTCAGCCACTGGCAGTGCTGTATCTGAAAGCGTGGAGSTGGTACAGAAGGATCCTTTACATCACTCTGAGGGTCCCCTTACTGAAAGGACTCAGGTCAGTACATCATTTTGAACCCTTTTCTAACCTTTAACCTTGCCACTTTCCTTCAGAGCATTTTCTAAAGGTGGTGTTGGCTAGAGCTTTTATGAACCGACCAGATTGGAAAAGGCTTTTGAAAAAATAGTTATTTCAGTTACATTTRTGGAAATGCAGTAAGATGTTAGCACAAATAGGCTAATTAAAATTATGATGCTGTGGACAGCTTTTCCAYGTTTTCCAAGAAGTCAGCATTCCGCACATCTCATGCATAGATTTCAGGTAGAAGGATCCTATTTTTGCAAGGTAATGAGTACCTGAAATAAATRAAGTTATTTGCATCACTCACTGTTGTTGCCAGGTATTTCCTTAAAATTTGACTCTGACTTTAAAATCAGTATGTTCCATTTTGTTAATTTTGCAAATGCCTCTTGTTAGTTCCCAGCCTCAGAAGCCAATGGGAGCACTGGCACAGCATTGCCAGGGGATTCCTTAGAACCAGCTCCTGAGATGCCTCCAGTTCTCACCAGTACTGACTGCAGYTCAGAAACTCTGCAGATGAATGAAGCCTCCCCCCAGAGCACYGACACTACAGACTGGCATCAAACAGAAAAAGCTAAAGCTGAAACTGAAATGGATCCCTCAGATATTTCAAATGTGAGTGCTGCTGGATTGGTAAGAAATCTCGTAAGATTTGTGAGTGAATAATAAATKTAAGCCTTCATTTTCTCAGTGTGTRTTGCACAGTGTTTACTGTCAGCCTTATGTAAAAACTGTAAAGAGATCTATGAGGTACTTACTGTAGGAAAAATGTGTTGTTGCACAGATACTTTTTGTTGTAGAATTTATTTCCAGTACAGTTTCAGAACTTAAAAAATAGAAATGTGTTATTTGGAATAAAGAGATCTGTASTCTTCTTACTTCTTTTGATAATGTGTGTGCTAATTTCTCATTTCCTTCCACTARCAGTCATTTTAAGTCACACTCTCATTAAAGTCTTATTTCAGTTTTGCTCATCATTCAGACTGGAAGCACATGGGATATCAAAATTCTGCTAGAAACAAAGTCAGACCTCTGCCTTTTAAGACTCTCTTGAGTTGCTCTGCTGGGTCTTCCTTTCTGACAAATAATTTGGAGGAATGCCATTCTTAAARCAAAAAACATGAAGTCAGTTTTCTGTTTTTATCTGGCTTCCCAAAAAAGTGTCCTTTCCTGYCTAGAGAATTCTGCAAGTCTCAGGCTGTGTCTGCTTCACTGGGATTCTCTRAGTGGAGAGTTGCAGTAATGTTACATAAAATCCAGGTTATACTTTCATATACTTTGTTTCATTTTGGGTTTTTAGGGGTTTGTGTTTGGTTTGGTTTGKTTTTGTCAGAAACTAGATTAAAATTCTGATTTGCAGAAGTTTTCAAGTAAATCAYTTTCCCTTTAACTTTTGCAAACTGGAGTCCTGCTAGATARTTTCCATTCCARATACCTCTTTGCTTTCAGAGCAGATTCCAAGCATCTYACCCACTAMCATTGTTTCAGATGCTCAGTTATTAATGTTCAGGATGCTGCCAGGTTGGTGGGATCTGTGTCTCTTGGAAGCAGCATTTTACTGCTCCAGATCAGACTGCTTAAAACACCAGTTTGTGTATTGTGGCACATGGTTTGGTACTGGAGTGGAAGTGGCCTGGTTAATGCTGGACATTAGAGAAGGAAAAGACAATTAGCATAACCAGGCTTACATTATTGCTCCACTCTCTTGTATCTCATGTTGAAAAACAAGTACAGCCTGATACTTTATTGTATTAACTATGGTGAAGTTTCCAGATACAGTTCATGCAGATAATTTCCATCTTTAAATAATAGTTTGGAGCATGGTTCCTTTTGTAGAGGTTACAGCATGGCTTGCACTCATGTCTCAGAGTATGCTCTGCTTAGTCTCTTAAGAGTAAGTGTTTAAAACAGTGATTACTGGAGAACTGTCTTCATGCTTTTAATGACAGTGTTTGTAGAATAAGTTTTGACCTATGTGAATAAATAATTTCATAAGTGTTTCATGTAGTTACTAAATTAGTTAGTAGTTGCTAACACTTTAAGTGGGGTTTTTATTTTCAGCTACCTTTACAAGATATATCAGTAAAAAAACTACAAGTAAAGAGAAGTTGAACAAAATACCATRTAATTCATGTTATATGTGGAATCCTCCTTTTTGTGCCTGCTACTGATTTAGGTTTTTTTTCTGGTGTCATGTTTCCTSCAGTCCATGGCAGAAGTCCTTGCTAAGAAAGAAGAGTTAGCAGATCGTCTGGAGAGGGCAAATGAGGAAGCCATTGCCAGTGCTATTGCAGAGGAGGAGCAGTTAACCAGAGAGATTGAGGCAGAGGAGAACAATGACATTAACATCGAGACTGACAATGACAGTGACTTCTCTGTGAGTGTCCAGTCCATTTTACTGTACCCAGAATCAAGCTTTCTTGTCAGTGGAGAATGAATACAGAAGTGGCTAGTGTTTGTTGTGGCACTGATGTAACCTGTTTGACATAYGAAATAGTGCCCTGTAATAATTATCCCATAAGGGATATTTTRTCTCACTAAACTCAGCAGCACAGTGCTGCTGAGAGGTGCAGAGCTCTTGGAGCTTGCACTCAGTGTCCTGTGCCTATGTCTGGATGCAAAACAGGGGGAGCTGGGACTTGTTAGGTTCATTGCTAGTGTGGAAGAGTAGGTGAAGCAAAAATCCTCATTTTTCCTGTCAGAGCAGGAACAGCATCTACCTTTGGGATGGTTCTGTTTTTGCTGAATGTTGCTGAGTTGGCACTGTTTAATGTGTGTATGCACCTGTGAGTTAAGGTTTATGTTTTACTGTCTGGTCTGTGTTAAATTTCAGGCTAATATGGGCAATGGAAGCATATCCTTCTGTGGTTTGTCTATGGATTGGAATGATGTTCTGGCAGATTATGAAGGTAAATTTTTATATATTACTGTGCTTGCATGGAAATGACAGCAAAAATTTAGAAAAATTCCCATTTTACTCATGGCCAGTTAAGTTTGCCCAACACATTGCAAGTTATGTTATTTTCTCCATTGTTTCCTGAGGGAAGATAGACTTTGTGGTTAAACTGTCTCAGTGTCTCTGTTCTTCAGTTCTCTTTCTGCATGTGTGTATTAGAATTATACAGTTTTTAATCCAGTTTTATATTAACATTTAGATAAAAGTGTAATAAAGTAGGATTTTAAAAGCACAGGTATTAAAGATGCTTCAGTCTGTATTTGCACCTAGGCCCAAAGAAACCCATCAGAGAAAGGACTAGAGAAACTAATGCTGATTAATGGCATTTCTTGTAGAGAAATGTGTTTAAACTGTGCCCACCTGTGTTTTTGTGTGYGCAGCTCGTGAGTCGTGGCGCCAGAGCAACTCGTGGGGGGACAGGGTGGAGGAGGAGCCGGCGCGTCCCCCTGGCCACGGCATCCACATGCACGAGAAGCTCTCCTCTCCCTCTCGCAAAAGGTGCTCACCTGCCCGGGCCAGCCAGGGAAAACAGGCCACCACCAGACTCATGGCTGCTGCAAACTCTGCAGACATCCACTCTGCTTAAGTCTCTGGGTGGAAAGTGCTACAGAAATCTCTCTAATATTTTTCCATCAGTAGGCCCATGCTACATTGTCCACCAAATGCAGTAGTCTAGAAGAACTGTATTCACATTTACAGGAAATAATTGCCCTCCAGTGGCCTGTATGTTTTCTCTTAGTGAAATGGCATARAAGTGTTTGCTAGACTGTCAGTTAATATTGTCTAACTTGCTTTTGTTCTACTTTGATTTTTATTAAAAGAACAATAGCAGAGTCCAAAAAAAAGCACGARGAGAAACAAATGAAAGCTCAACAGCTGAGAGAAAAGTTACGTGAAGAAAAGACACTGAARCTTCAGAAATTAATGGAGAGGGTAAGCTTTCTGTGATATAAAGGGCTGCTCTGCTGCCTTTCAGAAAAAGATTTTTTTCCACATAGTAGACATATTAGAGGTTCAAACTAGTGGTGAAATGAAGTTGTCATTTGAGTCTGAGTTTGCATAGTTTTCACAGCTGACTTGTGCATCACAGCAATTAAAGAAAGCATTATTTCAAATCATGAACTTCTTGACTGTTTTAAGGAGACAATCTCAGATTCAGGGAAGGTATAACAATGTATGTAGAAATGTGTTGCATGTATCCAGCAGAAATGGTAAAACTCACCAAGCTGAAGCAGTGTAYTTCGGGTTAAAATTAAGGCAGGCTTTGTGTAGGGCATGAAAATATTTTGCTACCCTGAAGAATGCTTCAAGTATTAGAAAATGCTGAGGAAATTCAGGCCCTGTTGTCAGATGCTGTGTTAGTAATGAATTGAYTCCCTGTGTGTAGGAGAAAGATGTGAGGAAATGGAAAGAAGAATTGTTAGATCAGAGGCGCAGGATGATGGAGGAGAAGTTACTCCAYGCAGAATTCAAACGTGAAGTGCAGCTACAAGCAATTGTGAAAAAAGCACAAGAGGAAGAAGCCAAGGTGAGTTGATTTTGCTTTCAGAGGAACTGTTTAATAGCTATGATTTTATCTATGTTGTACTTCGGTGTTCCTGAGTAGATTGTGAAGGACAGTGCAGGTTAAATACAGACACATGTAAGCCAAGAGGCAGATAAATGCTGATGTCTAAATGGTGCATTTTTTCTAATATGACTTGAAATTAATTAGCTATTATTAGACAACTTGGTGTGGAAGAAATGATGGTTTGAAATAAAGAGCTGATCATTATCTTGCTGCTTTCGTTCCTCACAGTGTGGCAGCTTTTCTGGTGATACCTAGTYCTCCTGGAAGGGCTAGAAGATCTGATGGTCAATGCTTTGCCTTTCCAGTTCCATGGGGGAGCTCATTTTTCTTCTTCTTTGTTAAAAAGCCATTCCAGATACAGCATTCTGTGTCCTTAAACAGTAGTTGTGTTGCTGTGTTTTGTACCACTGATGATGCTGAGCAGCTGGGAATAGAYAGAGAGCTGCAGTTAGCATGTGGCAGTTATTCTAAATTAAGTATGTTTAGGGCTCTTCTGACTTAAWGCATAATTCCATAAGGCAATCACTAGATGGATTTTTTTTGGTTTGCTTCATTCATACTACTTTGATAAAATTTTAATGGTGTAACCCCAGCCAGCAACTAAGCACACAACCACATACTTATTCTGCCTTCTGTCCTATGGGATGGGGGGAGATAATCAGAAGTGTAAAGGTAAGAAATCTCATAGGTTGATATAGAAACAGTTTAATAACTGGGTGGGGAAGAATCAGTTCTAAGAAAAAGGAAGGTAACAGAGATAAATGATAAAGAAAGACAAGTGATGCAAAAGGAAACAATTACCAATGGCCCCACACCAACCTCCCACCAGTTTTGTTGTGTCTTAGATATGATGTGTTGTGGTCTTATATATCCCTTTGGTCCTTTGGCTTTGTTGCTGTGCAAGCCCTGCTCAGCAGTAACTAAAACATSCCTGTGTTGTCAGCATAGTTYCCAGCACAAATCCTAGACATAGTTCCATACTAGCTMCTACAGTGAGAGTTAACTATCCCAGCCAAAACCAGCATAAAATACATGAAGCATTTGATTTTAAAGGCTGTTTTTCCCAASTGAAGATACATGTATCTCCTCAAAACTGTTTCATTATATGATGAGCATGTATCCCAACTGTGATTGACGCAGCTGCTCATTTGTGTTTCAAGAAAAGCACAACAAAACTGATTGCACTTTTTTACTTAGTTGTGGTTTTGCTCTTGGATTAAAAGGATTTCTACACTACCTAATTCAGTCTGCCATACATTGATTACTATTCCATTACACCAGTGTGACTTCTGTAATTATATTAACTAAATCACACTTGCCATAGTTCCCCAGATAAGCAGATGTTTCAAATATTGTGTGTGTTTAAGTGTGTGGGATCTGCTGCCTCATGAGGTTCTTATGTTCTGGAAATCAAGGTTAATTGGGCCAGAAGGCTTTAGAGAAATAGATGATGGGTAGGATAGCTGCAGACCATGGTAACTGTTGCTGCCCAGTTGGTTATCTAAATTCCCAGTGCTTGCTTGTTTACTGACCTGTAAAATCCATTCTGTAAATGGATTTTAGTCAGTAAACAAAGTTACAAACATGATCCTACCACCCTTTTTCATGATCTGTTTTTGTCTGTCCATATGTGTTCTCTTTACCTGTTCTGTTTAGTGTACACATTAAAGATCTTTTAAGCTAACCCTTTATTTTTTTTTGTTCTTATGTATTGCACTGTCCTGTGGTTGAAAAAGATAAGACATGATCATGGATAAGAAATATTAGACTATGAGCCTGTTTGTTTTTTTCTTTTTCATACTATGTATCCTTTAACTTTTGATCAGTAAGTACACATGTATTTMAAGTTAGCTCAAAAGCCCTGCTGGATTCTGCTAGCACTTGTGTATTTTACATTCATCCATCTGGGTTCTAACATTACACCTGTTGTGATTCAGGGAATGGACTGATGAAGTCTCAATGCTGATAGAATTGCAAGAATTTTTTTGTATTTTACCCAAAGTTTCTTGTTTCTCTGATACAATTCAAATTTTCTTTTTATATTCCATGGACTGTCTTGTTTAAAACAAATAAAACAAAACAATAAAAAACCATGACAAAACCTGAAGACATATTCTCAAGTTGATGGTTTTCCAACCCATCTGAAGGAATGTCTCACCAGTTTAATTATCAAGTGGATAATCAAATGTATGAAATTCCCGAAGATGAAACTTATTTCAACATCTTGGGTCTTTTCTTAGGCTTTCTGCTTGTTTTCAGGTGAATGAGATAGCTTTTATAAACACCCTGGAAGCTCAGAACAAGCGGCACGACGTGCTGAACAAACTGAAGGAGTACGAGCAGCGCCTGAACGAGCTGCAGGAGGAGCGCCAGCGGCGGCAGGAGGAGAAGCAGGCGCGGGATGAGGCAGTTCAGGTATGATGGCTCTGTGGCTGCAGGGACACACTCAAATGCAGGTTTGTGTTTCATTCTGGCTCTGCAGACGTTGAAATGCAGTTGTTCTTGATGCCTGAAAGAGCAGTGAGAGTTCCCTTTTCCCTGGGTAGGAGCGCAAGAAAGCGCTGGAAGCGGAGCGGCAGGCGCGCGTGGAGGAGCTGCTGATGAAGAGGAAGGAGCAGGAGGCTCGCATTGAGCAGCAGAGGCAAGAGAAGGAGAAAGCACGAGAAGATGCAGCACGAGAGAGGGCCAGGTAACTGCAGTTGTTTCTTTGCTTCCCTTCACTGTTATCTTCCCTAGCAGATTGCACCTGCTCTGTAACAGCAGGACCTTCCTSGTTTGTCAGGCTTAGGATTTGAAAAAGTAGCATTAGTAAGGATTCTTTATGAATGGCTTGAAAGAAGAAATCAGGTGAGCCATCATAAATTCTGTATTTCTTACATACATGCACAAGTTGTAAGGCTGTATTTTTTTAAATTCATCTTAGTTTTATTGCTGACAAGGCCTTGTAATAATTTGTCTTTTTCATATTTCACCTTAGTATTCAGAGGAAACAAGAATAATATACCCACGTTCTCCATTTCCTCCACTCTCCAGAAACTTTTGGACTTACTGGCATCAATGTGATTTCACGTTGTTGTAGGCACCAGAGATTACATTTGTGAAGCACAGAGYCAGGGAATCAGGCTTCATTAATTCTGCTGCCTGTGAACTACTTGGTTTATAGTTTTGCCCATAATTAAAAGTTCATAAAGGGAACTTCACATGGACTCTTCTCTCTCTTCTTTTTGAGCCAAACCTGAGGCGCAGAGAGAATGAATGTTGGTGTGTGAGACAGGTTTACTTTCCAGTCTGATGCAGTCTGATACA
This sequence comes from Alauda arvensis, assembly GCA_902810485.1. NCBI lineage: Eukaryota > Metazoa > Chordata > Aves > Passeriformes > Alaudidae > Alauda > Alauda arvensis. The sequence goes on along the minus strand of CADDXX010000145.1, from coordinate 1,030,914 downwards.
TTCTGCTTGTTTAATTTACCAGATTCTCTTTATATTCTCCTATTTCTCCCTCTTTTCCTGCAGTTCCCCTGCCATAAGCATTCCATAAAACCTTGGTAAAAGTTTAGGTTTTTTCTGTGATGGGTGTTTAGTAATGTTTCTTGATATGTTTTTATTGTCATGGCTTGTGTTCTTCAGAATTGTCATGAAGAGGATTTTTTTTTTCCCAAGTAAAATATTCAGAAATGTGTTGATCACCTTTCATACTCTGAAGTCCTGAGTGACATCATAAAGAGATTCAGCTAGCCTTTGCTGGGGCTCCATGGACCTTCCCTCAGTGTATTGAGCCAAAATCACARTGAGATAGAAGGAGTTGGAAGGGATCCTTCAGTACCTCATTCACATTTGCAAATACTCCAGGAAGATTAGGACTCATGGAGAAGTTGGTTATGCAGTTTTGGGAAGATARACCCTGCATGTGTAAGGCTTCTGTATCTTTCTGAAATCTGAGGAAACCCTCAAAGCAAATGGCACAATTGCCTTACTGACATTTTGTCTTCTAAGGCCTTCTACAGTTAGATGCCAAAAATCTCCAAGCATGTAGTTCCTTGCTCTTTGAGTTTAATCAGGGTTAAATCTGCCCCATCCCTTTGTTGCACCCCATTCATTTCCTTATGACTTGTGAGGAGAAGCAGTTTCCATTTGCCTTCTGTTCCTGTTGTGTGTGAGCAGATCTCCTCTGTGTTCAGTTTTCAGATCCTTTTTGTACATGATATTGCAGTACCATGCTTGCACTTGTTTTTCTTTTTTTTTTTCTTTGCCACATGTTGATTATGTGAGAGTTGGTTTTTTTTTCTATATAATTTTAGGAAAGAGTAGGAAAGAATGTGTGTGGTGCCTTACAATGTGATGTTATGTCAGAGTCCTTACATCTCCCTAATAACTGTTATGAGGTTTCTCTAACATAGCAGAGTTACAGGACTCAGTGCCCTGGGTTTGAAGCTCAGGGAGGGATGAGCTTRYCAGGAATCTGGCTGTCCTGTCCCTTYCATCCTGGATTGCAGTGTGTTTTGGTGGAACCTTGAGGGTATYTTCTGGTGTTTTGTTGGGGTTTTTCCTGCTGCTAGGATCTGGCTTGTATCCTGAAGATTAAATACTGAAATGAGCAATTTTTGGAGTATCTGCTTAAAGTTTCTTCAGTATGAGCTTCACTGTGTGCATCTGCTGGTGATTAAAACATCTGTATGAATGGAATAGTGTACTTAAAACTGACTTTAAGAGCCACTCTGCCCTTAACTTGTTTCCAGTAAAGTTTTAGTTGTAATTCCAAAGTATTTTATATTCCARAGAGTTGAAATCAACAATAGAGAAAATGTTGTTCTTGTCAATAGAAATCATAAAGCTCGATAAAGTGCCCTAACTATGGAAAAATAATGCTTTTCAGAAGGGCTTGTGCAGGAGTTCTGTTGGTGCTCTATAAATAGAAACTTAAAGAATTTTTTCAAAGACAAAACATTATTAACCCAAAGTATGAAATGGTGATAATCTGCTGTAGTTTGTAGCATTAAACAAATATGTAAAAATGCAGACTGAAAGTTTTCCTTTCTGTACCTCATGCACAGTAATGCATAAACTAACTAATGCTTCTCATCCATGCCAACAGTGATTGGAAGAATTCATCTTTTCCTTCAGAAAGAATATAATATAATATAATTTGATTTACTTCCTCCACTGTCTTCTTTCCTAATTGCTTTTATATTTTCTGTGGCTTTTTGTTTTAAAAATGTTACTTTATCTGAGTCTTCTACGTTTATGGAACTGATTTTGGTTTTTTCTGTCAGATTTCTGTTTAAGAACCCAGACAAACAGAAATCCACACATGACAAAATCCATTGCAGTTTGGGTAATAGTCCTTATGTCAGGCTCTCTAGTTTTGTCACTYAGGCTCCTTTAATTTTGGAATGCTTTTTGAAAAGATGGCTGATGGCTTTGATTGACTCCTTCATAGCTTGGTTTTGCCCAGAGCCTTCATTATGTCTTTGGCACTTSAGAGCTGCCAGGCTTCTCTCCCATCACACTGTGCTAGTTTTGTTTGCATAAACGGCATGATTAGTGACTTTCTTCCCCTTTAGGATTTAATTGCTYCCTTGGCTTACTGATCACTAGGAAGTTGTTCTGGATGAAACTCTTACCTCTGGGTTTCTGCTTAATGGTCATGGTTACAAGTCAAGTTACACCCCTTGTCCTTTTCTCAGAAAAAAAATATCTAAATCTCTTCAACACAGTGGTGCTGTTGGGTCAGAGTTTTATCTGGAAGTTTCATTATTTCAATTTGTACCAATAAGCATTTTAGAAAGCACTGCCCTCAGTGCTGCAAGGGTTTTTTGGGATTTGTTGTCTGCTCCTCCCCATTGGTTCACTGACTGCAGCCTTGGCTGAGGAATGCAAGTGGTGACRGGGTTTCACATTCATCCCTCTTTTGTGGCACCTTCTTGACTCTCATTGCTCTGATTGGGACTGAGGTGTAATCCAGGTTCTGCTACAAAGGTTCAACTGTGTCTTGGTCAAGTCATTCAAATGAAAACATCAGTATTCTCTAAGTTGCTTTTTGTTGTTTTTCTTTTCTACTGAACCATCTCCAACTTAATTTTGGGTTTTCTTCTTCTGCATTCCAAACATAAATGTGTCAGTATTAATCATGCTTTACATTGATACAAATTCTCCCTGTGCTTTTGGTTAGAGATCGAGAAGAGAGGCTGGCAGCTCTTACTGCAGCTCAGCAAGAAGCCATGGAAGAACTGCAGAAGAAGATTCAGCTGAAGGTATAAAAGGACACATTAGTTGAAAAATGTGTCAATATTTCTTTGCACAGTTCAATTCCRTTTGCTGTCATTCAATGTGGTTTCTCTTGGTTGCTTTGTTTATTTCCATTCAGCATGATGAAAGTATTAGAAGGCACATGGAACAAATTGAGCAGAGGAAGGAGAAAGCAGCTGAACTGAGCAGTGGAAGACATGCAAACACTGACTATGCACCCAAGCTCACTCCCTATGAGCGAAAGAAGCAGTGCTCCTTGTGCAATGTCATGGTGAGTTGGGCACAGGGGATCCTGCTGGATTGGAAAAACAATCCAAGCCATGAAGCTACAAGTTCTGCTTTACTCACTTGCACATTTACTGTATCCCTGCTCTGCTTTTGTAAAAAGTGTATTCTTCTGTCCATAGATCAGGTGGGTTAGGGGAGATTTTAAAAGTGCTGTAGAGTTGTGGGTAGAGTGGAGACTGTGGGCAGTGCTCAGTTATTGGCTGTCTCTGCTGAGAGAAGCAGGAACTCAGGAGTACCAGGTGGAAGAAGGTAGTTAAAAGATAGATTTAAAACAAAATAAAGAATGTGATCCTTTACAGAGCAGGCTGAGCTGAGCTGGGAACACCTTTTTGTAAGATACTGTGGATATTTGAATTTGCTGTGAGTTCAGGGGCTGATTGGTTTAGTGTCATTGGTCTGAAATTCACAGAGAAACCACATCAAGCTCAAGYTGTCAAATTGAGCTTGGTTGGACACTTGAAAGTGTTGGACAGGAAAAGGAGTGTTCTCTTTGTCTCTTCTCTTCCTTTGGTGTGATGTTTTGGTTGCCTGTTGGAAGCCAAGGACATTGTTTGGCAGTGTCCCAGCCTCAGCAGGGGCTCTSTGCCTGTGCCTGCCCTCCCTGTGCCAGGAATGGTGGGGAGAGAAGTCCCACAGCCACTGGGCCAGAGCTGAGGGGTCTCTTACTGATAAMTGCTTTCACTGCCTTGCACAGACTCTGCATTACTGCAGCCTTGGATGCCACTGAGCATTATTTCTCTCTAATTGCTGCATTAAGCAAGATTGCATGGGATCACCTCAGGCAGTGCTGGAACAGAMACTCAGGCTCAGCAGGCTGGAGTCYTGTGTGCTCACTGATCATGCATTTCAGAATGAAACTCCAGTATATGAAATTAGATTGAAGTGAAATTGAGAGGAGAACCTAACATATTTTTTAATCTATTCCTGCACTGCTGGCTAGTGAATAATTCTGTAATTTACTGTTAAAAAGACATTTATGTAAATTAGGTTGAGGASTAAAGTACTGTGCTTGAAATTTCTGAACATATCCCTGACAAATGAGCGTATTTTATATTATGTTTAAAGTACTGTTACTTATACATTATGGAATTTGCAAAGGAAAAATAACTATGAMGTTATTGTCATTACAGATTTCATCAGAAGTGTATCTTTTCAGCCACATTAAAGGGAAGAAACACCAACAAGCTGTGAGAGAAAACAGTAGTATACAAGGAMGAGAGCTTTCAGATGAAGAAGTGGTAAGTTTTGTACTATTTTTCTCTATAACTTCTGGATTTCAGTGCCATTCAGCTGAGTAGCCTATGAAAGTCTTGAAACAGGAGTTGAACAAGACTGTTTCTGTTATGGGATTCATAGCAAACTACCAATGAAAAGCAGTGAAAGAAACAGTGCATTTACAYACTGCAGGCAATTACCATTTGAAGTTGATTCTTTATAAAATGTGACTGATTGCTTTTCTGTTAATCAAAGGCTTTTTTCATGTTTCATGCATTTATCTTATCATCCTGAAAATCTTAGGCATTACAGTTGTCACAATCCAGCTATTTTCTTTGTTCTTTCTTATTGCTTAAAACYCCTTAGTCCTCTTTTAGGTGAGCAGATGTGCTATCCTGTGCATCATGTAGTGCTAAATTACTTCAAAATACAAGATATGAAATATTTTGGAAGTATTAATACTGCTAAAAAGAATAATAATTTTTCAGTAGCTTCTTTGGAAGAGTTGGCATTTAGGGTGATTTKGAGGAAGCAGTGAGCACATTTTATACTATACCAAGGGGCTACTCTTCTGTAGAAAACACATCTGCATAGTTGTCCCATTTAATTTTTTGTTGTGGTTGCCAGAATTCAACTACAGTATTAAATCAAGGCCTTTTCTATGAGGATTTGGGTTCTGCCACATCAAAAAAAATTTGTGAATGCCCCTGTATTCTATCTGTCAAGTGTTAAGAGGAAATAGTGTGCAAGCCAGTTCTTCAGCACTGATTCAGATTGACCTTAATTGTGTTTGGAAATCTGTTTCCAGCTAAGATAATTCAGATGACACTGTCCAGTAGTTCAAATCTTTTCACTTTCCTTCACAGTTCTTTTATTATTTTTATTTGCTGAAATCTTCTCTTTGTTTTCAGCTTCTTACATCTGGTTGTAACATGTTTTCCTTTATGAAAAGCTTCAGAGAGTTAGGTCTCTGAAGTACTGACCTCCACAGAGGTGGTTCTCATAGGGGAAGAAGAAAAAGATAACTGGAGAGGCACAGTAATCTGGAGGATTAAGTGTTTGTTGRGTTGCACTTTCCTGCCCTTTCCCAGCTGTAATGAAAGTACATAAAATGGTTTCTCAGTTTCTTTTTTCCTCYTGGCCAGTGGTTAGTGGGACTTGTGTGGTTTTGGGTTTGGATTTTAGGTGCCAGGCTTACCTGGTGTATGTATGTGAGCAATCTCCATACTGGAAGTAGCAGCTGTGAGGTTGTCCAGAACCTGTCCTGTTGTGGGCAGTCCCAGGTACTGACTGACATTTTCTTGAATCTCTCTGGCCTTTGCTGGTACCTGTGTGGCCCCTGAAGTGTGGTTCTTGCTGGGCAGCTGGCTCAGAGGAATCTGCAGCAAAGCAGTGAACTGGATTTCCCTGTGGCTGGGCATTRCACACTCTCCATATCTAATTTGATAGCTGAACAATCCCAGTTTCTGGAGAATGGGATCAGCTACTGACAGCTGTGTTTGCAGCCAGCTGGGAAAAGAGAAGTTCCACTAGAGGGCACAAAGGTCCTGAGTTTTGTGCCTAAATCCAAGGTTTCTCAGCAAAACATTTTGATGAGAACATCAGTCCTAGATGAAGGTTAAATGTATGTATTTCTTGAATAATGCACAGTGCAGGAAAGAAAGRAGAGAACAATTTTAACTGAATGAACAGTTTGAGAATTACTATAGCAGATTCCAATATTCTTGACCAAGATGCTGCACAGTATTTGGCATACAGGCAATGTATGGATGCTTGTTGTTAGGTATTTTATACATTATTTATGGCTGTATTTCAGTTAGTCCAAGTATGAAATTCTTAACTGTATTATCCTAACCTGAAATTTCTTAGKCCYRAGGCCTTTTCTGCTTTTTATTACATTTTTTTTTCAAAGAGCAGTAGTAAGACACTTGTTATAGATGTGGGCAGTGTGAACTAGGAAAGCAGTTTTACTAATCAGAGCAATCTGCTTTGTGCATCCCTTTATTCAACATGCATAGTTAAATGCCAGCCTCACAACTAAAGCATTCAGTAACTTCTCCAATTTTGAAAAACTTGAGAAAAAAATTCCAAAGTATTACAYAGAAGTGAACCCATATTCCAGGGAAGCTTTACAATAGTCATAGTTAGTTATTTATCATTGTTTTCAATTTTTCAGTCAGTGAAGGTAACTCTAGTGACAACACACTTGTGCTACTTAAAGTTATTACTTGTCATCTGTGATATCTTTAGATTATATATGTCTTGTCTGTGAYCCTTCTTCTTTGACATAAAAGATTTTATTTATATCACCTTTGACCTAATAAAATTTCACCTTTAACCTTATGCACTTGACACCTCAGATAACTTACTCTTGATCTTTGACTCATTTTGTGTTCAGCCTGTTCAGTATATTACATAGATGCCTGGAAAGAAAGCTTTTATAAAATTCTAATCTGATCATAGAATTTCTTTACTATTACTATTACTTGAGAAATCACAGGGTTGGAAATACTTTAATTTTGTCCATATTGGTACCTCAGATTTAGATATCTCCTCAAGACTTTGGAAACTGATTTAAGCAAGCAATTATATAATTTCTCTTCACACAGTAAGGATTTTTCTTGATTGATTTGRCTGTAAGCAAAAAGTTAAAAACTTCTTAGTGGTCATGGACACTTGATTTCTCTGGGCAAGGTAGGTGGCAGGAGTTGATCTTGCCAGAAATAAACAGAAGCTGATGTATTCTAGGGGTTTTCCCTTTGCTGTATTGTCTATAAAGAGACATTTTCAGAGGTAAAGCAGACTTCGTGTTGGAGCAATGTCCCACTGGTTTGGCATTAAGTGCTTATTGTGCTTAATTCCAGCATGTCTTGTGCAGGAGCTGACAGCTGGGATTAGACCATCAGGAGGGTGGATTCATTTGTGGATGTGAAATGACAAAGAAAATAGTTTTGCTGTGAATGAAGATACAAAAATGAAAAAGCATGAAGTTTTTTCTCAGACTGTGTGGCAGMTTCATTGCATGTCAGCCTTTTGGGTTTTCTTCGTTTGGGGCTTTATTAGTCTCCAGCTGAAACAGTTGTACCTTTCTCTTACAGCAAACAGCTCTTGCTTTTCTAGCAGTGGTTATCCTGTAAAAGCAAATTAAGTTCTGTTCAYGTTGGTTACTTCCTTTGTAACTTTGCTTTTGTCTGGCCTCTTAGAGATACATTAATTCACCTAGGTGGTAAAACTTGCAGCAGGGTAAAAGTCATCTTCAGTATATTTCTGAAGCTTTCAATGCTCCCCCTGCCCCACATCATTTCAGCATTATCTCAGTGCAGTAAGAGTCCAGCCTGCATTATCTCTCTGCTTAAGTGCCTGGCTGCTTCCATCAAACTCTCAGCATTGCCTGCTTTAGCACTGCCATTTTCTGTGCTATTGATTTCCCGTCCCCCTCTCAACATCCACCTTGCTTTTAGTTCAGCAAAAGATGTAAACAGTGTAAGCAATTTGCTTTCATTGACTTCACTGGAATCAATTAGTATGTTGGTAGTCCTGACTAATTGCTTTGCTGAATTAAAGCCTGTGTGACACAAAGGCCTCACTGAAAAGGTGCCTGCAAAAGCCATAGGACAACACCTGGTGATTTCATTAGGCTGAGGAGTCTCTGCAAGGACCTTGTAGACGTTTTCTCCCACTTGTAGCTCCTACAGATTCACTTTTATGCCCCTTTGTTTTCCCTTTTGTCTTTGCCTTTTTTGTCTCTCCTGGTTTGTTTGGAGAAATCCACCCAAGAGCTCCCTTTGAAGCATTGTCCCAGCTCGCTCTGTATCTCCTGGTGTTTAATGCCATGGTTTAAAGGGACTTTCAGAATATAAATCATGTAATTCCATGTGGTCCATGAATGTTTCTAATAAGTGAAAAGCTCTTCTAAAAACCAGATGCAATAGATGACTTGGCAGGGTTTGGTTAATTTATATAAGGTGCGTGCTACAATTTTATGTATTCCAAAGAAGGGTGGAAGAATATTAATGAACTGTTGTTCACATATGTGAAAAATGTGCTTTTTTTAATCAGGAGAGAAAACTGATTCTAAAGTCATTATAAAAAGGCAACAGAGATCTTCTGAGAGGTGCCTTTAGATCAAATGAAAGCATAATCCCATGATGGAGCAGAGAGGTGATGGTTGGCTGAAGACTGACAGTGTTAAAATGTGAGGATTTATGTAAAGACCTGGTTGGTTGAGCCCACCCACGTTCCTTTAGGAAGAGCTGCTGGYCAGTGACTGGGGCTGCCTGTGGAGTGTGGCTGCCCAGCTGGCACAGGGGCTGCAGTGGGAGCCTGTGCTGGCCCAGCTGTGCCCAGCCCTGAGTTACAGAGTGCCTCCTGTGCTGGCAGCTGCCCTGGGCCCTGCTGTGCTGGGAGCCCCAAGCTGAGCTGTGCTGTACCTGTGCTGTGCCAGACAGGTGAGCTCTGCAGCCTTCACCACACACAGGCAGAGCCTCTGTGCACARCACTTGGAAATTCTAAAAGATTTTTAGATTTTAGGAGCAAGGAGCTGTTTTTCTGAAAGGAATCAAGTTTTCCTAGAGGTGTGTGCTGCTTCCATTATTTCTTGCAGAGGAAATTACTGGTGGAAGAAGATGTGGGAATAGTTTAATGTCTGACCCTTGCTGCTTTCAATCTGTATTAACAAGGAGCTTTCTTGTCTAGAYACATGGTGGTGCCAGGATTTTGYTAATTACTWTTTTTTTTAATACAATATGTTCTCATTACAATTAAATTATATCTAGCTATTGTTTTACTGCTTTAGCCTTCAYAGTATTGAAAAAATGCTTTTGTTTTCCTTTCTGAATCAGTGTATCAAGTTCTTGTATTTAAATGAATATTAGTGTTTCATGAACTCCTTTGGTAGCCTTTCTAAAAGATATGATTAAGCAAAATAGAAAATAAAAATACTAAGCATGGTCACATTTTTAGTTTCATCTAATAGAGGAGTTTGAGGTCTTTATACCTGTGGGTATGTGGCTTTTAAAAATCATTATACACAATTAATAGTTTTCCCTTTTATTCTGGAGCATTCATATGTGTGTTACATGTCTACCTGTATTCATAGAATCAGACTGGTTTGGGGTGGAAGGGATCTTAGAGCTCCTGCAGTGCCACCCCTGCCRTGGCAGGGACACCTTGCAGTGTCCCAGGCTGCTCCAAGCCCTGTCCAGCGTGGCCTGGACACTGCCAGGGATGCAGGGGCAGCACAGCTCTGCTCAGTGYCCAGCCTGGCCCTTGGCCTGGTGTTTGCCCTTCATCTCTTGTGGCATTTGGCTGTTCCATTATGACCCTCACCCAGCTCTGGGGTTCTGCAGCCATTTATGGGCAGTGTGGTGATGCATGTGTTTTGGTCAGATGTAGAATAATATTCTTGTTTGCTTCATCCAGACTTCATAGTAAATTCTTTTTTTTTTTTTCTTGGCATCTGATTATAGTTCTCCAACAGTAGCCCATTTTTCTTCTCTGTTGCTCAGGGGAAACAATCTGTAAATCACTTGCAAAYAAGAACTCCCCATCCCAGTAAAGCCTCAGGTTCTGGTTGAGTTGGCTTTATTCAATTTTTTTTTTTTTTCCTGAGGAAGGAAGTATTTTTTTAGAGCAGAGTTTTGTGTTGCTGGAGGAGTGGAATTACACCAGGCATCTGTGGTCAATTTTTGTTTATGGATATTTCCTACYTCATGGATACCTGTGGTCCTTTCAGCCCAGGAGCTCTGGCCATGCCATTCTGCTGTGAATGCTTCTGTCCTAAAAGACATTGTCACAATCAATTATGGAGTCTAATCCATGTTGYAGCTTGCAGAAGGTCTCTCAGTGCCCCATACATCAATTCTAGTTTTTTGTACTTTGCATAGCAATAGCTTCTTACCTTTAATTTATTATAAAGTGTTGTTTTTCTTGGCAAAAATGGACGTGATTAATTGTTTATTGGCTGTGCCTTTAATTTTGATAGATCACTGCCAGCAGCTGCACCCTTCCTATTTCTGGCTTGGATATCTTGAATATTCTCAGCCAGTAAGAAAAAARCCACTGCTGGCAGGCCCAGCTACACTGTGTTCCCCCCCTTCCTCTGAGCTGTCCTTGCAGGCAGATGATAATGGCAGTGCCTCCCAGCCCTCCTCCCTCCTCTGCAGGGATGCAGAATTCTCATCCTCACACCTTTCCTTTGCCCTCTGTTCCCACATTTCAGAGTGACCAGTGGGAATATTAAACATCTGAAGAAATGCTTAAAGCTCCTAGTAAGAATATTATTTGTTATTTATCTTAGTGGCAGACTGTGTCATTGAATCTATGGATGAGCAAGGGGAGTGAAAGTGCAGTCACTSTTAGCAGTAAAAATAGTTTTTACTTTGGGTGTGCTGAAAAGCAGGATTAGTCCCTCATGGGAAAAAAACAAACCTAAATCTCAGATGTCAGGGAATACCTAGTTGTACAATGAAAGGTCACTCTCCAGTTTTGAATGAACAGTAAAAGTTTTTTAATGCTCTCAACTCATCTTCCAGAGTACAGTCTAGCATAGAAATGTGAATAATTAAAATCTTGATTTTGAGAAAATAATATTTGAATATTTATTACTTTAAGACCTGTTTCTTATAGATGTAGCACCTCTAGTAACACTTATKAATTCCTTTTAATAAGGAATACCTTCCTTTTTATGGGTCTCCATATTTTGGAGTGGATCACTTGTGGTCCTATAATAGTATTGGATTTCTTTATGATTGAGAATTTCTGATCATTTGTGTTTCAGGCTGTSATTGTTTAAAATTGAAGTGTGCTTTTGCTATAACTCAGAGTCTGCTTCAGCATCTGTTTTCCATATTAAATATTGTCCTAGGTTATGAGGAAAAAATAAAATAGTAAGGAGTTCTGTTGAAACATGTCATAAAATCATGAACAAATATTCCTGTGGTAATGTGATTTAGAATTTAACCTTAAAAAACCCTTCAAATTTTGGCAAATATATCCCTTAAGTGATTATATACATCAGTAAGGAACCATTATTCCTGACTTTGGTAAGAAATAGCAAAAACATTTTTTAATGATTTTCTGCAGTTACAGAATACTGTTTGTTTTGAAAGGTAGAGATGTAAATCCAAAAGATATATGTAGGCTTCAGAATAATTACCTATTGATTTGCTAGAATATATTCCTTATGTGCCTTACCTTTATGGAAAATACTCAGTTTGATATATATTTTTTATATTAAAATGGTAAATGAATGACAGCTATTATTATTTGATATAAGCTACCACAAGTATTTCTTTATAGTCTTCCTCATGTTCATATTTGAATGCTGATGTGAGAGGGCAAGTAACAACAAGTGTTTGGAAGTTCTGAAGACTGAATTTAGGTAAATAGCTGGAGACAGATGTTTTCAAGTTGCCTTGGTCTGCAGAGTTGGGTTAGAACACTTAGGAGAATGCCTTTTCTTTCAGAACTTGGGGATTCAAGGTTGGAAAGAACACAAAAATAACAGAATAACCAGGCTTCCAGTATTCTGGCACTTCTTCTTCAGTTCTGGCCAGAATCCAGAAATACTGAAGGGAATGAAAATGAAAAAATAACAGAGGGAAAAAACCCTATAAACTCTTGAGATTCAGCAAGGTCATTTTGGCTTAGTTTTTTTGGGTGAAAGTCCAMTAGCCAGGAAGGTTTTCCACATCTGTGACTTGATGAGTTTCYAAATGATGGGGCACAAGTGAGGAGGCCTGGCCAACCCCCTGTGTGGCCTGGCACTGGCAGCACTGCCCTGCTGCAGCCTGCACTGGGCATCTCCCTGCAGTGCTGCCTCCCTGAGCTTGCAGCAGGTGCCAGCAACTCCCTGATGCACTGCTTGATGCTCCCAGGACTCCTGAGCCTCCTGGCCCTGCCTGTGCTAGAGGGAGCCCTGTGCTGGGGAGGGCCAGGGATAACACCAAGGCTCTGCAGCTGGGGCTGCCCTGCACCTCACAGTCAGGCTCTGCCCTGCTTGGCTTTGCTGCAAGATTGTGCTGCCTGTGCAGGCAGGCTCCAGGCAGAATTCATAAAAAGGCAACACTTACTTAAAAAGAAAGGAACTGGAAATAAGTATTTGTGTTATGGTTACCTCTAATTTTAGAAGGAAGGAATTTCGTTAGGAGGAATTGTTTGGCACACTTCACAATTTAATAAAGTTCCTATTAATATGAGTAGCAAAATGAAAGTAGYTTACATGTAATACAGAAAGCCAAGAAGTGTCATAGTCAAAAAGATGGGGTAGGAACATAATTTTGCAGTTGTGTTCTGGTTTGATAAATACAAACCCAAGGTTTCACCTGCCAAGGACAGATCCATGGATGCTTTTGCTGTAATTAGGACACTAAATGGGGAGAGCTGCTGAATTGGTCTTGTGAATGGCTATTGTATGAAGAGGATGTCAACTRGGAAATTTCTTACCCAGCTGTTGTATTTTATACAGATTACTGAGGTTCAGAATCTGGTTTAAGGTATGGTTTTCCTCATCCAAGCAGAAATGGGCCCTGCTCAACTATATCTAGCATTTCAGCATTTTGTAGCATTTGCTGCACTGTCCATGGAAAACTTTGCAATTATGTYTGTCCTGGAGTCTGAAAAAAATTACTTTTATTTCAGGGGATATTGATTATAATGCTGTTATCCTTGTAGTGTAAATATGTCCTATAAGAAGCAGAGAAGACATTGGTTATAAGAGGTGCCTARTCAACTAAAATTATCAACTTCAAGATATGAGATTATGAGAGGGTAGAGTTTCTGCTTCAGACAGTTGAAGGAGACTAGGCAATAGCCAGCAAGAATGTGACTTCAGGGGTGACCTTATTAGCTTTAGCTTTAATGGTTTTGGCAACTTGGTTTCTCATGKAGTTTGTAGATGAGGCCCATCTGTTGCATTTGGAAAGTTTCAGCATTTTCAATGACTTGACTAAAAGTCAGAACAGTTGAGAATGGAGGAAGAAGGAAGGGATAGCAAACACTTTTTTTTTGTAAATAATCTAATTTCTGTCTGCTTTATGGTGACTGCATTTTACATGGGCATTTAATATTAGTCTTTATCACCTTTGTAAGGTGATAAAGACTAATATTACAATACTTTGTATTTACTTTGTAAATAAAGTATTGAAATTTTTACAGAGATTTGTCAGTTATTTGAGAAATTACTTCAGTGTCCCATGAAAATTTAGAGGTTCTGTGGCATTGTCCAATAACAACATGTGTCTTTACAAAATGCCATTGAATACCACATGGTGGATGTTTTCTACTTTACTTCATGGCTTTTTCAGGAAACTCAGGGTTTCCCCCTGAGGCAGGTACAGGATACCTTGGGATTTTTAACAGTAGTCCAGAATGCATGGAAGCATTGGAGAGCTTTGGAGAATGCATGGAAATAACACTGGAGAGAAAGAGCAGGGGTATTTCTACTCCAATAGGTCACTAAGCCATCATCACATGAGCAGAGAGGAGCATACACAGGTGATCATGAAGAAACCYGTGTCAGCATTCAGTTCTGGTATCTTTATTTTGCAGCTGCACATCCCAGCACAGAACAGAGCCTGCCCTTGTGACACACATTCTGCCACCTTCATAAAAGCTGAGACCTTACTTTGTGATGTTCTGATCTCAGCTGTGCAGCTCAGAGGAGGAGTATCATGTATGAAAAATGATGGCAGAAATCTGAGACACAGTGACTGTCGTAGATGGCTCTGGTTTAATCCTGAGAKAAAAGGTGCCCTGGTAGGACAGAACCAGCTAAATTAGTATATTGTACATAAGCCTTTAAAACAGAGCTTCAGAGAAATGGCACAGCTAAAATTGATATGGCTGAAACTGAAACTGCACTGAACATTTTTGGTAGGGCTGAATATAGATCTTAATGAGAGAAGCTTCCATTAAAAAAGATCCTCTGTTTAATAATGCTTTGCATTTATAATGGCCTAAATTCTCCAAAGATCTGCTGGTTTACCAGTRTGTGGGGATTTGGGGCCAGAATGTGCTCAGCATAGGACAGGACCAGTGATGACCCTTCACATTGCCATAAGAAGAAACCCAGAATGCTTTTAGGGAGAGGATAAAATAATTTAGTCTSAGAAATTCTGACTGCATTTAGAAGTTACTTATGTAAAAATAATAATTAAACTGAAAGGCTTTCAGAAGTGTCCAGATTACCCAGTTATCCTGCATTACATTTATTAGAAATACACCCACCCCAAACTGATGAGTTTAATTCTTATTTAAATGAAAGGATGACAGAAGTTTGCTTTGAAAACACTGCATTGGCCTCACTTCCTTTTATGCTCTGATGGTTATTTTTGGGTGTGTTCACCTGCCCAACGATGGCTGTGCAGGTAAAATGACTCATGAGTTTAATTATTTAAAGGATTGCACTTCCTGCAGTTCAGTGTGACTTGATGGATTCTAAAACCTTAATTTTTTCAGGTAACTGGTGGGAGCTTAATATWACATGGGGATAAATATTTTTCCCCTGCTCTGGAGGGTGATGTAGCAGCAGCTCTCCTCAGGTGCCAGTTGTCACCCAATACCAAGCAAGTTGTTATTCTTGTTTCACACCTGAATGGTGTGGATSTGCCCACAGTGCTAATCCCACACTTTGATCTGTGCCTTCAGAAAGTGATTGTTTTTGTGACACAAGGCATTATTACTCTGGTGTGACTTGAATGAGCTGTATGAAGTTTGATCTGAATCCACAGTGCCSTGTGTGAAAGCTGAGAATGCTGAGAACCACCGTGCACAGAGGTGCTCCAGTTCCTGTGAACAAATGTGTGCAGCCCTTGTGGCTGCTCTGCTGGCCCCACAGCCTGGGCCATGAATGTGCTTGTTGAACCCTACAGTTCTCCTCAAGTCAGCAGCTAATCACAGATAGGATGACAAAAAAAGAAATGAGTGTCTGTGCAGGGGGAGCAAAGCTTTGTCTCCTTGCTTTGTGCCCAGCACAAGTGTGAGCCCATGGTCACAGCTACCCTGGTGTGGCTGCACAGCAGCCTGGCTGCCCCTGGGGTAGTGTGGTGCAGTGGGAACTTCATTCCTGTCACTTTGGAGCAATAACAGTTTGCAGATGTGATGAACCAGAATCTCAGCTGTGCTGTTGAATGAAGATGTAGAAGTGCAGGAATAGCCCTGGTTAGTTCTTGTGTTACCAAGTGCTGCATCTCACTGCAGAGACCTGARCTRGGCTCCTGGAGGTGCTGGGCTGTGCCCTTTGGGAAGCAGGGATGTTCATCCCACATCCCATGGAAATCATTGGTAAATACCTTTCTCAGTAGCTGTCACAGGATCAGTACCCTGAAGCACTTGGTAGCAAAGCAGCAGTGCCATGATCTCTTCTGAGGAAGTCCTTTCTTYTCTTAGCATTGTCAAACTCCAACCACTTGTTTCCTGTGCAGTTTGAACCCAAGCACTGGATTTCTGGTTTTAATAGGGACATTAGCAGAAAAAGGTATTTCTAAGTGAATGTTGAGGAATACATCTCTCTGAGGAGACAAAATTGAGCTGGGGGTTCATAACCAGGAGGGGGATGGTTTATTCTGCACTGCAGCAGCTTGGTGGAGAACTAACTCATTGCAGTGCACTCCTGCTCCAAGGGCACAGCCTCTGGAGATACCCTGAGAAGCTTTTCTTTTAAGCACTTCTTGCTAAAACCAAATGGAGAATATTAAAGGCAGGGAAAATGCCTACAAAAGGTGTTAAAATTACCTTACAAGAGACTCTAGCAATCTGTAACAATGTGTATGGTTTGAACAACTTGGACAATTCATTGTGGAAGACTGCTTAGGTGTGCTGGGACTTAGCCAAGGTAGGCAGAGGAGCAAAGGGAAAGTCAACATTGCCTTTAGAATTTGCTTAGACGATAATGTTGGATTTCTTATGTCCAGTACTCACTCATTAGAATTAGACCTAATAATTCAGTACTATTTTGCATTCCTGTGATTTAAAATTGACATTTCATTTACTGTCTCCACCAGATATATATTCCTAGGTTATACCAWGCWGCACTGCTTTCCAAAAACTAAATCRTCTTTTTCCAGGAARTTTTACTGAGATTTATTTTGTTTTCAACAGGCACAGCATTTTCCTGAATCAATGAAAGAAAATATGGGTTGTTTTCTGGAAAATAATGTCTATAAATTTTTTAGCACTTCAACTTTTACTTTGAATTTTAAGGGTACTTACCAAAAGGGAAGGAAAAACCACATCTGATTGTGGCCATAATAACATTCAAGGATAAATTATCCTAATAAGCTGTGGTGGTGATCTGTACTTCATAAAAAGTTTTGTAAGAAAACAGTTACAAGCCTCAGTATATTAAAAATTGCACAAATGCATTCTAATAACTGGCATTGAACTGGTTATTTAGCATTTCTTCTGTGGGGAACTGAAATTTTACCAATATTTTYTCTAAATTCAARTGTTTTAATGTAAGARGAAAAGTAATAGCCCCATTAATAARYAGTAATGTTGTAAGTAGTGAATAGTAAAATAACAAAATATATTTCCATATATTTTAATGAAGGTTAAGACACATTTAGATTTTGATGAAGAATTTATATAACAACTAAAACTAGCTTATTTRATGTAATGAGTTATGTTGGTAGGGCAGGTTTCCTGTAGCTGTAAAAGGATGCTCAGAGGAGAGAGGATGTCAGCTTGGAGTCCATACTTGTTAGGTAACAATTTCTTGAAAAGAAAGCACAGTATTTATTGTTCTGCTTTTAATAACTTTTCTTCCTTTTTAGAAAATACACAGCTTRTTCTCTCCAGTATGAAATAATCTCTTTCCCATTATTTATTTTCATATTTGGCTTCATTTTCATAACATTTAGTTAAATATTTACCACTGCTTTTTTCCCTGGGAAGATAATCTGTTATCTCCATCACATACTATAGCATTAAATATCATTTCAATATTTTCTGCAGGAGCACCTGTCATTAAAAAAGTACATTGTGGACATTGTGATTGAGAGTTCTGTTCCTGTAGAACCATTAAAAGATGGAGAGGAGAAACAGAAAATTAAAAAGAAAGCCAAAAAGCTGAAGGCACGGATGAACTCCAGGTAGTACAAATTTCTTGTTTGTTTTTTTTTTTGTTTCTAAGTTCTTTTTCTAAACTTTACCTTCTGTCCTCTAGTATGAGTGCAGTGGAAGGCTGAAAAAAATGTAAAATTATTTGCTTTGGGAGTGTCTTGAAAATAACACTGATGAGCCTAATTTATGGCCACTTTCTCTGATTGAGAAAGAAAACTGAATATCGATCTGGAGCCCTTGGTTTCACCTGTTAAGAGCTTTTCTCATAATTGGATGCCAGTGCCCTGCCAAAACTGTAGCTTCTTCTAGCATACAATAGCATGTTTAAATTTGTGTAAACCATGCCTATTTTTCTTTCTAGCTATTGATTTTTAAATGAAGTATCAAAGAAAATCAATAGTAATCAACAAATAGAAGTCAGCCTGCTGTAGTGTCAAATCCCATGACTAAATTTAATCATTTTTTGTTGCCTGTCACAACAAGAATAAAGTTAAAAATATCTGCAAGTGGAAAGTGAGTTGTCAGACGTGCAATTTGTTCTTAGTCTAAAAAGTGACATCTGCAAATCAGTGTGATGTGCAGGACATCATTATATCATCAACTGGCAGTGTCACTCTGAATGGCCCCCAGCTCAGGTTAATGCTCAGCCAAATATTGTAGCATATTTTTGTATTCTYTCTAAAATTACTTCTCAGCTAGGTAAGAGTCATTGTTATACCTTTTCTCTGCCTTTTTAAGCAAGAAGGGTTTCAAATAAAAGAAAAWAGCTTGCACAGATTTTTAGAACTACAGTAGAAGTGAGATGTTTTATTAACTCCTAGCAGGCACATCAGCCTTCATAACCACAACACTCTTACAGTGTTTCATTGTTTCTGACTGCCCTCCTCTTTGGATGAGCAGATCCACTAGCTGAATATCCCAGCTGGAACTGGATAACATTCCTCAGGTTTATGATTGCTCAGGATGCAGAGTTATTCATATGACCTGTTGATTTAATGCAGTTACTGGGTCCAGTTTTAATTATTTCTCCAGGACTGCTTCTGTTGAATTTAGTCAAAGATTTGTCAGACCTTGGAATGCAAGTTGAAATAATAATTTATTGTTGGCACAGATAGGAGAAAAACTTTTTCAGAACATTTCGAGTTGTATGTGTCAGACGGCAGTCAGTGTGAGTCAGCACGTTCGTCATCAAAAATGGTGATTAAAACATTCATAAAGGGCCAGCATTTTACCACAGTGAGGTACTGTTGAAAAATACACTGAAAGTTTGAAAACCTGRGTTATATTGAGTAGRCATGAAGTTCATGCTYGTTAAGCTTGGTTTTACTTTTAAAGGGGGCTAGAGTTTTCAATGGCTTTGCTGGCCTTGAAGAGAACTCAGAGTTAAATGGAAGATTTTCTGATGTTAACACAGAGACCTTCTAATAAAAATCTCCAGTAACAACATAAAGCAGAGGTATTTTGATGTTGCTAATTCAGAGTTTCATAGRTGTTAGCAGTTTATCTACATACCATGTTTTAGTACATATTTGCAGCTCTTCTCTAGGAAAATAAATAATTACAAGGAATGCCCTTACACCTCAGCACTGAAATGTCACAATCGTTTCAGTTTCTAGGAAGCTGTGATATTTTAAACTGGAAAAAAATAAGAACTGCAACCAAACAGGTTCCTTTACACTCCTGAGTTTCCAGATCTTAAATCACTCTTGCAGTATCAAAGCAATGAAGRGCAGAGGTGAATGAGGGGACAAATGGTGATCAATGGGATATTAGATGTGTTGAGAAGTTTTGTTAGTCTTATGAATGATATTTATAACCCTAAACCATTTAACTGGTGCTATCARTAGCAACTGATATATAGGTAAGTAAATGATCTCAGGTTCTCATGTGTGTGCTGCTGGCAGGAGGATGTTTGCATGCTCACACAGGAAAAGCAGGGTTGGTGAGAGCTGACTGGGAGCATTAGAGGTGTGCTTAGCAGGGAGCTGGTGCAGGCTTTGCAGGGGATTTAAAGCACTCCAGCTCATGTGGCTTTTGGGGTAATAATTCAGGTTTGACTGACTTGTCTGTACAGAGGCTGAAATGTGTTGTTTCTAGCTAAGAAGGCAAAAGGTTAATAAAGGAATCTCACCTTCATGTTTAATACTAAATTCAGCTGTGATGAATGGCTTTATTAATGACCCACAAATCAGAGCTGGTGGTGATGTAACAATATTTGTGTGGAGCAGAAGTTGGAATGGTGAAGCAAACCAAAGGAAAATCTGAGTAGCTTTGGGAAACTTGAGCCATTTGGGTGAACAGAAAATACAAAGAAAGGTTTAATATATGTATGTGAGAGAAATGTATCTGCATCACTGCAGTGCCTGGATTAGTTTTGCTTTATGTGTGTGTTAGAAATGGAGCACAGGATTGTCACTGTGGGTCGTGCCTTGCTTCAGGAACCACTCATGGTTCTCACCTGTTGGCATAGGCTGGCTGGAATGAAAACAAGCACTGSAAAAAAGTCTTGTCTCCCTCTTCCTGCTTTTTGGCACATAGCCAATGTAAACAGTACTTTTAAGGGACTAAAGAGGTCATGTTTCTGTTTCCAGCAGTAAAGGAGTCTTTGGTGGAGGTGTTTTGAAGCTGTTTGCCTAACATTCATTATGTTACACTACAGTCAGTAGTTACATAAAAAGTGCTCCTGTGCCTGTAAATACAACCAATTATTTGTATGTTGTTACCTCTCTGATGTACTAATCTGGTCTGCACTACATGTCTAAGTCATTAATATTTTATATAATAATAATATTACTTATGCATTTTTATTCTATGGCATTATATCACTAACCATTTTATAATAGGCAGTAGATTGCTACAGTTGTATATACCACTTGTGAAATTTTCTACCATTTGAAAAGTCAACTTCAATACACCTTTTGTGTACTGATGTTATTCCAAAGTAGCAATGTTAATCATAACAGGCCAATAGTTAAGCATAATGGCCTGTAGTTAAGCACCAGTGGTTGATGGATTATGACAGGGCAGCATTGACAGAAATGCTGTGCTTTACTATGAAGCAGAAAAACCCAAAGGTTTGAACTCCCTTGCTGGTCTTACATCCTGTACACTTTAGACAATAGTCAATAATAATGAATGTTTTCTCCTCCAGGGCAAAGGAATATGAGAGCTTGATGGAAGCAAAAAATGCTGTGTCTGATTCSCCATTTAAAGCCAAGTAAGCATTTATCTCTATATATTTTAGACATATGCTTTTGTTCCCTGTCTGTCTCAGAAGTGCCCMGGAAATTTCTGGTGGAGCAGGTGTGGAAGGTTTCCCCTCAAAATGGGGCATGTTGCCATCCTGAGTTACAGATCAATCTCTGATACAAAAGGTCTGGCTTCAATAAATGGATTTTTTTCTGAAGACACTGTATATCTTAACCTGTGTAAGTTGCAGTAGTAAAGAGAATATATACTTACCTTTTTCTTACCTGGAAACAGGAAGGTTCCAGGCTTGTACCTTAAGACTGATAGGTGAAAATTCAGCACTGGAATTCTGGGATTGGAAATCTTATGTTTGACTTCCATTTGGTCAGAAACAAAGGTTCTTGTGGTGGAAACACAGATGTTTTAATGCACAGGTGTCTTAGGCTCACACTGGGCTTTTTAAAGAATAGACCATTTTATTGTCAAGGATGAGGCACAGATGAAAAAGCTGGATGGTAAGATTAAAACGAGATCTTTGATTACTGGCAAATTCCTTCTGCTTAGTTTGAAAGTGAAAATTGCTCAGCTTTTGTTTTCTGATTCCATTGAAACCAGTTGGGAAAGGATGCAAAATAYTTGGATTTCCAAAATTATTTTGATAAGGTCTATTACCTAAGATTTTTGAAGAAACTATACAGCTGTTGTTTAAGTGGCAAACAGGTAAGAAATTGAAAAGAAGTGGAGTTTCATCAGTCCTTGGCAGAACAGGGAGGTGACAGTAGAGTTCTGCAGTTCTGTGATGGTCAGCATGTTCTCAAATGACTTGGACAAAGAGGGCCAGCAGTGAGGGGACATTGTGATGTTCATGCAGAGATTCAGGACAGTAGAGACGAGAACTGGTGCTGAATGATAATTTTGAAGGGAGTGAGTGAGCAGGCAGTAAAATGACAGGTGGAATCCACTGTGTATTGAGTGCTACCCAATGGAAAGGGAAGACAGAACTCAGTTATATCTTCACATAAAAAGTGTTGGTTTTGGATTTGCAGATGGGATAGGTAGTTCCTGGTAAATACCAGCTCAGTACTCAGCAGCTCATAAAAATCCTTCATTRAAATTATTTAGAAACAAGCAAAAACAGAACAAAGAATGTCATCAGGTACAAATACCTGGGTCATTTATGTCCTTTGAATAGGATGTGAAGTTCTTGTTCTTTGTCTCTGAACAGATCAGCTCCAATTGCTAAAGGTTCAGAGACAGCAGAAATGGAAATATGTTATGATTTCAGGTTTATCTTATGTATTAGGAAATAAATAAACTCGTACTAATCCTGGAGGAAAATGTGATAATGGGAAGAAGTTCTTATTGGGGTTGTGTCACAGAGATCTACAGTGTCACAAATGGCATGGAAAAGGTGGGTGGTGATTGCTTGCAGTCCTTGGTACCAGAACAAGGGAGCACAGGGGAAAGCTGGAGCCAGAGTTAGAGAAACCAAACCCAGTGTTCTTGATGCAGCATGCAGGGAGATGTAGGGAACTCCCTGGCAGGATTCACACAGGTGCTCACTGCAGCTCTAGGAAAGMACAGGCAGCCCAAGAGACTCCTAAGCCAAAAATGGGGAAACAAACAGATTAGTAAAGAGGATTATGCAGCCTGCCCTGTTCTTAGTGTTCCTGAGACATCCATTCCCAGGGGGCAGATGGTGTGTGTGCCTTACTGATAACTGGGCTTAGGGAGTCTGYAGCATCAGTCAAGGGGCTGTGGGGTCTCCAGAGCTGGAGTCAAAAACCCTCATCCTAAAGTTGCAGCAGCTTTCCAGATTGGGGATATTTGTCTTCAGACTGAGGTAATAACCTGTACCAGATCCTGTATATTCTGTGGTTGCTTCCATGACTCATAAACTGCTGAGGAAGGTGGCATTTTGTACAAGTTGCTGGTGGTTAAGGAGTYCAGGTCCTTGCAGCTAGACCTGCTTGATGTGCACACAAGTAGCCTGTATGGAAGTACCTTTTACATAGGCTTTTCAAAGCTTGAAGACTGCTGCTGAATCTTAGATGTATTTTAAAATAATAAAAATCCATCACTGAGGTTTGACACAAGAAAATGACCCATCTCCAGCAGATGGCACACCTGCMTAAACACATGGGAAGGAGTTGGCTTCGTTTCTTGTTCATCAGCCCTTCCCTTTGCAAGATTGATTTCATGGTATATTGAGACTTCTAGATTTGTAGCTTTTTATGTTTTGTTTTTCTTTGCTGCTAGAAAATRAAAAATTAGGTTCTAGTCATCAGGAAGTAGAAATGTGTGCATTTGACTCTGAAGATATGAATAAGCTCTAGTGTCTCAGTGGTAAATTCTGAGATTATCAGTGATGTAACTTGGTCAGTTCTGTCTCAGTTGTAGCATGAGAGAAACTCAGATTTTCAATTTTTTAAAGTGTTTTGGAATCTTTTGACTTATCCTGAATTTACAGTTTTAATTTCTCTTTATGTAATTAATTGCTTATTTGATTTCAGGAAGAGTCTTCTGCTCCCTCTGCTTTTTTAGTGTCTTCCTTCATTGTCTTCATTAGGGCTGTACCCTTTTAGGTGTGAACTAGTGATGGCCACTGTGTAGCTCACTTCCATCACASATCTGGGGTGTCTCTTTGCAGTCTTCATGTAGAAACCTAGAGATCTATCAGCTGCTTACATCTAAATTTTTAAAATATAGTTTCAGATACCATAGTTACTGTTATTTCCAAAATTACACAACTTTTTACCTGCTATGAGGGGAGGGCTTAAATGTTTGTGAGCTTCTTTGAAATTGAGGGGGTAAAAATGGGAGCTCAAGTCTGAACTGGCTTTTTAAGTAGAGGAGTGTCTGTGAGTCAACCAGAAGCCCATTTATTTCTATTAAAAATATTTTTTAATAGAAATGTTTATTTTGCAYAACACGTATTACCAAATAGAAGAAGAATATGGAAGTATTATCTCTTTCTGTAAGAGAAAGGATGAGAGGGCAAGAAATTTTATGAGGCAAGAGTTTTAGCCCAGACTGTATCTGTTTACATGGCAGAACCTAGTCTTAATGTAAAGAAAAATAATAGGAAAATGCAGAACTAAGTAGAGGATCCTACTTAACCAAGGCCAGCAGGAAGAGGAGTGAGCATAGAGAAACAGCAGTAGGTTTGARGCATTATTACCTTGAGAGGCTTGGCTCTTCAGGCAGAGTGCTGCCCAGAAATTCTGTGATGGAGTGCCCCGTGCCTGGCTGGGAGAGCAAACTGCTGCCAGCTGGGAGCCTGCACAGCTCTCAGGAGATCTGCACAGCTACTGAGGAGAGCCCCATCACAGAACAAAAGGGGTAAAAACTCCGAGTCCTAAATGCARTCTTTGGGTCAGAACAAATGCAAAGACTTTTTGTCTTTCCTGGGGGAAGGTTTGATGTGCTCAGATTGGAGTGGCAGTATACCAATGAACAGAAAATATCTTATKACTTAGTGGGCTGTGGAGCTCAGAAATGGAGAAGTTCCTTTTTAAATTCTATTTAAAATGGGACACAATTGCTAAATTTATTTATTTGCTTAACAGAAGCAATGTGTTTTAGAATTAAGTAAAGATACCTTTCTTTTATRCTTCCTTGCTTATGCCACATTTCTTTATCCACTCCTCTACCCCCAAACTGAGAGTGTCTTCACAAACAACCAGAACCATTTATGGAATGCAACTTCTTATCTGATTTTAGTTCTTAGTCATGTTGTCAGTTGTTAAAGAAGAAAGACAGAAACCAGAGTTAGTCTTTGGCAGATAAAAAGCCTTTTTAGATCACCTTTAAGATTAGGCCACTTTAATATTATGAGACCACCGATTTCCTGATGCAACTGATAGACTGTTTCAGTGGTTATTAGTTGAAGGTTTGCAGATTTATAAAACCTTTTGCACTAAGGAAGCACTGATCCAAGTGCTTTCTAAGCTCTACACTGGTACTACACTAATAGCAATAAGCAGACAGGCTTTATCCTGCTGTGACAGACAGTGTGTATCCCTTTTTCAGTGGTACAGCTCTGATTCATGGCTGGGCTTGTAGATGGCTCTAAGGAGTTCTTTCTTAGAAGTTACTTCTAAAAGATGGCTGAGACAGTTGGTTTTTTTAGTATCTGTTAAAAARGTGTGTGCATTAAGGAGAGGGGTAGGATAATTCCAAATATTGCCTTTGATAGGTATTTTGGTCTCTGAACTATTCATGTGCTGAGAGGGACGTTCAAGGAAAGGGCTGTGGACATTGTCACTGGAGCAGCCAAGTGTTGCTCCCTGCCTTTCTCAAGTGCATTTGCTGGTTGGTCCCTGGTRGCACTCAGGTAATTTTCTGAGTGTTGGTGGACTCTTGATGGGTTTGTAGTATTAATTCATATTCTCTGGAGCTGATCTGAGTAATTATTTAGTGTCCAGTATAGTAGGATAATGTGGCAGAAGATGTGTCAGGTGTCCATTAGAGCATTCTCAGGTGTCCCTCAGAGTACATTTTAAAAAAGGAAGGAAAACATTTTCACAGAGTTAGAGGGTTATTTATATCTATTTAGTATCTTCTAATGCAGAGGAGAGGCCATGTATTTCAGTGTTGAATATCCAGGTAGCAAAGTGTAATTGTCATCCTTCAATACCACAGGGAAACTAAAGTAATGGAAGATTGCCTTGTGCCTGAAGGGAATTAGCAGGTTTACAGGGGGAAAAGTTTAACCCCTTGGTCTAAAACTTTATCTAGTCTCTCCTCACATAACAAGGAATTGTTTTAATGTATTCTTTTTGTTTGCCTTTTTTTTTTTTTTTTTTTTAACTGTAAAGGGATACTTCAGATAGTATGGAAATTGGAGCTACTGTTATTCTGGAAACAGACTGTAGCACAAAACAAAGAGGTAGAAAAAGAAATAATTCCTGTAAGAGTCTGCTGCAGAGGAGATGGGAATGTAGCGTGAARTTTGTTCTTTCAGAAGCCCAAAGCTAAATGTCTGTACCAAAGCTAAATGTACTTTCTTTCTTTCTTTTGTTATGATATATCAGTGTATTCACAGGATAAAATCAGCTTGTAGGTTTTCCTTGTGTAGTAGGCTTAGAGTCCAGTTAGGCCAGTTACAAGATACTACACCAAAATACTGATTAGTGAGGAAAAAACATACAATCTCTGAAACTGGAAGTACTTCTAGAGAATTTAATTCCCAAAATGTTACGAAAACTGCAGAAGAGCCAGAGTGTAAATAAAATAAAACTCAGGTAAACTTCAAAACAGATGCATACCAAGGGTATGATTGGTGGATTTCCTCTTCAGAGAATGGCTAAAACATTCTCATGGGAATACAATAAATATATTCAGAAAATGGTATTTCTGGGAATTTTTCATCCTGTTTCAGATTTCCATTTCAAGGTGTCTGAAGCTGCAGCTGGTYTGTGTCTGGCAGTGTTGTGTGTGGGACGGTGTTCCCGTGGCRCACCTGCAGCAGCCTGGGGGCTGTCCCGTGTGCCAGCCCATGGCTTGGAATGCGGGGCTGGCTCTGGGGGCACAGGGAACCTGCGGGGGCTGCGGGCTGCTTTTGGGGGATCCGCCACGGCTCTGTCTGGGCTGGGGCAGGAGGTGCCACAGCCCCCTCCGTTCCCTCGGGCACCGGCTGCCTCGGGGAGAGCCGGGGCCGTGTGTGCCGGGATCGGGGCCGTGTATCCAAGGATCAGGACTGTGTGTTCAGCTGGCACCGGGGCACCCTGGCAGGAAGGGCTGGGAGCAGAATCCTCTCCTTCCATGGGAAGTGCCCAGCAGCCTCACCCTGCCCAGCCTCTCCCTCCTTCCCTGGACATCAGCGTACAGACATCGGGTTACATCTGCAAGGGCTGCATACATTGATGCTACTGTTYCAGTGGTTCTTGGCTTTTTCAGGAGATGAAATGTAGCCTAGAAATACTGACAGATCTTTTTCCTTTGGCCAATAAAATATATTAAACCTGCTAAAAATATTTAGCCCATGTTAAAAACCTTTGATGTGAATATCCCTTGTTTTCCCATTTGCAGTGCAAAAAGATCAGATTCTGTAGTTGTATTTGCTGAACATACAATTTATTAGTTTACATTATGGTAATGTTCCAAGACAAATCACAGCCTTACATCCTTCTGATATTTCTTCTGCATCCAGAATTATCTGTTTGTGAGGAGTACTAAAACCTTAATAAGTGAGGTGTAAATAATTTAAGGGAAAAAACCCATTAACTTTCTCTTTTATCCTGCACAGTGAAGTTTCAATTATTCATCATTCCCTGTATGGCTTTGTAAGCATTGGAGGAGTGAAAATTGGGGGACGAACAGAAGACTAATTAATTGTCTTGAAATGTTTGGATTTGGATTCAATGATATTTCCAGAGTCACTGAATCAGGTGTGGATGCCATGTCCCAGTAATCCCYCGTGCATACCAAAAGTGTGCCAGGAGTTCAGAGTGTACAAAGAGCTCTCTCTTTCCAAATCCATTCATAGCAATGGCAAATTCTGCATCCAAGTACAAGTCCTCTTGCATAGATTTCTAGTCCTTTGAAACAATCCAAAATTATTCTTATTTCCCTGGCATGGCCAAGAATTCAGTGTGAAGGATATTTAAATAATTTCTCCAGGGTTCACTGAGTGGGAGGAGGCAGTTTTTATTTCCTTTCCTCCCCATGTGATCACACAGCATCCCTTGACTGGTTTTGGCAGAAGACTCRCCCTGCAGTAGGATATGAAGATGTAAGAGGTAATTCTTTAATGTGGCAGAATTGGAAATTCATTCTTCCAGTTCCTTACTCTGTGATGCTGAACACACGCTTAGAAAGTTTGAATTCTGGTAAAAGTGTCCAAAAAGACTTTTAGAAGAAATGGAAAGCTGGAAGCATTTCCTGGAGAGTCAGTACATGTTGTTTTTAAAGTGAGGACAGAAACTGAATGTGATATTTAACTTATGGAGCATCTTAACAGACTGAAGAGAAAGACACTTGTGTTRGTTGTGTCAGCTGAAGGCTCAGTGTAATATGATTATGTTCTCTTTGGGTCCTTGTGAGTAGTGTTTTGATAAACCTTACACATTTTGTATGCTGATGCCTGATGGAGATTAGGGAAGTGCCTTTCTTCAGTCTCTGTGGTTAATCCTGGTGGAATTCTGTTCCTATGATGTTAAATTAAGTAAATGGAAACCTGCCTTGATGTCTTCTATTAGATGAAGTTACAATGTAGGGTGGTGGGCTTTATATATGCTTTAATCATGGAATTTGGGTAGAYATACCAAAGAAATAAAGTACTTTTTGCTTAATGTGTTAGGATATTGCCAAGGCCATAGCCATTCTAAATCCCACTCTGTGAGAATACTCTGCTTGTGGACTGCAGCAATTCCACTTCTCATTGGTGCTGTGGTCTTTTGATTTACTGTCCAAGTCCTGCAGTTATTTGGGYCTTGGCTTTTAATTTTGTTTCCCATTTTAGCTTGTGGCTTATGGAGATAGACAGAGGTTTCCTCCAACCTCATTTTCCACAGAGGAAATAGCAGTGCAAAAAAATCTCATCAGGATATAATCTCCTTTTATTTTTCTTGTCATAGAAAAATCCTGGCTGTATATTAGTGGGCTCAGCTGACGAGATGATAAGTCCAAGACCCAAAATTCTACTAATCATTTTTATCTGTACTTCAAGAACATATATGTATCTTCAGCATGTCTTGAAATCTATGAAGCTCCTGATTTTTCAAAGAGAAGACACAGAGTAGCTGCTGTCTCTTGATTAAGTGGAGACTCTCTCCTCTAATTAATGTTCTCATATTGGGGATTTTTTTTTTTTATATAGTGCGACTATTGTGGTACATTCTCCAGCCATTCCATCTCCTGTCTCACTTCTGGGAGACTGGTTAATGTAATCTTTTTCTTTTCCAATACTCTGTGGTCACTTTGTGAATACCTTCTGGCCTTTTTACACTGATGAGCATTGTTACCCTTCCCCTCTTTTTTTCTTCCTGTAGACTTCTATGTGTAGAAGGGCTTCCAGTCCCAGCAGTGTGTGCCACTCCTCCTGCTCAGCTTTGTCCCACTTCAGTGCAGATTGCCCAGTAGATGAAAGCACAAAGGTCCAGCAAGCCCTGAGCCTTGTCACTCAGAGCAGSCAGGAGGGGACACTGAGGCAGTGACATCAAATCCATGAGAAGTGCACAGTGACTCTTCCTCCTGCCTGCTCTCAGTCTCCAGCTGAGGGACTCTGGCAGCCTTGTCTCTCTGCCTTGCTGCCCCCACAGAGAGAGAAGTCTCCACCTTCACAGTCAAGGCACAGAAGGATAAACTCTGAGTGTGTTTTGACTGCTGTRTTTTGGACCTTAGGGTGAGAGAATTGTGCCCTGGCACTGTGTATTTCCTTTCACTGCCAAGCAGGAGAGCACAGGTGAATAGCTCAGGTACAGATGTATAAAGCTGAAATGAAACCTAGCCCATATGTGTCTACATCACTCCCACCTCTGTGTTTTGGCTTCATTACTGACCCTTGTTAATAAAGRTGCCCTTTCTGAGGTAGGCTGCAAAGCCATTGCTTTTCTCTTATTCAAATAACCCTGAAGAGCCATTTCTTTTATGATGCCTATAAGAAATCAGCCAAGTGGTCCTGCTGTTCCATTTCCCTTACTCATCTTAAATAGGGTGAAACCATTTGAAAATGAGGATGGCTAAAACTAGCAGGATAWGCTGTGGAAGGGAAATAGGCAAACAGAAAGAAATGTAGCTAATAAAGCACCTTTATGGCTGTACTGTTCACTCWRTATCTGTGCTGTTTCCTTGAAAAAGTGAAATGTCACTCCAAGCTGACTGTATCTCCTTGGATGTTGAGCATCCTGTTCAGAATAGATGATAATAATATTTAACATAGATTTTCATGATTCCTTCGCTGTTTCCAGAGGTCCATTACAAAGATGGAAGTTAATAAGGGAGTTTTTGCTTTATCTGCTCTTTGCTTTCTGTTTTCTGTTGAAGGTTACAGCGATTAGCAAAAGACCTTCTGAAGCACCTCCAAATGCAGGATAGCTGTTCCTTGGGGAACAGCAAAGTTCCTGGGCTGGACAGGACTTTAGGAGAGATCTCTCGGATTCTGGAAAAAGAGGTATTGTGACTTATGACTGACCCATACATTGTTTTACCCTCAAGTCCCATCAGTTTGGATTTGGGAATGTTTAATGTGAGATRCTGAAGAATAAATGACCTCTGTGTAACAAGCAGTGTGTACTATTACACTTTTCACTTTKTTCCCCTGTATTTTTGTGAGGACTGTTTTGAACCTGGATCATTTCAGTCATCTAGTTTATAGTGCTTACCCACAAACAGCTTTTGCAATAAGGGCCAAACCAATCAGCAGAAAACAGAGGAAGGAATTGGATCCAGGTTTGCTGGAGCACCAATTTGTTGAGTTTTGCCAGAGTTCAACAGTCARTGGGTCTTTGCTGGAGGAGGAAGGTATGATGTGCATGTATGTGGGGTATTTCGAGGTTTTKAACTTTTTTAAAGTGATATGATTGTAGAGCATGTTTTGCTTGGTGGTAAATGTTGGATTTTTTTTGTTGTTGTTGATAGCACTACATTTGCTTTTTTATTTTCCTATTTCCCCATGGTCAGGCTGCTGCCACAGTGCTTTGTGACTTGTGATGTGTTTTTTTGCTCCATTAGGACCACAGTATTTGAGTTTTTAGCTGGAACATTATGTTCTGTTCTCTCTTCAATCACTAGAAAATACTTCTCTTTCTTATCTGTAATCAAGACATAATGAAAATTAGTTCTGGAAGAAACCAAATTAATGAAATCTGAGGAAGGGGTTGCATCATTGTGGTTCAGAATTGATGTTTGTGAAAATGAGAGCTCTGCTTGATGCTTTCACAGCTTAGTCAGTSTGGAGAGCACAATTGTTAATGGCACATGCCTTTAAATACTGGAGGCTGCCTGGGATGCACRAGCTCCTTGTGTGGTTCCTTGAGCTGCTCATCAAGCTTAAGAGTGTGTGTTTGAAAGAGTTGTGCCATTTTCACATTTAGCAGTGTTTCCATTAATTATTGAAAAATTCATTTTTTATTCATTTCAAAATACAGAAATCATGCTGTGGCATGACTACTGTGAAAAGATGAATCTATTTGAAAGTAATCTAAATAATCCTTGGAAACTCTTTGGAATGTGGGGTTGTATCCAGCCTTTTACTAGTAGTTATCTGCTGAGATTTTTTAAAATGAGATATGAATTTCAGCTAGGTGTTACTTATTAATTGTTTACATGGTTTTCCTAGTTGTTGAGTCTGCAGTGGGGAATTAAAAACTAAATTTGATAGTATTAATAGACATGAGTTACTTTGTTGTTGATTTGGGTTTTACCCCCAMAACATCACTGAACCACTGGGTAAGTATTTTTCTGTCTGGGTGTSCTGATCAATAAGGCCAAGGATTGATCCCAGTAGCTGTTGCTGTGTTTATAGCACAGATCATACACGGGCATTTGCAGGAGGGGATGGGAATTCTCCTGTTAACCTGGAGYCAGGAATCAGCAGACACATCTTACGTGTCAGTGGGCACTGAAAAGAGCCCTGATGGTGTCAGTTATGGACTGAGAGGAGGAGACTGACACTGTTAATTGAATTTCCCTGGAGAGCATAAAAATATAACCTAATGTGGGGGGAGGAAGGGGGGAGTGGGAACCACACAAGCTGTCAGTGTGTGTGAGCTGATAACATTGATTTACCCTTGCTAATGGCCTGGCTTGAATAAAGAATTGCCCTGAGGGAGGACAGGGTTCACTACAATAGATCTTTGCCACTTAACTAGAAATTCTTCTTACTCACAAGAAGTCCTGCAAAACTATTACAAAATATAATTGATCCAAAACCCCTCTTGTCATTCATACTGTGAAACACCGGATTTTTCTTTTGTTAATAGTTTACTCTGCCTGAAAAATTTATGTATTCAGGCTCACCAGGAAAAAAAAATTTGTCTTACAGATCATGAAATTAATTGCTGAGCTGGTGTTGTTAACAGTAAATAAGAAAAATATATACCATGAAATTTCTCAACAGAACGAAGGGTTATCTTAGCTCATTAGAAATTCCATGACTGTGCTAAAACAGCCTGAAAGGGTGGAGTGTAATATTTATGCAAACTTTTATCACAAAAAAATCCAGACACAARAGATTTGCAGCCCTGTCTCAATGGGATTTGCCTCCAGGTACAATCAGATCACACTAACAATTTCTGTTTGGACTTGGCCTTCATCTGATGTGTTCCACAGCCATAAGGCTTTTCCTCACTTCTGAACCTCTTTCATAGTGTGAGTACATTSTAGGGTGAATGCCTGCATGGTTATTGTGGTCACACTTGCTCTTGTTTCTGCCTTCCTGCTCTGCTGGACACAGCACATTCTGCACCTGGGGCCAAGGGATTCCACTAATACAGCAAGAAGTGCTTGTTTAATGCAAACTGAAAGGTTTATATATCTTCTAGATCTATCTTCAGATTTGAGAAACCTCTCTCAGGCAAAGATGCATCTTAACCACTGTGTATTTTGGAGTGCTGGCTGTTCATTGCAGCACTTTACCTGCTCCTCATTCACTGCTGCTGGATCCCTGTGCAACTCAGCATATTGTGAGTGCTAACAAATGAAAGAGATGTGCTTTGTTTTGCTTCAAGTGGTTGTTAGATCTCCAGACACTTCTTGATATGCCCACATTGGCTTAGCTGGAYGAAGCTCTGCAAAAAGTAGGAGCTTTGTGTCCAATGCTGGAAAAGGATTTGTGAAGAATAAGCAAATTGAAGTGCAGGTTTTGAGGATCTGACTTGGAATGTGGCCATCAGCTGCATGAAACATGTGGCTCATGTGTCTTTAAATTAAATATGYTTAAGAGGTACTCAAAAGTCATAAACCACCGTGTGGTTCCAGTTTTGAAYAGGCTTGTGCCTCTCAGGCCACGTGCTGGTAGGAGGCAAGGAGCACAGATCCCAGTGTTGTGTATGCCTGGTGTGTCTAGCAGGTACTGCTGCTGCTTTGGTGTGCTCTGGGTTATTGCAAGGCAGCCCTTGGGTTTGTGTATCTCTCCCTTTCTGGCAGAGATCCTGGAAGGAAGCTGGATTCACTTTCACCTCTACTTTATTTGAAAGTACATTAAGAAAACAAACACACACAGAGCCACAAGAGAGAATGCATGCAGATGTTACCAGAAAGCCCTGGCCTGAAGTTGGTAGATGTCATGTGGGACTCTTCAAGCTCTTAATAAAATCTGATAACCCTCAGTTTAAGACCTTCTATGAATGGGTCTTTGATGCTCTTACAGAAGGCAGAGCTGGTGTTTGAGGTGGCAGGGCTAGAGCACTTGTCCTGCCAGGATTCTTTTGATTTTTTGCATGTTTATTCATTGATGGGCTGATTTTACACATCCATCACCGAGGGCACCTGTGTGTTTCAGATGTGCAAGGAATCCCAGAGTAACTGCTCTAGTGTGCCCTGAGCACTCCCACAGAAATGTCCTGTCATAGGGAACTCTTAGSAACCAGGATACTGAGAGCAGGATATCCTGTTAGTGTGACTGCAGCTACAGTTTTAACTTGCTTATGATTATATCATCTCTTTCCCTATTACGCAGAGGTGAGATTTACTGACTAAAAACTTGCTGATTAAAAAAATCTACTGATTAAAAAATGTCTACTGCCTGGACATTAGGCCCTAAGCTGACTGAAGCACATACATTTCTAAGGYTGTGACCCTGACCTGGGTCAGAGGTTACTGCCTCTCAGATGGTCATCCTTATACTTGCTCTCAGAATATTCCTTCCCTAAAGTTCTTCTTACAAATTGTTTAGAGAGGGTTGGGTTTGCCTTCAGGTTTTAAAAGTCCTGCTGTTAAATGTTGGGGGTGTCCTGTATGGTTTTGGATAGGTCTGTGCTGGGCAGGGTTGGCAGACACTTATTCTGAGGGACATGCAGGCTGTTGCCATTGCAAGGATGGTGACAGCAGCTGAGGGCAGTGGCCTTTTCACCTGGCTCAGCTGCAGCTAAAACACTGCAGTTAAATTTGTGACATAGAGACAAGCCCTTAATGTGTCTCTTGTCCATCTGACTGGGAGTGTGGCACAAAGATTCAGTAGCATTCTGAGGGAACCTCGTGATTTTTGGAATTCAAGGGCAGCAATTAATCTGATTAACTGGAATTGCTTTTATGGGATGCTTCTTACTGATCATTAGTTAGAAAAAGATTTCCACCACAACACGAGTGATAAGGTTGCTTTAACTGAGTGGTTTGACTGGAGCTCTTGCAGCTCTGCTCCTGAGGAGAAGGCTGCAGCAGCAGGATGCAGGTTTGATCCATGGGGCAGCACGAACAGTACAGCTGAGGCTCCCACATACTCACAAGGCACAAAGTCCTGCAAACAAGATTTCACTGCTTCTGTTCAGARAACTTACTATGATTTTGGATGGACTTGAGGATAGCTGTGTCCCTGATCTCCTTCAGGCTCTCTAGGTACTGTAAAAACCTCAGTAAATAATAGTGAGTGCAAAATAAATTGTTAAAGTGTGGAATTAAAGTGGAACCACAATAAAACAGGAGACTTTTAATAAATTGGACCACAGTGCTTACAGTTACTTACCAGCTCTCTTCATGCAAATCTAGAAGCAGCTGCCTTTCAATAGGCTAAGTTTAAGTATGGTTATTTTCATTACTAATTCAGAACARTATTCTTACTGGAAACAGATTTCAGGGGCAACATATAGTTTCTTAGAGAAGGGTATMATGAAAAATGTGTGAATATGAGCTAGTAATTGACTGCAGTGGCTTAATCCTTTTTCTAAAAAAAGGGTCTCAATGCTCATGATCCCTAAAATATGCTCTCAGTGACCATTAATGGTTTGTTTTGTGTCAGGCAATGTTTTTGGGTTTGGGATTTTTAGAGAGATTTTTCAGCCTCCTGTTTGAGCAGTGGTGATGTCAGTTATTTACATTTCAGTTAAATGTTTGTCGTAGCTTTCAAATACATGGGGACTGTAGACAGACAGTGTTTATCCCATTGTAAAGACTGTCAGAAATGGCTGGCTCTAACAACACACTCAGGCCCTGTATTTATGTTTTATTCTCTAAACTGTTGGGCCCATTGGGGATGGTCACCATAGCCAGGGTGAAGAGGGACAATCCCCCCAATAATACAAACTCTTCATCATCAGAAGCAAAAACAATAAAATTAAAAACTGTTAGAGAACTAATGTATGGAACAAAAGCAGTGTTAAATGGAACATGTGATAAGTTTCCTCAAATATCTCTACAGAGATTTAAAATTGCCTTGTGTATACATGTGAGTATGTGTATATAAATATATATATGACATATATATACAGACAAAATAGATTTTASAAGCAAATACTCTGTTATAAAGACTCAGTATTGTTGCTTAAAGTATATTTAAGAATACAGTGARAATTGTGATTCCCAAACTCTTGCTCATTTAATTTTGGTGCTGCAGATATTTGCACCCAAGGAATTGTGTGYTCCTAGTGTAGCAGATTGGTGTGGCCTTTAAAGAGAGAATTGCCAGCCTATCTGTCACCATCTTACATAAGTCAAAAAAAGCAATATGTATGAAAAARAGTGAAAATTACTGTCAGAGTGAATTTACCTAAATAATGAACCAGTGGCTTAACCCACATTGTCTGTATTTTGTGATCTTACCTATATCCATGCATGTACACACAGGCACAGGATCTGTATATAGTTTAACATACATTATTCTCTGTAGCCTCACAGTGGATTCATTTCCTAGGCTGACTGAAGCTTTACAAAGTTTACCTTTAAGCATTATTCTAGCAGTGCAAAGCTTGGAGAGGACTGCAGGCTGTGTTTGGCAGGTTTRTGAGTGGGAGGTGTTCCTGGCAGGGTGGCTCAGCCCATTCCTTTCACTGTTACTCAGCATCTGCCAGCTCTCCACTAGAGGACACCACTGGCAGAAACAGCAGCAGTCCTTTGAATCCTCACAAGTCATAAATCTATTTAGAAGTAGAATTTCTCTCTGACAGCAGGTTCAGACACCACTGTGCTTGGAAATCACACAGCTSTTTCTCCTGCTAAGCTGCTTACAGCAGCTGTCTCCTGGTGTGGGTGCACAGGGGACTTACCTGGATAATCCTTGTGTATCTTGACAAAACTTAAACCTGCAATCACATAGAGAATTCTGCAGAAAAAATAGAAGTACACATATGCACAGTACTAGTTTCAAAAGCAAACAGCTACATGCCCAAAGTCCAAGAGGCACACTGCTGAGCCAGGGCTGCTGGTGCTGTCCCCACRTTGCAGAGGTCTGTGAGCACGTCGGGGTGTCCATCTGCAGTGCTGGAACAGCCCTGCAACTGGGCTGCAGCACTGCCAGGGCACTGGCAGCAGCCTGRGCTGTGCCACAGCTGAAGGCACATCCATAGCTGGGGGTGAAAGCAGCTGGASAGACCCTGAGCCTGCTCCTTTCCACCTCCCCGTGCAATGCCTCAGTGGGGCCCTGCGGAGCCCTTGGTGCTGTCGTGGTGCAGCCTCTGACTTTCAGTTGTGTCTTTTGGCTCTTGGCCAGGTGAAGATTTTCATGCACAGTGCACTGGTTTACACCAAAAAGCCTTCTTTTATATTGGGCAGTGGGCATTTCCTAGCCAAAGATCTAAAAAGCAAACATCCACATGCCACCTTCACTGTGCTTTCAKCCTTATGGGTTTTATTCTCTGTGAAAGTAATTGCTACTCTTATTTGTTTTAATGAGAAGTTTAAACTTTCATGTTCCTTGTAGCTAAACATATGATGTTTTCTGTGCAAATARTGGATTAATATTTTAATCCATTATTTTTTCAATTCAGGATACTCCTGCAGTAGCCAGTTCCAAAATTACAGTGATGCCATATGAAGGGAAGTAATTAATAAAATGTAAAGGTTAATTATAACTGTTTAAAAACAATTTAAAGTTCAAAGCCCAAACTTTAATAAGAGTATGGAATTACAAAACATAAAAGTAAGTTTTGAAACTTAAAAAATATTTTTTTAAGTAAAAAACTAATAAGTTTAACCTAAAAAGTTTTACCAGCTAAAACTAGAATTCAGGCCCTTGGAACTTTGTATATTGCCACTGCAAATCTAATAATTTTGCCAACACAGAAAGTAACATAGGGAATTCTGTATTTATACATCCTTTGTTGCAAGTGTTAAGTACAAAACCTGAATTGGAGCATGAACTCCAGGAAGGATAAAACAGATAGAATTGTTGGAAAAAATGAGATGTGAGTAACCCTCCTCAAAATTAGGTCACTTTAAAGAAGCCTGTAACAGTGAGAATTAGAGAATTTTAATGTCTACATGATCAACACTGAGTGCGAGTGATGCACAGTGCCAATCAAACACAGCTTGAAAAAGGTCCAGCAGTGTTCAAAGCCTGGACTAACTACCAGTTTATCTGCAGATGGTCCAAGCTGYTGTTGGAGTAGAAACATCCCCTTCTCTATCAACTGCAGCAGCAGATTTGATAGTCCCAGCACAGAGGCTGTGGGCAAACACAGCAGGAGCTCTTTGGACRGCATTTCCCAGCCAAACAGCCTTTCCCTGTCACTGCCAGGAAGAAGTCAACAGGTCAGATGTGTGTTTTGTGCTGCAGGTTGGGCAAGGCAGCTTTATCTCATCAATAATTCCTTTGCCCAGAGTTTCTGTAATCTGTGGATTAACCTTTTCCCCAAGATGAACGTATAAATAGGAACTTGTTGCTAGGGGTCAGTCACAGAATATTTTTTAACTTGCTTGCTGGAAATGGTATTAAAAGGCAAGTTGAGTTCACAGATAAGCTCTGCAGTGTTCTTATTCCAAGATTATTGGGAGGTTAATTTCTGTGCACAGTGGGTGTAGTTGAGAACTGCTGTGGGATGTAATTAAATGCTGTCAGCTTCCACTGTTGTACTAATTGTGGCTTTTTGCTGTCACATCAGGCTTCTACATCAGTTTAGAACTAATACATCATATCAGAATGGATATAATGGATATTTATGCATTCCAGGGTATGCRAAGTTCCTTCACTACAAGTCAAAAGATATGTTTTAGTGTCATTAAAGCCCAGGCACTAATTTCTCAGTGAGGAGAACTCCCTACCCAGGCACATTTCTGCCAGTAGCAGAGGCCAGTTTAGAAATCACAATAAAGTAATGATTGGTATGGTATGGTTTCTAAAGAAGTTTTTGTTTCATTTGGTCTGATGGTGTATATATATATATATATATATATATTTTCTTCAAAGTATTTTTAAGTTCAGCAGTGATTTGAGACCATCACTTCTGACTTGAGAACGTCAACCAGAGGCCTTCATGGTCTGTTCTGATGTTTGCAGCACCTCACCAACCCACCCTGTTCCTGTGTCCCACAGTCCTTTGTGGCTGTCCTGTGGATGGGCTCATGGATGAATGGTCTGAGAGGTTGGTTACAAGAGAGCACCCAAGGCAATCAAGGTGAAAGCTGTGTTTTGAGTTCATGTGTCCTTGACTTCATGACAGGTCTTGTAAACAGCCACTGCTCCATCTCCATACCTCCTCTCCCACATCATTTTAGTATCTTSCTTTTGGCTGGATTATACTGGTTTTCATAGTCTGGGTTCAACAGAAATCAGCTGCTTTCTAGTGGCTGACAGCTCTCAGTACTGACCTGCTGTCACAGCACAGCTGGTCTGTGGCTGGACAGACAAATCTGGCCATAACAGAAATCCAACTCAGCTAAGCCTGGTTGGTTCTAGAACAAGTCCCTGGGTAAGCAATGACAGGATGGATTTGAACTCAAATAGAGACCCCCAGCCAATCCCTTTCAATCCTGGATGCAGACATATCACTGGCCAGAGARCTGGGCACTGCTGAGACCCTGAGTAATCAGTTGTCCAAGCCCAGGAGTTTTGACCCCCTATAAAAGGGGATGCTGAATGATAAACCCTGCTGTTTGTSTCATGGTCATTGGTGAGTCCAGTCGTGTATCCAACCTACGACTAGGTAACATAATACGTGGTGAAAACTGACGTGAGGACACAGCCATTCCACAGGCAGAGCWGGGGAGACAGAAGACAGCACATGCAGAGCCTGTCTGCAGTGAAAAATCTGTGAAAAACAGGTGTGTGGGGAGAGCCACCCAAGCAACGAGAAAAGCTGCAAGAAACAGAGGTGTGTGAGGAGAGACACACACCAGWGAAAAAGCTGAAAAAAATACACTGAGCAGAGCTGTCTGTGGCATAAAGCCTCTCAAATCTGGATTTATTTTGTACTTACCCTTGAAAAAAAGAAGAAAACAGCCACAGAAGACATGGGTGGGTGAATCTCGATGCAGGAACATCCAGTTATGAGGGTATGGGCCTTTCTTTTAGGGGAATGGGGGGTAGAATATGAAGAACAGGCATTGTTAGCCTTCCTAAGGTGGGCTAAGAACCGTGGGTTGGACAGGACCAGAGAGACAGCACTTGATATAAATATTTGGGTGCAGACTGGCAGATTTATAATTAAGGTGGCTTCTAAATGCAGCAAAAGTGCCAATAAAGTTCTGAAGCTCTGGAAACTTATTTTGGACTTGCTGAGGCAGTTAAATACCAAGGCACATGGCAAAGACTGAGCACCAGATGAGGTAGCAGGGGCCATGGGTGCCATTTCAAGCCCACAGAGGAAGCAGCCAGATGAAGCCGGTGCCCCACACCACCACGCTGTGCTGAACAGGCTCCCTGTACCAGCACCGTGCCCTGGTGAGCTGGACTGTGCAACCCTTCCATGTGGCAGGGCCCTGGTGGGCAGCAGAGCCAAGGGGGACRGCCAACCCACGGCATGTGGTGGCCTGCTGAACTGTGCAACCCCACCCCATGGTGAGGGTCTGGAAARCAGCGGAGCTGGGGCTGGCAGCACAGCTGAGGAGGGTGGCAGAGACCCGCCATGAGACAGAGCCCTGCGCAGCGGCAGAGCCATGACGGCCAGCAGAGCTGTGGCCGCTGCTCCAAGCTGTTGTGCTGCACCACMTCACACTGCCGTGTTGGGCAGGTGCCCTGAGGCTGTCCTGACGTGCTGTGCTGTGTCAGACTGCCCTGTAGCCACCCCAAGATGCTGTGCCATGCTGGACTGCCCTGTAGCCAACTCGAGATGCTGTGCCATGCCAGGCCATCCCATAGCTGCCCTGAGATGCTGTGCCATGCCAGACTGTGCCACCATGTTGGGTGGGTGTCCCACAGCTGTGCTGCAGTGTCATGCGGCCCCTGGGACAGCTCCCCCGCTGCCTGCACCGAGCACACCTGCACAGGTACCTAAGCAGCTCATGCTGGAACCACACACACCCCTCATTGCTGTGGAAACACTCAGACTGCCTCTACCTAAAGCTGATTGGCTTGGCTGCAAAGCCGTGCCYATGGCCCYGCCTCTGTTGGCCACACCCASTTGCTGCTKSGATCCATGGGCAGGCCCTRAGGAAACATCRCTCCYGATGCCTGGATGTAGAGCCARYRTCACMCCGGGAACCATGAAACAGCAGCACCACAGTGCCAGACCCCCACTCCTGCCACTGCCACAGCCCTGCCAMCCCTGCAACCAAGGCTACRAGAACCTGAGCAACCCACACTACTGATGGATACTTGGGACCCTCATGGAGGGAACCTGAGTCACCACCCTGCTGGAAGCCCTGCAGCACTGCCAGCTCTAACTCCAGCTCCATCAGTGTTCCAATCAGACACCAGCCCCCTGCTTGTGACCCAGTGAGCTTTGGAAGTAGCAAAGCAAACAGCAGTTGCAAGTGGGGATGTAGAGGAGGCTTAGCGAATTTCTGTGCCTATGTCTTTGCCATCATCAGAGGACTGGCAGCAGGTAAATGGGACAATTGCAGCATTCCCCATTCAACAAGGTAATGGGAGTGGACCTGATAAACACATCCCTTTTAATTGCAAGTCCTCTCCAAGTTACAGTAGTTGGCTGCTAAGCACGGGCTGGGATCGCCTGCAGTTACAAATATTCTTCAATTTATAACTGCCAGTGAATTAACCCCCTTTGACATGAGGCAAGTCACGAAATTACTCTGTAGTCCAGTGCAATGTATGATGTTTGAAGCTGCCTAGAGAGATTTTGCAGAAGAACAGGCACTTCTAAACTCAGAAACTTCACAGCAGGACCCATGCTTTGGGGCAGGGGTTTCTCCATTAATGGGACTGCYTCCCATAGGAAGTCCCCAGATACAAGCCTGTCTCAATAGTAGCCCAGGCAAAAGAGCTTGGAATGCGAGCCTTAATGAAAAATRCAAACATGTCTGTCCTAACTCAGAGATATTAAAGTATAAGACAAAATCCCAACTAATTATATATGCAGTTCATAGAATGTTTGAAGGATGCTGTGGAAAAACAAATGGCAAACAGYAAAGCAAGGGGTCAATTAATACTACAACTAGCATGAGAGAGTGCAAACGAAGACTGCARAAAAGTTAGAGATGCATTACTCAAAGACAATCCATCCTTAGAGGAAATGATTAATGCGTGTGCTAAGGTCGGAACTGGATCATATCACATGGATTTGTTAGCTAATTCTGTTACAGCTGCAGTGAAACCCCATTGCTGCAGATGTGGGCAACAAGGCCACTTGAAGGTGAACTGTCCCCACAAGTCCATCCCAYGGGGGACATTTCAAGGACAGAGGGGTATAAATACAAGCTGCAACTGATGYGGGAGATCTGGCCATGCAACCAAACCATGCAAATCCAAATTTCATATTAATGGACAATTTCTCAAAGACCAGGAGAACAGGAGACCAAGCGCAAAAGGGAAACTCATGAAGACACAAGTGTTTTCCCACCCCCTGGTACAAGCCTGTGTGACCAGCTCACAGCAAGGACAAGCTGGCATGGATGTTTCCACCTCAATCCCAATAACTATAAGCTCGTTAAAGGTACATAAAGTCCCTCTCAAAGCCCAGGAGCCCATAGGGAGAGGACTGAGTGCACTACTTCTGGGGAGATCTAGTGCAACTTTGCAGGGTACTTTTGTGCACCCAGGTGTTATGGAGGCTGATTTTACAGGAGAAATGCAAGCCATGGTATCAACCCCTATTCAACCCGTGGCTATCCCTGCTAAAACCTGAATTGTACAACTCATTCCTTTTAAGTTTTCTGTCCCCAAAATAGATTCTAGGGAGCAAGAAGACCAAGGCTTTTGATCAACAGGACAGCCCCAGGTGTGCTGGACTCAGGTCATAGGTGATTGAAGACCTAATATGATTTGTACTGTTACAATGCCTCAAGCAAAGCCTTTACAGATACAGGTCAGTGGGATGGTTGACACAGGGGCAGATGTCACTATCATCTCTGCCCACACTTGGCCTTCATTGTGGTCTACCACACCTGCAGAATCTGCTGTTGCTGACCTCAGAGGGACCACACAGAGCTGCTTGAGTAGCAAACCTATGTTGGTTAAAAATCCAGAGGGTCAAACAGCTACGATTCAGCCATGTATCACTGCTGCAYCACTTAACCTGTGGGGGAGGGATGTTCTTAGCAGTTTGGGTGGTGAYAGATTTTTAACAGGAGCCACTGTATTAGAGTGCTTGAAGTATCCCACAGTAGTGAGCTCTAAAATGGCTCACTACTCAGCCTGTGTGGCTACCACAGTTTCTCTTCAGAAAGAGAAACTGGAAAACTGGGACTCTTGAAGTGACAGTTTATTTGAAAAGCCCAGTACAAGAACAACTAGTTCAAGGACACATTGAACCTTCAATGAGCCTTTGGAACACCCTGGTATTTGTAAAAAAAAAAAATCTGGTAAGTGGAGGTTGCTCCATGACCTGAGAAAAATCAATGCTGTAATAGAAAGCATAGGCACTTCGCAACCTGGTATGCCATCTCCTACAGTGATCCCTGCCACCTGGGACATTCTGCTCAKGGACTTGAAAGACTCTTTTTTCACTATCACACCTGGATGATACCCCAGAGTTTGCTTTCACAGTGCCTGCCATTAATAGCACTGCCCCAGTGGAACGTTATCAATGGAGAGTTCTTCCCCAAGGCATGAAAAACAGCCCCACGATTTGTCAGTGGTACTTTGCACAGGTACTCTCATCGGAGAACAATTTCCAGGGGCATAGTGTTACCASTACATGGACGACATTTTGATAGCAACCCAAACCAGAAAAGAACTCTCACAGATTTAGCCAAGCCCATTGCAARCATTAAAAATGTTTGGCCTGCAAGTAGCACCAGAAAAGCTGCAGCAGCAGCCACCCTGGAAATAACTAGGACTCAGAATAATGGCTTGAACTATATAGCCACAAACAACTCAACTTTAAACCAAAATTCAAACTCTAAATGATGTACAAAAACTTTTGGGTGCTATAAACTGTATTAGACCCTGTCTAGGATTGACAGACTCACAATTTGCACCCTAATTTAACTTCTTAAAAGGTAATCCTGAGTCAACTTCTCCCAGAAAGTTAAATCCAGAGACAAAAGTTGCTCTCAAAACAGTAGAATAAGCCATAACAGACAAGTCCACTGGATATGCCCAGAGGTATGCATTACTGTATTTATTCTCATTGTTGACTTGCACCCTTCTGGTAATTTTGGGCAGTGGGATACTCACTGGCCCAATCCATTGCACATTCTAGAGTGGATGTTTTTACCTCATGAACCAAAAAAGATGGCACCCACTTTGAGCTGATTGCACAATTAATAATCARATGCCACCAGAGGTGTTTACAATTGAATGTTAGAGATCCTTCAAAAATTATACCTGTGACACAGCAATTTGAAYGGTGATTTGCTAACAGCACAGCTTTACAAAGTGCCTTGCAAAATTTCTCAGGACAAATCACTCATCATTTGCCAAGCCAKAAATTACTGGGGTTAAGTGGGGAAACTGCAGTGTCTGTAAAACCTCTAAATAGCTGCACACCCCTAAAAGGTGTTACAGTGTTTACTAATCATYCTGCAAAAATGAGAAAGCCATTGTAATATGGAAAGAGGAAGTTGAGTGTCAAATGTTTGAAGGTTATGAGGGTGGATCATCTCAGTCAGTGGAGCTMTCTGCTGTAGCTGTGGCTTTCCAGTGTTGTCCCCACATTCCTCTGCATGTTGTGACTGCCTGTGTTGCTGATATCACTCAGTGATTATTGAGCACTATTAAGAGAAATTGGCAATGYACAACTATTTAACTTACTAAAAACTCTGTGCCCATACCAGCTAAGCCAGAACTTGCCTTTAATACATCTCACTCATTAGAAGTCATACACATTTACCAGGTTTCACTGCAGAGGGCAATGCTTGAGCAGGTTGGCTAGCCAGCCCTGCTTGGACAGAACAGCCAGATATGCTTGCACAAGCAAAGGCATCACACAGTTTTTTCCACCAAGRTGTTTGAGCCTTACAGTGACAATTCCTCTGTCAAGCACAGAGGCTGGTAACATAGTTAACACCTGTGCTGACTGCCAAGGCCACACTGCACCACTGCAGATAGGGGTAAACCCTCGTGGACTGCATGCTTTGCAAATCTGGCAAACTGATGTCACACATATCCCTGAATTTGGCCATCTAAAATATATACATGTCTCAATTGATGTATTTCAATTGCTGATGAACCTTTTCATCAGCAATATGGGCTTCAGTACACCCAGGAGAAAAAGGGGGGATGCCATCCCTCATCAGCAATCAGCCTTTGCTGCTTTAGGTATCCCCTGTGCCATCAAAACAGACAATGGCCCTGCTTACATTTCACAGAACACAAGACAATTCTTACAGCTCTGGGGTGTGTCACACCACACTGGTATTCYCCACTCAGCCACAGGACAGGCCATCATCGAGGGTGCACATGGCACTTGAAAATGTATGCTTGATAAACAGAGAGGGGGAATGTGAGACCTCACAGAGCAGAGTGGCTAATGCTMCCTATACCATAAACCACCTGGAAATACTAGAAAAGTCCCAGAACCCAGTCATTTAAAATCACTTTTTATAATTACAATCACCCAGCGACACCCAGTCACCCAAACCCAAGGTRATGGTGTGAGACCTTATCACCAGTGCCTGCAAGGTCTTTGGGATCTCATTACCTGGGGACAGGGATATGTCTCCACAGACACCAGAACATGTTGGATACCTGCCAGGTGTGTCTGTCCTGCCCAGGACCACAAGCAGCATCCCCCCTGACAGCCCCTCAACAGATGTTGTGGAGCCATGTGTGGATCAGTGAYTGAAACAACCTGTGCACTCACCTCATGGAAATCTGGGACTCTTGAAGTGACCGTTCATTTAAGGATTTTATTTGTTAACAAATTGTTTCTTCTGTTAGTTGGGTTTTTCTGACTGTTCTAAAG
Source organism: Alauda arvensis (assembly GCA_902810485.1). Lineage (NCBI taxonomy): Eukaryota > Metazoa > Chordata > Aves > Passeriformes > Alaudidae > Alauda > Alauda arvensis. The sequence continues at coordinate 986,029 of CADDXX010000145.1, read as the reverse complement.
GTGAATGGTTTCTTGGTTGTAGTGTTAAGTTGTGACTTGTAACCTCGRAGCAGTTAGCCTGTAACATGCTGGCCTGAAGGATTGTGGTCTGTCTGATAGCTCTTGGATGTGAGTCTTGCAGCTCTGGTGCTACATAGGACACATCACTGGCTGGGGGGAGCTAGGTTTGTCAAGTTGGGTGGAAAGACTCATTGGAGCCAGGCTCATGCTGTCTTTTGTCATCCTGTCTGCAAAGGGCCCTTGCAGGTAGGAGCACAGAGAATGCTTTGCATTTTTTAATGAAACAGAAAGGGGGAATTCTCACAGCACAGCTGGTCTGTGGCTGGACAGACAAATCTGGCCATAACAGAAATCCAACTCAGCTAAGCCTGGTTGGTTCTAGAACAAGTCCCTGGGTATGCAATGACTGGATGGATTTGAACTCMAACAGGGACCYCCAGCCAATCCCTTTCAATCCTGGATGCAGATATATCACTGGCCAGAGAGCTGGGCACTGCTGAGACCCYGAGYAATCAGTTGTCCAAGCCCAGGAGTTTTGACCCCCTATAAAAGGGGACAYTGAACAATAAACCCTGCTGTTTGTGTCATGGTCATTGGTGAGCCCAGTTGTGTATCTGCCTCCAACCTGCGACCAGGTAATATAATCGCCTGTCAGGTTCAGTGTTCAGAGAGACCTGAYTTTCCTACTCACTGGGCAATTTGTTGTCCAATAAATGTTGAGAGAGGACAGGACAAGATTGCATAATTTTGCTTTCTCTTTACCTGTTTGGGAACTTTTATTTGTGTGATTAATCAGAAAAAGTCAAATTGGCCTCAGCTAATGGAGCCATCTATGAAGATGCAGGAGCAGTTGTTCCACTTATTAAAGCTCTGTTGTTGCTTTCCTCCTTGTATTGATGCACTTACTAGATGCCCTGTTATTTATAAATAGACCAAACATTTATTTTTAATAAGCACAAGTGCTGCAATGCTCAGTGCTGTCTCTCAGGGTATCTAAGAGGATAATTCTTACTTTCCCAGGCAATACTGTCTGTTTTCTGTAATGCTACTTGGCATGGCTGAAAGCAGCTGAACAGAGAGCATGGAATTCACTGGTTTACCTGTCTTTCTTGTYTGGCTTTCACTGACTCTTGTGGCTTCATAATTAGGATTGTGAGGGTCCTGTCCTTGTCAACAGAAGTACAACAGGCTGCCTCTCTGTGACTTTACTGCTCAACTGAAAAGCCACTGCAGAACTCGGAAGGGGATTGTGTAAATAAAGCTCATCCCGTTCAATTAGATCATTCAGTGAGTCAGTAAGGAGTCCTATTGAATTTGGTTTGACCTGACAATGTGGGCAGATGTTTGCAAGCAGAAAAATGAATTACGTGTATGATGGCATAGACAGAAATTAGGTTTATGTGCACAGGATGTTTTGTGTTTTCAGGACAGGCTAAGAATCAGTTTTTTTAGTGTTGGTATTGTCCCTAGGCCTGAACAAATTTTAGGTTGCTTGTCAATAGCAGAATTTCAGAGAGGATAGTCAAAAATGAAAAATGCCTCTTTTATTTTTGATACAGTTAAAAAGTAAGGTGAGCCTAATTTTTTTTTATTGCATTTGAATGCTGTATCAAGTGCTTGCTTTTTCAACTCTTCTGTTCTTAGATATTTGTCTTCCTCTGTGCTGAATCCAGGCTGTGCAGTTGCAGTTGGCCTGCCTGAGCTGTGGAGGTGAAAAGGCAGTGTTCCCCAGATGGCTCAGGAGCCAGAGGCACCTTTCCATGGCCATGAGCAGGTGCTGAGCTCCTGCAGGGAGTGAAACACCTTCCTCTGGCCCCTTTGCCAGCAGGTGCCAGGGAGCCTCCACTCCTACCTGAGGAAACACAGACAGAGCAGCTGCCTTTCCCCTAAGGCTTCAAAATCACCTTTCAGGTTTCAGAATCTGCACTTTGCTGAGCAGGACAAGGTGGAATGGAGTGTTTTTCAAGGCCTCCCTTCTGTATCTTTAACCCATAAGCAGTGCAGGAGGAAGAAATAGATACAAATACATGAGAGGTATTCCTTGATGTGAATGAATGCCTCCCTCCAATTCAAATGACTGCCAGTTCTGGCTCACGTTTTAATCCTAAACTAGTTTTCCATTGATACTCAGTGGTTGAAATTTTATTTATGGGTGAATTCTCTCATGTTTGAAAACTGGTTTGAGGTTGTCATGTGGAGTGGGGGATTATTATAACACTGATTTCACTAAAGAGAAGTGTGGAGGGAGCAAATTTGTCTGTTATAGTAGAAAATACTACTTCAGTGTACTCTCCAGGGATTTTCACTGTATGAAGTCTGGAGAACTACTCAAAGAATGTAGMTTTTCTACAGTCACAAATGCATCCATGGGTTTGTATGTGCATGTAGATATACTTGTGTATTTATTTAAAGGGAGAGGAAAGGTTAAAAAAGAAAAAGAGAAGCCAGACCAATATTCAGTTGTCTGGTTTGTTTTTCTAARCAAGCTTTGAACTGCATTTCTTAGCCCCTGGCATTTTAGATAAAATCTTCAAACACTAGTTAAAGGAAAGAAAAAAATTCTTAAGATGGATTTCAACTATATTTTGCTAATTAGTTATTATTTCTTCCATCAGTGAACAGTTTAGAATAGAGTTGCATGTGTTCTTTCAGAAATACAAGTCAGCATGTTCCTAAGTATTTGGTTCCATTCAGAAATAATTTCTTGTGAAACACTTCAGTTCCTGAGGTCTGTTCAAACAGGCTTTCCAGATCAGCTTCTCATCTGGACATTCTGCAGGACCAGCAGAAAACATTCTTCAGGTTAACGAAGGAAAAATAATTTTTCTAAATTTCCCTTTTAGTCTACATGAAAATATTTATTTTGGAGGTTTGTCTTTGAGGGAGGGTCTACACCAGAGTATTTCAGTTAGATCCAAAATATTTCAAACAGTCAAAATGGGCTAAAGTCACACAGAGCAGAGATAGCAAAGCTGGCATTGAATCATTTCAGCTGTTAAAGCTCAGCATTATTTCTGATTCTACTCTACTTATTAACTAATAATAATACTTTAACAGGAGGAATGCACAGAAGTGAGTACTTCGGTCCAGGACATTGGATTTCACCCAATATCTCTTGCACCAAATTAATAAATTATGATTTAACTAGGATCATATTTTTCTAGGAGATAATCAGGTTTGATTTAAAAACTTCAAATGATTGAGAGTCGACTATATATACTAAGTATATTATGCTCATCATTAATTAATCTTGGCATTAAAAAAACCCCCATTTTATTCTCACCTGAATTAATTCGGTTTCAGCTTCCAAATATTAGCTGTTCCTGTGCATTATCASACATCATCCCATTCAGGTCCTTCCACACTGTCTTCCCAGCATATTTTTACTTTCCCCAGCATAAACAAAGTGACACATCTGTTGTGCCTCCTGGTGAGACAGATTTCTCTGACCTCTTCTGCTCTGCAAGTGCTGCAGTTTGCAATGCCCTGTGCAGAGGGAGGGGAGCAGTAGTGCAGGACAGTGTTTGGTCTCACTTCTCTCCTGGAATATTGAACACACAACCCAAAAGCTGTTGCAAAGCAGTGCTGGCTTTATTTCCCTCTGTGTTACCCACTGACTTGTATAAATTCAGSAGCATTTCCCCCCAGTTTGGTTTTATTTCTGAAGCACACAGTTCACATTGTGAGACTGCTTTAATGAGTGCAACAAAAGCAAGCCAAGTACCAGCACAGGCCAGTTGGCCTTTTCATGTGTTTCTTTGTTGGYCACGCTGGGTAGGATGGGGCATATGTGTAAATCACTCTTTTTGAGCTGTGTGTATTTTTCTGTACCAAATGCCAGATAATGAGATGAAAACTTTATATTGAACTTTCTATTTAGTCCTCTCATTTTCGAATTTGCCAAACATACTTGTGTCCTCGGGTAAGTGGTGCTTCCAAGGGTGCCACAGATGCCAGACCCTGATAAAATCTACCCTATCTTGTTAATGAACACACAAACAGTTGTTCCCCATCTGCTGCCTCTGTCTGAAAGGTTAGGAAGCCCTTCCTTCTTGATCACAAAGGACATAATTATTGTCTGTAGAGGAGTCAAGTACAAAGACAGTCCATCCAGTCTGACTGCTACTACACTGCAGGCCACCAAAGATTAACAGCTGCTTCTCCTTTGATTAGGTTAGGTAATAACAGTTACTTTAGTTAATAATTGGATGGATTCCCAGGCCATGTAATTCAGGTTTAGGCTGTCATTTTTTGCTGGCATGTAGCTGAGCTGTATTATTGGAACAGAGCCTGTAATCCTATTAGTCAGTTGTCACTCAAGCCCTAGGAGAGAAGGGAAATTCAAATCCATTAAGGTGTTGTAACAGGTAGGTAAATAAGTCAGCCATGCTTGCCCACTGTGCAGGGAGCTATCTTGATTGTTTGTCTTTTTTTAAGGATTAATTTTAAGTTTTTAAATATGTTTAATTCATAATTAATCCATAAAATGGTTACATGGTTTATCTAATTTATCACTGTTTCTGTTTACTGTGCCACATGCATTAGTGTRCACACACTTCCCACTAAGTTACTTGATTCATGCAGTGTTCTGCCTAAATTAGAGGCTGTGTGCTTGAAATGACAAGTTTATAATGGTCCAGAGATTAAATACATGCTTCCTGTCACATCAGCTGGGCTGGCTTTCCTCCTGTGCAAACACGACCACTGTAGTTCCCAATGATGGGCTGGGGAGGGATAAGGAAGACAGRCTCTTTGCATGGGTTGGGTTTGAGTGCTGTGTCTGCTGCTCAGAGGAGCTGCATCTCTGGTTTTGTTTTTCTGATGTTTAAGACACATCTAGGTAGCATCCCCAAGGTTTTTGTGCCTCCTCATCTCTGTTTAAAAAATGCAGAGATTACAGTAATAATAATTTTTGCCTGCTTGTTCATTTGGCTCTGCTCTTCTGTGTCACCAGGTAACTTCAGAGCATATAAATCCTCTTGTGTTTAAAAGTCAAATTGTTTGAAAATGTTATTTGAATAGTTGTGAATTTCTGAAAATACATATTAGCAAATCAATTTTTTACACACTGTTTAAAAACAATGCATAAAACCATGTTYATATATTTTCTTTTGTTCAAGGAACATGAATCCCATGGTATCAATTGCAGAATAACCCTCCCAATCTAAATGTGCAGCTACACAAAAAACAGTTCCTACAGTGCAATTATGAAACAGGTTTCATAAACAGGAGAGGTAATTAATTTGGAAGACCAAGTTAGAATTCTGGTGGCTCCTTTCAAGCAGCAAAACCACGCAATGCTAGTTTATGCTCTTTTCAAATAGGGATTTAATATTTATTCCCTGTAGGATCTTTCATTTTTCATATTCACACGATGCCTAATCTGCTCAGAGCTTTGGGTACCACCAGAGTAAAAGTTGTAGTCACCTGAAAGGGTCTTTCATTCTGACACAGGTTCAGRCAGGGATCAATTTAAGTAAGAAAAGTATGTGAGCAAGGGCTCTGAGTAACAGAGATGCCTCCATCCACTTCTTTTGAATTCCTGTTACAATATGTATCAGCTAATGTAAAGCTTTAGCACTACAGGATATCAGATTTTCAAGGATATGAGTTCATTTTTTGAGAGAAAGACAAATTGGATAAGATGTCTTGCTCACCTRGTTTCATGATCTAAGCAAGATTTCTGTAGATTAATATAAAAATACTTAAAATTTGAAAATTGACTCAGTGGACTGCATATATATAGGAATTCAGACATATTTTAAAATAATTTGGTATGATTTGGCTGCTTCAGAGATAGAATGACAATATGTTTCAACACTGGGGAGATTYCTTTATAACAGCTCACCAGTACAAGGTCTTGGCATGGGTGGCTCAGGGACAATTTCTATTTCCAGTGTTTCTCCAGTCTCTGTGTGTTCACCCTGCAAACATCAGCAGTGCAATATTCAAGTGACTCTTTGCTCCTTTGTGGACAGGGCACATTTTCCTTTGAGCTGCCATGGCTGAGCTCCAGGAGCTGTGCATGATGCTGGCATTCCTGAGGGCTGGACACTCAGCTCATTCACACATGCCAGGTACCAGCAGCTCCTTCAGCACCAGCACTGCGTTCCAAGAAATGGATTAAAGCCCTGAGAGTTCCCATCTTGAAAGAATCACTGCAGAGAAATGTATTCAATGTGCTAAAAGCCATGTATCCCCCTACGTGGCAGCTCTACAGACCTCTGTGAGCACAGGTAACAAATACTGTGCTCATGCTTCTTCCCCAGCTTCACTGCTGGTTGTATCCTGCTTTTATGGAAGCTTCTCCCTCTCTTCCATTGTTAGGGATTTATTTTTGTTCCTAAGCATTAAAATGAATTTTTATGAATAATCTAGAAAGAGGAGTAATAGGACATACAGCTAAATCATGTAAAATCAGAAGAAATTACAAACTCCCTTCTGCTTGGTAGGAAACTGTAGTAGTAACAGAAGTTTCTAGAATGCAAATTTGTATTTTGACAAGTRGACTTGTATTCTAGTAAAGTATTAGACAAAAGTGAACTAGGTGCTCTGAAAAAAGTCTGTCTATAAAACAAGTGATGTTCTAGATTGAAATGGAAGGAGAGCACACAGGAAATGAAACAGCTTCAAAAGATTTATATATGTTTAAAATAGACACATGAAAACCTYCCCTCAGAATAGGGAGGTGTGTCTTCTTTCAGTGTGGCTCTGGTGACTGATTTGAGATAGGGGGAMGTGGACACTTTCTGGACACTTCATTTACCAGGTATTTTTGGAGAAAAGAGGAGTTCTGAAAAAAAAAAATCACAGATAAAGAAAAGTTTGCATAAAAAATATAAAAGGTGGAGTTTAGCATAAAAGAGAACATGAAGTTGAGAAACAAGGCAAGCAGAAAAAGGAAGCAGTGTATGAGTTCAAGAATGGAGCAATTGCTGAGGGGACAAACAAAATGAATGCAATAAATGGGATATAACTCAGAGTAATGGGATGAAATAGAGAAAGGGCATATTTGGTCTGAATGACAGGAAAGACTTCTTGCCACAAGAGCTAATAGGTTGTGGCATAATCTCCCATGAGACATAGGGAAAGTGAGAAGTGGCAAGTGCTGGGCACATTTGGAGGAGCAGGGACAGATAAATGAGCAGTGTCACAGCCCTGAGTGCTGTGCTGCTGTGAGCTCTGCACTGCCAGGGTGTGCCCATCCCCAGGGAGAGGCACTGCACATTACAGCTTCTGTCTTTGCACCTGGGAGCTTTGCAGAAGCCAGCAGGGAAAGGTTAGAAAGGCCCTGGGCTCTGTCTGGGGGTGCTGCAGCACTGGGGGAGCAGGGCAGAGCTTTGAGAACTGTGGCTGTGAGCCAAGTGCTTAAATAAAGTCAATAATGATGATTTATGGCAGGACTGTTYCTTTGCTGTTTGGGTCTTTTCTTTATGGCTCTACCAGGAGTTAGTGGAAAGTGTTATTGGGAGCCAAGGGAGCTTAAGGAGGCAGGGTTTTGAGTTTTTTTTAGATGGGAGGAAGAGGAAGCAGAGGAAGAATATATGAGTGAAACTCAAAATAACTCTGCAATTAAGGCACGTATACTGGGCTCACTGGGCTAAAATTAACTGCTGGAAATTATACTTATCAGCTAGTCTGTAGGAAATCACTGGTGGATTTTCTTAACTGTTTGGTGAGTTGGCACACAGATTTCACTCATTTGAGGCTAGTTATTCCTTGGAAGATAAATCTTTTGGTTGTCTAAAAATTTAAGTGCAATTCATATTAATAGTGGAAAATGCTTCCTTTTTGAATATCTGACTTCTGTGAATAGTTTTTMTGTAGCTTTAAATTAAATACAGTATAGCTATTTGCTTGAACCAAAGCTAATGGAGAGAAAGTTGCATGATTGAAATAAAAAGTAAGATATGTACTTCTGCATGTAATGTCTGATCTCACAGGGAAAAATGTTGCCATCTAAATCATACTAGATCTGCTTAATTTTTTAATAGTTGTTCAAATAAATATTTTRTTTTCAGAGTCATTAGGAGTTTTTTTCTGTTATGCAGTCTGTTACAGTAGAATACATTCTTTACAGACTAATAATAATTGTGTTTATAGAGGACTACCCATTTTTTCCCCATATGTGAAGTGTATGCAGCACTGGAGGGAAAAAAGAAGAAATTATTTCCTATTAGCTAGAATATCTTCATCATTGACAAAATCTAGATGATCAAATACAAACTGCCAATAAAACTATACAAAATCAGCAACTTAGAAGTAGAGAATAAGATCTTTCTTGCTTTGTTGTTAAAAGAGGAGATTAAACCAATTTTGCAGGAAAGGAAAAGAGTGTCAGTTCTGAAATACTCGATCTGATGCAGCAAAACCCCAGTCATTTGCAAACTGAGAATAATGACAGGATGGTATTTAGTGTAAAATTCTGCTTGCTATATGCAAGTTCCATGTGGATGCCTATGATAAAGGAATCTGCCTAAGCTATTTTRTGCACATTTCTAAACCAAGCCTGAAGGTTGTCTCCTGTTGGAGAAGTTTATAAAAAGGAGGAATTACCCATCTAGAGATTGTCTGTATTTTTAAAATCATACAAAGCAGTGTAGCTACTAGTGTAGAGATAATAGCAACAGGTAAAGATGAACTTTGTTAAAATCCCTATAATTGTGTGTCCTTAYAGAAAAGATGATATTCAGGTGTATYACCTGTGTAGTACTGGATATGTATATATGAGAATTGAAAAAAATAACTCCTGGGACATTCATCTCCTGCTCTAGAAAACCCCTTCCTTCTGCATGAGCAGTAAAAGGCTCTTTTTCAAAAGTGTCCAACTGTTGGAATCCTGGAAGCTGAAAATTTTGGTTTTTCTATGTTAAGGGGTGCTGAGCCTCAGGCAGGCACCACATCTGACCTGAGACCTTGGGACAGGCTCCTGAGATTGAGTGACAGCACAGGGGCTGTGGGTGTGGAGTTTGAATGGTGCTGTGTGATCTCACAGGGGGAAAAACTTAGGGTTTAAGATTTTAGTATATAGCAGTGTGTGTGAGCCAAGATGGAGGATTTAAGGCATTGTCTAAGTCCTTCTTTTCACTTTTTTTCTTCCTTCTCCTTCATAGTTTAGGTGGTTTTCTGTAACTGGGTGAGGAAGGTCCCCATTGCAGACTTTTAGTGGTCATCATTGGGTCACAAACATGAATAATAGAGATGTCATCTCATTATTGGGTAAATAGTGCTTAAAAACTTTGGGAGAAAGTCAGTAGTAGCCATTTTTGCCACGTTTKTCTAGCAGCTGGTCAGAGCTCAGGGCTTGTGAGTCTGTAAATTCTCTGTAAATAGATAAGATAGAAAAAAATCACCAAGTCCCAGCTCAAAGTTCTGTTTCTCCTGTCTCATTCATCCTGACCTGGGCAAGAACAAGAAAAAGAGAGCCTGATACCACAGCATCCAACATGATAAAGAAATGTTTAAGGACTTCCTACATTGACAAAATCCACAACTGTCAGATGTAATCTTTATGTAGACATTTCTTTAATTCCTGTTGCTTCTCTTCTGTGTTTGTGTTTCTTCAGAACACAGCAGATAAAGTTGCATTCCGGGCTGCAGGAGGACTGACTGCCCTTGAAAATGTTCTTCAGATGGTGACTTCTCCCACCAACCTGAGTGCAGCTGCCCGGGTTCCCTTGAAGTGAGTATAAAGGCTCCTTCACCTGCAYTTAGAGTCACTGGAATATTCATTTCGTATCTGCTGCTTCACTGCTTCTTCTCCTASTCCCATGCTGGACTTCAGAGCAAAAGACTGTGCTGTTGTCTATGCCATTCACATTCCACTCACCCTCTGGTTTCCTCACCTGATGGTTTTATTTTGAGCTATGATATATCTGAGCAGCAGCTAATTGTATTGAAAGAGAAAAGACAAAACTGTGTTTAACAGAGGAGGAAATGCATATCTTTTGAAGTTAGTCTGCAGAGATCTCTAGTGGGAAGCAGGGGMATTTTTGTAAGGGTTGTAATTCACTGGAATCTGTCTGCTTTTAAAATGCAATAGTTGTAAAATAGTGCTAGCTGAAAGGGCTCCTACAAACAGGTAAATCAAAATTCTTGTGGATTAGAGAAATTCCGTTCTTACAGAACAGAAGAATGGAAGGGTTTAAATGTCTAATCCTTAAAAAAAAGGTGGTGACTAAGCAGAATTCCTGCAAAAACTGGTAACTCAGAAGTGTGCTCTTTYCCCTAATCTCTAACTGTAGGTTTTATACAGTCAAGAGCACATAGGTGCTGTCAGAGCACAGCTAGGCATGGTTTTAGTGCAAAACCAGAATATCCTGGTGTGTACCATTGTCATCATTTGTTTGTAGATATTTTGGAATATTGGTATAATTGGAATTTAGGCACTACAGTGTGACAGTTTGGATTAAATCTGGCCAATAACATGTTATGGGACATAAGTGTGAAGTGCTAGGAAATACTAAGGAAAAAGCATTTTTAAATATCTTGACTTTGCACTTCTAAGAGAATAAATATAATTCCTGCCTTTGCAGTCATACCAAATGCACTTGCTGCATGTCCAGCCAGCTCCACTGGTGAGCATCCTGAGCTGGGCTGTGGTGAGCAGCTCAGGGACAGCCCTGGGGCTTCTTCATTTGTGGAGTCTCTAATTTTGAGTTACCTCATCAATGTGGGATAAACTTCACAAGGGACAGGATTTCACTGTGTGCCTTCATAAATCCTAGTTTAAATTGAGCTTTAAATTCTTAGAATGTGCACCTTCTGTACATCTTTGATTTTGTTCTTTCCTTTTGAGAATAGTCTTGCTTTGGTAACCTTTGTTGAGAAGGTTTGAGAACATTGTGTTTACATTACTGAAAACATTGGGTTTGATGTTTGTGAGGCAGTTTGAGGATGTATTAGGTCTTGAAGRAGTGTGTGTGCTGATGAATAAAGCCCAATGTCAGCCACATTTGTGTAACAGAAATCACATCCAAAGAGTAGAGCAGAGGTTCTCCTCTCTCTGACAGTCACTGTCTATCTCCCTTTCAGACCAGTGGTCACTCAGATTCCTGAGCCTGTTCATGGCTGAACTATAAAAAGAGTTTTTGCATCTTTGAAAAATTCTCTAAATATTGTTTTATTAACACAGTGTTTCCACTAGCTGTATTTCCAAAAGAAATACGGGGGCAGAGAGGAGATTAATATAAACTGTTCTGACAGCATTGTGTGTTAAAAACATCTTCTGAAGAACTTTGCTACACTCCTGAAATRCAGCATTTCATTCCACTTCACAGCAAATTGCAGTCTCCAGTTTGTAGGCACCTGAAAGTATGGGAGTTGGGAAGTTATCCATCAGCTTGCACATAATTTGACACAGGATCCTGTTCTCTAAAGTRAAATGCTCTTGCAGGTTGGTCTGCAGGAGTCTGACTGCTTGAGTCTGACTTAGAGACCTGGATTCTGCTGGAAGTGTCCCAGGGAACTTGGTGTTGCTGCATGGGATGCAGAGCCTCCTCTGTTGGTGTTTCTGTGGCTTTTTTGGTGGGGAAGAATGTTCTGTGCAGACTCTACACCTCAGCTCTCCAGAGCAGGCAGTAGTTCCAGAGGGTGGGAGCAGAGTTCCAGAGCAGTTTGAACCAGGCACAAAGCACATTCAGGGGTATTGGTATGTTCTCACTGAAAGGATTTAAGACATTTTTCACATACAGAGTGTTTGAGGGAGGCTGGAAACCAAGGACAGTCATAGATTATGTTTAATTCTTCAAATGAGGAAGAAAATTCAGATCACATTTCTTATTTAATGTTGAAACAAGTTAGAAGTTACTTTTCTTTCTTTTGTRCAAATGTCATTTACATCCTGATTTCTTGAACTTTGAATCTAGTGAAGTAGCAGTTTTCTCTGTTTAAAGATAAAGCAAAGCCCTGTGGAAAGAAGTTGAATGAAGACCTTTCATGAATTAACCTCCAGTCTTCCCCCAGSCAAATATGCTTTGCTAAAGGACACTACTGTACTTCAGATTGTTTGTGGGTTCTTGCAATGTTTAAGCATTTGTRCTCATCTTAAATTGGGAATTTGTCTGTTGCTTTGTGATGATGATAAGCTATTTACAAGTAAGTGAAGAGATTACATGGGCTATTATCTACATCTCTCTTTCCCCAAAATCCTGGCTGTGTGGTGCAGCTCAGAACTTTAATCCCATGTCTACAAGATAAAGCTGTATTATCAGAAGATTTAACAAAATGCCTGTTGTTTTGTCCCACTGTCCAGCTCAGTATTCAGAGCAGCAGGGTGGGAAATGCTGTGAGGAAGATGTGACATTTATGAGACAGGTGACACATTTGGTGTTGGGGCAATTTTTCTCCTGTTCAAATACATCACTGGAAAAGGGAAAGAGAAAGCAGTGGGTTATAGTAAGTTGTGGTTTTTTTGGTGTTAGCATAACCAGCTGTGTTATTTCTCAAAGTTGCATTTTGTAGTTTTCCAGGATGTGTCCACTTCTCCTCAAAACAAGACACAGTCACCAGAATTTGTAAACGTTTCAGAGCCCTGTGATATTCTTCTTACACTTCTACAGAAAAGCAAATGGGAGCTGCACAGCAGAACAATTGAATGCCTTCAGATGAAGACAGGAGATGAGTCTCATCCCCTGGGTTGCCTTGCAATGTGCAGCTCATTTACCATGACATGTTGGTAACAAAACTGCTAACAAATGAGGCTTGTAGGGTTTGTTTAATTAACATTTGGGAAATGCTTTGACTTCCTTGAGTGACGAGTATTTTAAAAGAGAAATTGGCAGTAGTTTTGTAAGGAGCAAAGTTGGACTTTAGTTACAAGTTAAGATGGGATTGAAGTCAAGTTTAATGTATCTTCTATTTTCATAMAATTTCTTGCATCATTTATTTAAAGCAAATATTGTCAGGGTAAAAAAAACCATAATTACATACATAAAAAGAAGAAATTAGTGCCCYCATAATATTTTGGATAGCATTGATACAAATGACATTCCTCAGTAAGAACTATTTTGAACTAAGAGCTGGTTTTACAGTTTATTCTCTGTAATTTTTACTTGGGTTTAGGGTTTCTCAAGCTGAAGTGTTGTTCATGCAGTTCTATTGTTGTTTCAATCCATATTCTTACCTTGATGGTTCCTTACCCATTCCACTCTACAGCCATTCTGTGCACCATTTTTCAGTAATATTTCACCTCCCACTTCTGTGCAACTCAGCAGGTAATTACCACTACTGATCCCTTTCCCCATCAGAGTGCTGCATAATATTCAAACTGCTAAAAATGAGCCATTTTCTACTGAACTAACACATCCTAAATTTGATAATGTTTAGTTTTGCATGATTGCACTGCCAAATTGAGCTTTTAGGGTTATTCATTGATAATCTAAGTACATTCATTTGTAACATCAGAATAGGGATTGTAAGAATAGGGAAAAGCTTTACACTTGAAACAGGTGAATTTATGTTGATGACGCCCTGGTTTTTGTGAAGCAGAAGTTGAGTTCTTGCCTCTGTATCCTGGTGCACTATCATGGATTAGTTTTCCCTGGTTGCATACTGGTAATGCCTCAGTATTTTTAATAAAAGTTAAASTTTGTCAACTTGTTTATATCAGGCAAATKGAGGAAATGAAGATGAGCTAACATWAAAAAAAARTCATGTGYAGACAGAAACTGTTGAGATCTAGCCTGATTAAATTGAATCCTCTCCTCCTCCTCCTTCATACTCATGTAAAATAAACATAACATACAGATGCATATTTTTGTCTAGTTAAAAGACAGATTTCTTTTTTGGCTCCAAGCTTGTGTACCATAAGGAGGTTTTTATAATTGGATTTACTCTGGAGGAAAGCCTTGCATCCAAGGGCAGCCTGGTGGTGGGGGGGAGTGAACGTGCTGGGCCAGAGCTGGAAAGCTGATTTGTGGGTGTGATACAAAGTTTACAGCAGCAGAGGTGATCAATAACCACCTGCTTTGCACAGCCTCCTGCTTCAGGCCTTCAGCTGCCTCTGGGATCTCTGGAGATAACACCTTTGGAATTCAGAGCAGCTCTTTTCTTCCAAAAGAGAGGAAAATGATGGGAAATGCATTGGGTTTTAGGTCCCAGAAAGTTTAAGGTGTGCTTAAATAAAGTTGTGGCTCTGCCATTCGCAGCCCCTCACTTGTCTCAGCAGCCTTGTGCAGAAATGATGACAGTTGACAGCTGTTGTTCTCTTAATAAGATTAAAGTAAAGAAATTAGTTGTGCTGTCTCTAATCTGCCATTTAACACTGCCAACCACCTGGGGACACTTCTGTGCTGACACTCCCAGTGCTGAACTCCAGTCAGGTTGTGGAGCACATGCCATGATCAGAATGTGTTCAGATGAGCTGCTGTTAGCAAGCTTATGGTATCAATTAAATGAGCCCTCTTTATTGTTGTGAAAAATTAATTTGACATCCATTTGCTTCCAGCACCTTTTCAAAAGCATTATCAGAGTCTCTGGAAATGCCAGTACTCTTTGTGACGTGAGGTTCACTTGGGAAATGCAAAAGTGTGATGCATTTGATGCATTCTTACACTGGAATTTGGTCTTTATACAAAGTGGGAAGTTTTTGTGTTTTCAAGTGTAAAATAAATGATCCTCTTAGGAATTAGCAATCCCATATATCAAAAAGCATTTATTGCAGCAAATTAACAGAATCACCTCAGAACTCTGAAATGCTGCCAGAATTAACCTACAAGTTCATATTTGACACTTTGGATGAATTATAATGTTTATATTTAAATAGAATTGATCTTTATTTTAGAATAGCTAATAAAATGACAGAAGCTGATTTAAAGCATCTTCTCTACAGAAAAYAGAGACTACCAATATGGTTTGTTCTCTGTCCCCCTCTAAACATACCTACACAAGGGAATAATCTTCATGAAAGGTAGAAGGAGGTGCCTAATGAAAATATTTTTCAGCATTACTGAGAGAAGGGAATTAAATCCCCTTGTATAGTCAGGAGAGGAAGAGAGAATTGTGTTGCAAGACAGATTTGTAAAAATGCATGCRAAGCCTGCTGCTTCAATTATCCCTAGGTGTTATCCTTGTAGGGGAAAAATTAAGTGAAATAGATGAAAATTAACCTTTGGTCAGTAAGTAATTATTTAACATTGTTTTCATGTCACGTAAGCTGCAGATTGAAATTKATTTCATTAGGCAGCAGAGTAAAATTAATTACCAGTAAAATTAATATAACTGGTAGTATGGTGATATTCAGAAAAGGAGGATAAGTATAAATGTTTATTCACCTCTTTTCTAAATTCTCCARCTGAAGAGAAAACAATCCAGCYACACAAATGAAAAAATTTTACTTCACTTTTTCTGAGCATTTCCAGCTTTCCTTTGCTTGAGAAATCCAATGTATGTATGTGAGAGACTTGCATTTCAGCTCTGGGAGCCAGGCTAAGTGACCAGATGCCTCAGCAATGAGCCCAGCATCAATAAAGCCACAGTCCTTATTGTGTAAATAATTTTGTTGTTTCAAAAAGTATTATAGGAGAAAGATAAAGCATGAAAGTCAGCTCCAGAAGGATGTTGAATTAGTCTGCAGCTTGTTCTGTTAAATACCAGCTTTGATGATTTTGGTGCAGTAACTTGGTGTTTGTTGCAGTCCCACTTTTGTACGACCTTTCAACAGTGCTCATAATTTATTTTCTTCCTTGGAGCTTATTTGAACTTAGTCACATTTTTTCACATGTTGAGAAAAATTCAACAAAGGAGAAATTCTTTTTATTTTGGTTTACTTTAGAGAAACAACTTGAATGYCTAACCATCTGTATTTATCATTGGATGTATTTATGGTGCATTTGTGTTGTGTGTCTGTGTGTGTGAAGTAACAGTGATGGCTTTTGTAGTAAGCAGAGCACAAAGAACAAACTTTTTGTTTATTCTGAAGCAGGGTTGTGTTTGGTAAGATGGATCTTTGTGGCTGGGCTGTTGTGAGAGCAGTTCAGTGGTGCAGATGGAATCGCTGCAGCGCTGCAGAGAGCAGCTGTGCATGTGCTTGTATTTACTGCTGTCCCCATTGCAAAGCTCTCCCCCAGCCACAGGTGGGGCTCCCCCAGAGCTGCTGGAGCTGCCCCTCAGCACTGCAGGCTCTGAGAGGAGTGGGTGACAGTGTGGCACCAGAGCTTGTGGGACAGGCCTTTCACCTGCTGGGCTTTGCAGCTCCTTGGCCATCCCTGTCCTTGTGCTGAGCACAGGCACTGCTGGTGGCTTCTCTCCAAGGCTGGCCCTGCTGTCCTGGCAGTGCTGGCAAATACCTCACACAGGGCTTGAAGGTCCTGCCAGGAAAGAGTTCAGTGTGTGCTAAAGCTGTAAGCCACACACAAAGAAATATTACCTATGCAAGTGATGAAATTGGCTGATACTCTGTGTCAGTTTTGGTCAGAGTTTTGAATACAGGAGAGTCCAGTACCCATGGAGTGTGTGGCTTTTGAAGTTACTTAATTGATTTCATTTAAGGTATTAGTTCTGTTTGGAATYCCAAGTTGAAGAAAATTAATGTGAATTCCTGCAGAGTTGTTTTTTGATGTGCTGCCATTTASTTGTTTTTAATTTACTGAAGAAAGTAAAATTCTAATTATTCTCCCTTCTGATTTTTTAGGTCACTGTGTAGTACAGTAAATGTTTACAGCCTCACCTGCAGCAACTGCATAGAAAACTGCACCTATGTTCTCTTTAGCAATAAGATCACTTTTCTGATGGATCTGTTGATACACCAGTTTATGGTAGGTAAAATAACTTTCTTAATTTAGAAATGTTTGCATGCTTCACAAACATGTTAAAGTATTTAGAGTATAAGAATGCCAGGAGATAAATAAGAATAAAGGCGTGAAAGAATAAAATTCATTTGTTGTTTGTATTTGGTGGCTGTATCTACTATACTCTGTAGAAGTTGATCTAGTTGCTTCTCTGATAACTTCTGCCAAAGCATGTGTACCAGGAACTCTGGGAGTGGATATTGTTTTATCTTTAGTGCTTTCTGAGGTTGTTTTCTTTAATTCACCCTGTAGGAAGTATAGACTATATTTCACCCTATTTAAAGTATAGACTRTAATGAGTTGTCTCTGTGTGTTTGATTCTTACTTGTTTCAGTGTCAGGAATCTAAGTCAGGTCAATACATTGCCAGAGTCTGATTTGCTGAAGTGCTTAAATAGGACTCTTTAGCAATGAAAGATTTAATTTTCCAATGTTTCATTTAATTTGAAATGTCATTAAATATTTTATTTGAAAACTCATTTTTAATTCATAGTGACCTGCTCATCATAAGATATTTAGTCCTGGTTTTCTACTTATAAATAGTGTGTATGTATTTTCATGAGCCAAGCAGTTTGTTAATTGAAAAGCTATGTACATACTTTTAATAATTTAAGCGACGCTGTTAGAATCAACAAGCCCTAGGACTGTTGATGAACACTTTAAAAAGCCAGCCCGAGTTTTTGGACACAAAGCAAGSCCAGCTGCAGCCTGTGGCCTCTCCTGTGAGCAGCTGCCAGCTCATTGTTGCCGGCAGATCTGTCCAAGAGGATTGCAGGTATTAGGTTTCAGGGCTCAGTGAAAGGTGTGCTGGGCAGGGCTGGCTCTGGGGCAGGCTGGGGGAATTACCCAGGGAAATCCTGCAGCACCTCAGCAGTGACAAGGCTCASTCTGCTGCCAAACCCTGCCCTGCTGCAGGGCAGTGCTGCACAACGACCTGTCATTTCCTGAAGGAACACAGAGGGGATTTCTTAGGCAGAGCTGGCCACCTAGAGCTCAGAGATACTGCAGAAGRAAAATTTACTGCACTTAGAGCTCTTTTCAGTCTGTTGCCAAATACTATCCTTGAACTGCAGCAAAACTGTAATTAAAGCTTAATGTTTCCCATGATCCACAGTGGACTTTTCTTTCCTATACAGAAAGTCTCTTATGTTCTCTTTATGCAGAATTGGCCCTTAAACTGGGATATCTTCATAGTTCCATGAAGTGCATATTTGAGTACAAAATCCAAAAACAGTGCTGCTTTTCTAACCCTGATTTTTCTCTCTTGAAAATATAATAAATCAGATCAAGTTTGATTTTTTTTTTTTTTACAAAGAAGAAATGTACAAACTGAGAGCAGCTCCAAATACCAGAATAATAAAATATACAAATATWCCCCCAGAGACTTTTAACTGCCTCCACTTTTCCTGGTTGGATGAGCTGTGTGATGCAGCCTTTGCCCATGTCATGTGTATTTYCACTTACTATTGGAAAATAAAGCCCAAAGTAATACCAGGAGTAATAAATGAGAATGTATATTTGCAAGGTTTTAACAAATTATTAAACAAGTACAYCAATATTTGCTGAACACAGAAACAGTACTGTTTTGAGAAGCATTTCAGTATAATCTTGAATACATCCAGTATGAACCCTATTTCCAACCAGTTTCATGTGGATTTRGTTTTGGATTTGGGGTTTTTGTGTGTGTGTGACATCCAGCCTGTCCAGGTTAATTGTTTGAAGTGTCTGTTTAGACCTTTCTTTACCTCCTCCTTAAAGGGACTGGTAGGAAACCTTCTGTAGCCTGAATTACCCTCTTACCTTCCTCAGCCTCCTTAGCTCAGGTAATGCCTAAACCAGTGTCTGTTGAGGGCAGCAGGGGTGTTTCCTGATTTCCATGATTAATGGATCAAACCTTCCCATCTGCATTCATACASATCTTGTGCTGGAGTTGGAGCTTCATTTATTTACTGCTGTCTCTGCTCTTTGTCTACTGTGGCCAGAAGATGTTGCAGAATAATGGCAGCTTTTCTAGTTGTCTGTTTTGGAAGGTTTCATACCAACAAAACCAAGTAATGACTGGAGCTGTGAGCATGTAATGATGGTTTCATGTTTTGGGGGTTTTATTTCCAGCTGAGTGACAGCTGTCATGTACTTTCCCCAAAGATATCTGAGAAGCCCCACACCTGAACCACACCTGTCTGTGTGATATCAGATCACTGGGATTATTTTTAAATGAATCTGTCAATGCATACTATCTGAAAATTCTAAGTAAGACATCATTAGTAAATGTGCAATGAACATTAGCTGAAGTAGCCATCAAACAAATGTAGGCAKCAAAACCCAGTTGTTGGTTACTTTTTTTTTCTCCAAAATACAGTGCTTAAATTTGGACCTAAATATTTTAGGTAAGTGGCCTATGAAATTTTACTGGGTTTAAGTAATTTGGCTATCTAACCACAGGAAAGTAATTTATCTCCTCCCCTTCTTGCCTGGAATGTGCTGCCATTTAATTTGGGTTCTTCAGAATGACAGTATACATCCTATTGCAGTTTCTTCACCATTTGTGGTCAGTTTTTTTAATCTTCTGTGCTGCATCAAATAAGGCAGGTCCATGTTAGCACTGATGATGGCAAGGACTGTGAAATCCAAGGCACATCTGTGCTGCTGTGCTCCTCTRGTCCATTTTGAAATGACATCCACAGGGTTCAGCTGTGTGGCACTGACATTTCCCTTATAGCAAGCCCATGTGGAGAGCAGGAAATGCTGAAATCAGGGCTGGAGTAGRAGAGGAAATGACATGCTGGAGTGTTCAGGGGTAGGGAATTTAAAATTGAAACCTCCACCTGCACCATCTCAAGCCCATGCACCTCCTGAGCTATTTCCATTCTTTTGGTTCACTAGTTACTACACAGAAAGTCTGACATCCTACTGAGACTTCTGAGATGTATTTTTCAATGTTTTTGAGGCAAGCCCAATGACTAAACATGCAAAAAGCACAAAATTACTATTGGTAATGGGAGAATGGTATGAAATAATTGACCAAATCAAGAGAAATTGTGTGCTTCTGAAAGTCTGAATCCTTCTGTTTAAGTTTACCAACACTACATTTACAATTCTTCATGGYTGTGGAGGACTATGCCTTTCATGAAATAAAAATATGAATGAGTTGTCAGTGCTGGACCTCTAGGTTGCTAACTGGAAATTGTTTGGTGTTTYTTGTTAGCACAGAAGGAGAATGTGCTCTGATCTGCAGAGGTATTTTGGTGACATGAGTCAGAACAGAGGAGCATTTTCAGCTATATTAAATGTGTGCCTAAGTGCTTTACTGGATTGGGGCCATATTGTGCAGCATCTTACAGGATTAAGCCCAAGATGCTGGGCAGAGCTGAAAAGCTTATGGCAGCTCTGCCCAAGCATGGGAACCCCTGCAGTTCTCCAAGGAATAGCTCATCTCTTGTTTGATGCTGCACCAGAGCTGGGATCTGGTCACCAGAGTGTTCCAATTCAAAAACCAGCTTCAAGAAAGTAGGAGTCTTGATTAGGCCCAGCAAAGTGAGCCACCAGAAAAGCTAAAATAGCACTGAGATTTTGGATTTCTCAGATATTTGGACAGTAGTTGCATATTTCCTGATTTTCCATTGTGGTTTAAAAATATTTTATACCAATTACTCAACAAATCAATTTTAAGTGTGTAATCATACCTGTGGATTTGTGTCCTATAAGCTGTTAAACCTGTTAAACCTGAGGAATGTGGAATGTTGTTTCATTTGCCCATCCATAGYCCATGTTCAACACAGTTTCTCTGAATTTCATTAACTCCTTGTGTAATTAACACAAAGAAACCAGACCTTGAAGGCCTTCATAATKACACTATTAAATCTTAAGATTTCCCACCCCCTTGCTTGATGTAATAATCAACAAGCAAGCACCTCAATTAATTTTGCTTCTGTAAGCACACAAATTAATTTGGAACATAAATCTCAACACACTTTCACACTATCCCATTAATCACTTCCTCAGTAAAAGAGCTGATCTGTTGTCACTCATTTCAGTTAGTGTAAAAGGAAAATCTTCAAGGAATTAAGTTCAAATTYACCCATTTTCTGTCAAAGAGTATTTCCTTCTATCTCTTGTTTRACAGAACACTGTAAAAAACCACATTTGTTCTCACGTTATATTAATTAACACACACACACATTTTCCCAAAAATTGAACACGAAAAATAAGCTCTGCAATAAATGACTCYAGTAAGTGCCAGATCTATTTATTTTACAAATTAGGGAGAGCAGTTTATTTCAAAGCATGAACTTTTATAGCTAAGGACTGTACACTTAGAATAGATATTTCTCCTATGTACATTGAACTGGARGACACAAGCAGACATTACCCACTCACAGTGCTGTTCATTACAGCAAACCAAAGGCTCTGCTGCAAGATGTTATTAAATCTTTTAAGAAATAGCACWTATAATTCTTATCTAAGGTGAAAAAAAGCAGGAAGTAGCATTTGTTAGCAATTTTTAAAATTTAATGTTCCAAGCACAAAGTGGCCACATTSGAGTTGATTTACACATTGCAAGGCTCAGTCCCTCTGTTTCATGAGCAATTGGTATCATTAGGCAGGAATTATTTTAGTCAACAAATGTTACTGCAGCAACGTAGTATTGTTTTTSCTATTGAACTTGAGTAAGCAGCTAAAGACTTCTCACTTGCTCTCTTGGCTCAGCACCAGAAACAGACCATTACAATGAGTTTTAAGTACCAGCACAAGGCTCAGAGCTAATGAATAATAAAGAAATGTGCATGTTGTTCTTTGTCACCAAGTGTTACCAAATCCCTGCTGATACCTACACGAGCAGGAATGCTTTGCTCTGGCCTCGCCTGCATGCACTGAGTGCAAATGATTTGAAACTGGAAGGAAAATGGYATTTCAGCCAGTATTGATCCCTAATGCCTGTGTCAAGCCTCAGGCCATGGCAGAGCAGAGGCTCCAGTGAGGAATGTGGGGCTTGGCCCAGCAGCASGAGCCATGGGGATGTTCCAGGAGCCCTGAGCCCTGAGTGCTGCCAGTGTGTGCCTYGAACACTGCAGGACTTCACACACACTCCACTTACTGTTGGATGGTAATAGGGCAGGATTTCAGCTGCATAAATTGCCTTGGACTGCAGAAATGGAAAAATGAAATGAATTTTTAAAAAATTATGTTCTCCATGAGGATTTCCTTCCAGGTCTGTATCCTGYATATAGATTTGTCTTCAGATTTCCATGTTGTTCAGCTCAACTTCACCTTTTTCGGAGTGGGCTCTAGTTAAATGGTTTAGAGAAATTAGATTCCTCTGAGGTCTGCTCAGAGAGAACTGAGTGTTGTGCCTCTGACATGATTGACAAGTGGGTGACCTCTGATGRACAAGTGCAGTGGTCACTGGTGATGTTTAATGCATAAGAACACAATCACACTAATGACATACTCAGCTGCTATCAGGCTTCCTTGGTTCTCAAACACTGCATTGTTTTGACTTGATTTATTCTGGTCCAGCTTGGATTATGTGCTTTACCTTATCTTGTACCTGAAATGGTTTAATGTCCATCAGCACTGCTAGAATATTACTTTATTATTACTTTTGTTGAGGCCTGTACAAATTTGTAAATGGTTCTGTGCAAACTTGGGTTAGTTTTACTGATTTCTGGTTATTTGGGTTTTTCCCCTYAGGTTAGTGTTCCAGATGACCACAATGCTACTGCAGGCAGAAGTGTAAACAAGCAGGTATTTGAAGGTTTAACAACAGGACTTCTGAGGGTRACTGCTGTGATTTTCAGATGTCTCATCTCCAGCTTCCCAGATGGAAACTATCCCTCTACTACACTGAAGATATTACAGGAAGTGAAGAGTAAATCCTCACAAATGGAAGCCTTCAGCAGCAGAGTCCAAGACCTAATCAGGTTTAAAAAAAGAAAATGAAACTTTTCTAAGTATTYTTTATGAGAGAGAAAGCAAATTGCATTGATTTAAGAGAGGAACAAACTGCTTTAACMTTAATGCAGGGAGAGTAGTTTGTGTGGGTAGTCAAGAAGGCTACTGAAATATTAAATTCTCAATCAAAAATGTTCTTCAAAAACCTACAATCAAAGAATTACAGAAGCCCAAGATTCTTTTATTTTTGGACTTATTTTTTGTGCCCTTTCCATTCATTTTCTCTCCTGATTACCTAGGAGCCAGCTCCCATGTTTTTCTCTCAGTTCTCTATGCCAGTCGTGTGTGGCCATTGCCTGTGGTCTCTCATGCCATACATGCATTCATRTAAGCTTTGGTTGTCATAAAATATACATTTCCTATTATAAAAATCACCCAGTCATTCCTGGAATCTGATCTTGCCATGTAGCTGCATTTTAATAGCTGAACYTAAATATATTAATACATGCTTTAAATACATAAAACTAATATATATCCAGCAGTATATTAGACTTGCTAAAAGTATATAGTTTCACTGGTAAACTATATAAATAGTTATCAATAAATTGTCRTATAGTTACCAGTGTGTCTTCAGCCCTCTGAAGAAATTAAATTCTTCTTTATATGCTACTGAAAGCATGTCACAGTGAGCCTTCAGACATTTCAAAGTCTGATATGATGCTGATGGAGACAAAGAGGACATCTGGAGGAGGAAAGCAAAACAAGTAGTTGTCATAGATACCAGTGACCTCTAAAACTTTCATGTTCTCATGTAACTCTCCTTCTCCCCAAACAGGTTTTGATAGAGTGTGAAATTTCAGGATGTTGTATTCTGGCCATTTATGAATGGGAGGGTGGGAGGTCTGTGCTGAACAGACATCTGACACTGGGCTCAGCACAGGCAGCCCCTCAAGATAAGGAGAGACATGAGAATCCAGGCAGGTCCCTCACCTGAGGCACTTTAGGGGATCTGGTTATAAATGGGGAATGAAAGGCATGATGACAAGGTAATGGTGCAATTAGGAAAAAAAGAGAGAGGGCATTTCAAACCAGTCAAAAACAGACAAATTCTGTCATTAATGAGAATCTTTCACCTCCAGGTCATTGTATCATATGTCATGGGGAGTTGATTAAGTGAGAGTTTTAGGAAGATGGGGGAAGAAAGAGGAACACTGAATTTTTTTTTTTCTATTTGGGACTATTAGACCTGATGCATAAATACCAATTATCCATGTGCTGTCTGGGTATCAAAAGGGTAGCCAGGTTATTTCAGCTGTGCTCCTGTGGGTAAAAAGAGATGGAGGCAATAGATTAGAGAGCTCTGACATTCCACTTGTCTGTGTGCTCAATTCCTCAAGGAAAGGAGTGCTCCATGCATCTTCCTGTTGTCTCTGGATGCCAGTGAAGAATAATCCCAGCAGACTGAAAGCTCTCATCCMTTTCCTCTGTGCCAAAAGAGCAACTGCTTTGTGCCCAGGTGTGGGTGGAAAGGAGGGGGACAGTGGACACAGTTTGCAGGTGTCAAGCTGTAGAGATGCTGTAGGGAAGAGAATGTTGATGAGAAAAATGGTGCCTTTTTGTGAGCCACCATCTATCTGTGTTAGCTCTATTTTATTTAGTTCTTCCTCTCCTATTTCTCGGAGCTGTTTCCAGCACTCAGCATTTCTCTGACTGTGATGTATCYAACACACAGCTGTGTTCCTGGAATTATTCCACTAATGCAGGACAACTTGTTTATCACCTGTGTGATCAGGTGGATTGCTTAGATCAAAATCTGCAAGAAACTTCATGTTAGTAACCTTTCATGTTGCTGAATAGAACAGACAAATTTACCTGCACAATGAGTGTGCAATTAATAACATTTATACATCTTTAAGTGTCTTTAACTGCTGTACTTCAACTTTAAAAATCTTCCATGCTGCAGTTCCACTTCTTACTTTATATCCAGTGTATTTTCATTCTTAATTCCTTCACTTCTTCCAAAAGCTTTGTGTCAGCAGGGTGGACATTGGCAGAGGGTCTCACTTCTAACCCTGAWGAGAAATCTGTGTGAGCAAAAACAGTGTCTGAAAAGCACAAGGTTTTCTTCCCTAATGTCAAAACCCCTGTTCTTTCTCAATCAGACTGTAGGACATGTTGTGAAGGAACAGTTATTTTTAATAAACAGTTGTACTTCTGTGAGCTTTTGTGAGAAGCATTATCTAATCAATGGTCTTTATTTCCTAGAATCAATATTATTTAAAAATGTTCCTATCAAGTCAAGTTAGGGTGATCTAATCATGGTGTAAACTTAAAACCAATGGTGTTCCCTTCTCAAGGAGCCTCTGTCCTGAGAGSCATCTCTGCCAAGAGCACTTGAGGAGCAGCTGGTGGGACAGTGATCTCAGGAACAGGAGGGTTGGTGTCGACAGTCACAGGAGGAGCTGTGGATCATTTGTTGGTGACTGAAGGCAGCTGCTTCCCCATGTCTTCTAAGTGAGGTGGAGGCACAGRATAAAACAGCAGTTCTGATTTTTAGAAGAGGTTTCTCCACTCTTAGAGTGGAGGAAAATACAAAGAAAATTAGAGGAGAAAGAAGGGAGGTGATTGCAGTGGGACCTTCGTGTCCACAAGGAGAGTTAATCTCACCTWAGCCAGCAGAAAATGGTGACTGAGATGGGCTGAAGTCTGAGAAGCTGGATGGTTGTGCTAGAAAAGGAAAGTAGGTGAAGTGAGGTCATACCAGCAAGGTGATGTGGAAAAAATCTATCTGTGCATGGTTTAAGTGGAATTGATAATGATCAAAGTATGAGAGAGCCTGCTGTGGACAGAGATCTTGGTACAAGGATGCAGAGCAGATTTTTTTTACATGTTTCCAAGCTATTTGAAATTCAAAGAAGGAACTTCAGCAGTTGTGATCTGAGGATCAGCAATGATGATATGGTCAACCCTAATAAAAAAGAAAGGAGTTTTCAGTTTAAAAAAAAAAAAGTCACCACGTGGTTTTCTAGATATTGAATTTGAGTCCTGAAGAGGTTTTTTGATCCTGATCCTTCTGTACTGATGACAGAAGGTTGTTAATATTCTCTTGGTCCCTGAGATGTYGCATATGTATTTATAAGAGGGGAACAAAGCCCAACAATTGGGCAGTAGTTACTGTGATGTATGYATTGCTGTAAAACATTATCTGGGTAACATCATTGTCTTCTTGAATTAGTGTGTTCTACAGAGTTTACCTCTTCATGCTAAAAAGAAATTGTGCTGTTACAGAGCTATCAAGATTATTATAAATCATCTCACTATGGCAAAATTCCATTGTCCTTCTAGCAGTATGCTAAAATAAACATTTACACTCATCTTTCTTGTACAGTATTATACAAATTATCCTACAACTGACAGATCTCATAACAAAAACTACTGATAGTCACAAAGAGACAGATCTGAAGTTATTGTAATTGGAATTGTTTTATTGAACCCTTTCAGAAAGAGTATTTAAGTAATCACAACCTGCTTTTTGATGGATTTGATAGCAGAGAAGCAAAAATTACTTCTTTTGCAAAGTTACCCAAACTGTTGTGGAACTGTTCTTTGTAAAACACTTTTTCCTCTGTTTGTAGTTACGTGGTGAACATAGGATTGGTGGACAAGCTGTGTTGCTGTTTCCTGTCTGTTCAAGGCCCTGTTGATGAGAACCCCAAAACAGCAAGTTTCCTGCAGAATGCCACRGCAGTGTTGCATGGGATGTGCCAGCTGTGTTTGGCTGTCAGTGGAAGGTGGGTGCCCTGGCTCTCTCATCTCAGAACATGTTGGTCAGGCTGTGGCCTCCTGCTGAGGCTGCCAGCCAGAACTGGCCCACWCTGGGACACACAGGGACTGAAACAGAGCTGGAGATTTCCTCTGCTCACCCTCTCACCAGCAAACTGTAAGGAGTTACTTGCACTGAGCTTGGTTCTTGTAAGTCATTTATCAGAATTGCAGACTTCACCTCCTTTACTCATCATCCCACACAGGCTTCTATCACTGATAGCTTTARGTGTCCAGTCTCAAGGACTTCAAGAGGTATTTTATTATCAGCTAAAATCAACTCTTCATTGATTTGTCTCTAGGATTTGTCTCTAGAGCAGCCTAATTCAGCTCTTGTTCTTTAAAATACCACTGTCAGTAAGGGAATTCTATTTTCCATAAAGAAAGCTATTACTGGATTTGTGTGGGAATTTTSTAATGCAAAATGCTTGTTGTAGTAACCTAACCAAGGCTGTGGGAAGTGTGCATGAGGTCTGTGCCTGCCAGCAAATTGGGACTTCTGTGGTCTGCAGTGTAGAACAGCCTGACACTCTTGTGAGARTCAACATTTCAGAGCTTGGGGCTGCACTTACTGGAACCTACCACACTGTTACTGTTACACACTTCAGGAAAAATCAAGGCTGGCAGAASTTCACAATGCATTCCTGAAGGGTAAAATGATGCTAGGGTTGAAAAACTACAGCTAATGAAACATAGGATAAGAAACAAAGCTGTAGGTAAGAGCTGTTGCTGGTAGCCAAGGACACAGACACATGGAAAAAGAACTGCAAGAAATATGACCCCAAAGAGACCATCCCAACTTACTGAAATTTCCCTTTCTGAAAGCTGCCAACTTGACATTTTAAATTCCAGCAGAGCGCTGCCAGAAGTCAAATACTCACTAAATAAAATAATAAAAAAAAAAATCACTCTTCTTTCAGTGGAATAATGGTTCTAGCTCAGAGTGAGTAACACAATATTTGCAATTTCTGTAGCAGGCACACACTTCACCAAAATATTAGAGATTTTTGCACCCCAAAATAGTACAGCACTACACAAGTACATCCATCAGGAACATCTGTTCTTTGTAGCACCAAAATCATTTTGGGGGGATGAGTGTTTTTCTTCACAGTTACACCAAGGAGTATCTGATGCTACCACCTCCATAAATGCTTTGGACTTTGTCCAAAGGTGCTGGTTGTTCATGTGTGCCAGGTTAGATTGTTCATTTGAGCACGGAAAGAAATAAGAGGAATGAACTTGGAGATTTCAAAACTGTTGTCTTTCAGATCAAAAGCTTTGATGTAACTGATTAGAAGGGCAGTTTAAATCACATGTCTTTCATCACCTGAGCCCACTGTCATTTAAGCAGTGAATGCAGTGTAATTCTGTCGTGTTACAGAAGTCCTCAGTGTTGGAGGTGATTTAAATGGAAAAAGGTACTGCCAAACACAGATTAAGGTGGCAGAAACAGAGCTCAAATTTAATGAATTCTTAAATGTGTCACACTACAGTAATACATGATGTGTGATACCTGATCTGCAGCACAAAAGGCAGCCCCTCTGTGAGAAATACAGATGCTTCTTTCATTCCTGGTGAATGGTGGTGGAGGCAGTGCAGCCTTTGCAGTCAGCTTTTCTCATTCTCCAGCTCAGTTGATACAGCCTTGAGCAGCAAAGCAGCTGCCTGTTGCACCCTGTGTCCATCCCAGTCAGCAGCCACTCTGATCAGCCAGGCTCTGAGGCTGCCACTGAAATTTGAGAAGCCCAGGAAGCATTTCAAATGCTCTGACACTGTAGCATGGTAAGAAGTTATGCCAAATTAATGACAGGYTTTTGCCATTGTTGCAAGAGTGATTTAGAAATGTTCTTTTCATATATCCTCCTATATTAGATGGTTCCAGGTTGGAAACTTCCTTCTGCTCCTTGGTCATCAGGGGATGGGGATATAAAATKAATCTGGTTTTTTTAGTAGAACTTTTTCAGGCTGTTTCTGTCATATAGAAAGTTGTCATTCCATAAATTGATGAGGGTATTTCATAGAGTGATCTGTGTGCAGCTCTCAGCACACAGCCCTGAGTGGCACACTGGGAAGCTGACACAGCACAGAAATATTGGGTGGGTACCAGGACCAGCTCAGGGCTCAAACCAGCCCAGCACATCAGGGAAATCCTGTGTGAGCTTGGGATCCTTCTCCTTTGCCTTCACACCCCACCAGGGAGCTGTACTGCAACTGCAATCTGCCTATCTCCAGAGKGCCAGAAGTTCTTGTTTAAAACTCMGG
Source organism: Alauda arvensis (assembly GCA_902810485.1). Taxonomy (NCBI): domain Eukaryota; kingdom Metazoa; phylum Chordata; class Aves; order Passeriformes; family Alaudidae; genus Alauda; species Alauda arvensis. Next base: position 957,267 of record CADDXX010000145.1, on the reverse strand, counting down.
TWTTAAAATATTAAAGGATCYTGTCCTGTGGGTGCAGAGTATGTTGGGCCATTGCTGGGGCTCTGAGGCAGAAAGAGCTGTCAATCTAGACTTTSCTGCCTTCCTCAAAAGCACATCAAACTCCAAATTCAGCAGAATATTTCTAAACCAAGCTCAGAGTTGATACCCAGTGTGCATTTGGACAGTTATTTCATGGAAATAGTTCTGTAGGCAGTGAAGAGATCTCAGTCAGGTCCCTCTCTGCACATACCTCCATGTCAGGCAAGGTGTCACAACAATAATGATTATTACAGAATAGCCTCAATTTATTATATATATAGAGAGATAAATCAACATTATTAAATGAGGTCTATGCTTGATATAATGTAGATGGTAAAATTTTAAGACATGAATGAAGAAAAGACTTCTTTTATTACTGTGGTAGACTTGTAGAAAAAAGAAGTCCAAAATCATGGAGTTAGATACAGTAAAGTCTTACTAATGTAGAAACATAAAGTGCAGGATTTTCAATTTGAAAATCATAAAACGTTATTGAAATAAGGGAATCTATTCTGAACATATGTTATAAACATACCCTGTTATAAGAGGGGTTTTCTTTCCATTAATGATCCAGGTCTTTAAAAAAGATTTAACTTTGATATTGATCTTACCTTTTAAATTATCATTTTTGATACTGGCTAATAAATGCTTGATTGATTCTTTTAATTGAAATTTTGCTACGGATGGAATAGCACATTTTCCAAACACTGTGGAATACATAGAAAACATCATTTGTTGAAAACCTTAATAACTTATTATCCTGTTTCAGCCTTGTTTTGATACTTTTTGTCCTCTTACACAGTGAGAATCACTGAGGCTGATTTGAGACCTCCAACTGGAAGTCCCGTTTTTCTGATGCTGTATTGCATCTAYAGCTAGCAGTGGAGGTGAGAGCTCCTTCCTCCCTGATGAGTTTAAAAAGAAGCTGTATGAGAGCTGAAAACAGGGCTTTGTCCCTTAATTTTTGTAGGGAAAAATCAGAAAATGCAGCATGTCTGATTATTGAGCTCTCTCTGCTGAGCAGGTGAACCTGACATTTGATACTTAGTCTTGAAAATTGTGGCCCTGGTAATGCTTAAGTGGTTTGTGCTCACCATTAGGAGTAACAGTAGCCAGAATTGAAAACAGAGACATTTTTATTAACCTGAAATAAAGCAAAATATTAAATACATTTTCTATGGAATWACAATGGGCTGTGTGGCCCTACAGATCTGTTGAAATCTGTGTGGAATTGCAGATGTCCAGTAGCAATGTTCAAGATGATAGCCCTGTTTTCCAGAGTGTCTCATTGTAATTCTGAGAGATACAAGGCCTGTTTTGGGCCCTCAGGTCCTGACTRCACATCTGGAATGTGCTTGGCTTGTACCCACAGAGCAGAAAACAATGAGCAGGCTTGGAATGCCAGGAGCATCAATAAAGGCATGGCCATGGTGCCTCAGCTCAGCTTTCCCTGAAAGCAGGAGGAAGCACTGAGTGAGAATCTCCATGGCAGGTCCYTTATCAGCATAGCAAGGGTTCTGCTTCTGTTCCTGTCTTCTCCTGTACTGCCCAGTGTTCATCAAGCCTGGATCCCCTTTTTCCCTATTTCTCTGGACCTAATTTGCTGTCTTAGAGGTTTAGTTGGTGCTCTGTGGAGGGCTGGAGTTAATGCCTTGTTTCCCTTTTGTCCATGAGTGAATAAATTCACACTAACACAGAGTTCATGCAAAGAACAGGAGGGAACCAAGAGCAGCACTGCAGTGTAAGAGTCAGTCACTGGGGCAGAATGTTCTCCCCAGGAGCAGCAGAGTCAAGAGCAATAMCACAGACACAAGGAGGATACTGCATTGTGCATAAAGGGAATATTGCAAGTAAYAGTCCCTCAGATTATGTTGGTCCTTGGGAACACCACCTGTTTAAAAAATTCTGTTTTCTTGATTTTCTTGAAATGCCTTCAAGCTTTCTCCTTACCCCAGGAAACCCAGTGTGATGGCARTGCAGTAATGAAATAGCTGCTGTTCCATGTTCTCTCAGGCCAGTGGTGGCATACAGAGCTGTGTGTCAGAGCTCATGAAGCTGCAGTGGCCAAGAGCTGCAGATGCAGGGGCTGAGCTGGTGCCTGTCATGTCACAGATCCATGGAAGTGAGCTGGGCTGGGCTGTTTTATTGCAGTAATTAAGATAATGTCTGTTTTGGCTGCTGGATGCTGAATCAGACTCAAGTCTGTCTGAACCTTGGTTTTGCTTCTCACCACTTCCAAGGGACAGCAGCTCCAGCAATTGCTGTTAAACTCCARCTTGTGTCTGAAATGACTGCAAGGTTTCACTTCATCACTTCTGTGCAGCACTACAGTCCCTGCTCCACAGTGGGAATTGCAGCAAGGGCTGACAGRTGCTMAATTCTTACTTGYTCTTCTTTTATTATTATTTTGCCTCTTTATTTTGACATCTCTTTCTAAAGAAGTACTGAAGATAATTTTTAAATCCTAATAATTAAAAAAACCCCAACAGATTATATGCTAAGCCTCTTGGAAACTCATGTTTCCATTTCACTCCATGTTTTTAATCAGGAGTATATATTTCAAATATACAAACATTATAATGTATACCCCTAGAGAGGCTTGTCTGCTTGTTAGCTCAGCCAGTTTTTAAAACAATATATTTTCAGATATAAACAGTTTGCTCATATTGAAGCTTGGAGAAATTGTAGTTTTGTACTTGTTCTGCAGAGTATGCTGTTTCTTATCAAGCTGTATTGAATTCCTGTTTTTAATAAATAGTGGCATGTTTTAAGAAACAAAGTACCACTGTTTAGTATCTTTCTTTCCTGTGATGGGTATATCCACATTTTTTAATTCTTAAACCCTTTTTGTAAGTCATAGACCACATTCCTGAGACCAAGCTGGAAATCACAGTGACAGCTGACAGCCCATAATGAAAATTCTGTGCATTTCATTTAACCTTTTTTTTGTATTTTTGAGATCCTGCAGGTTGTTTGACCATAATATAAATATTTGTCTGTTTTTCTGTGTTTATATTTAACACATAATTATTGTGACTGGTAAAGTTAGAAAACCTGTTTGTTTTCCCAGCAATATCAGCCAATGTMAAAAATCCAGTGGGTCTTGCTTCCCTTCAGGGATTACTTGAAGGGGTTTTGTCCACAGTGACTGTTTTACTTTTGCAGCTATTACAGACTCAAAGCTTCTTTAAATAGGAGAATTAAGAGGAATTGCAGCTATAGGAATCTGATCTCTTAACTTCAGTTATGTAAAGTCTGATTTTCTGCTGTCAGATTGTCATCTTACAAAGGYTTTTAGGGGTTTTTGCTTCAGTCACTGAATTTTTATTGGGCTTGTGTTTTGAGGTGAACTAAAAATCTGCTAAATGTATGAAACYCAGTGTTGTGCAGACTTAACAAAAATCACTCAGCAGTAGATGCAGAGCTTCATCCTTTATTTTCCATTATTTCATATAGATTTTTTTCTATTTTAAACTCCACAGCAAGTACAAGTAACTTCTTTTACCTCTTTATTGTAAACATTTAGGCTTAAAGTGATGTGACCAACAGTTCAACTCAACAGGAGCCAGTGGTCTGTTCACATACACATCAACTGCAGTACAGGCAACATCCAAAATATATTTTTTCTGGCAGTTCCTTCAATCCATCAAATATAGAAGACAGATTTTTAATTTCTCTTTAACAATTTTGTTCTGTAGTGCAACTTTAAAATGTTTCATCTTTTCTGTGAAAAAAAAACTAATGTTTGCATTTAGAGTTATTTTACAATTGACTTTTTTATGWATATTTTGATTCATTCTCTGCTCCAGAGCAGCACAAAATGGTAAAAGGATTTCATCCAGCAATGTAAGCTTTCTCATATGGAATTGTTTAAAAATAATGATGGAGTGAGAGTTGAAAGCAAGCTAACTTTAACCTTTGGTAAAATTGGTCAATCTTCTGATTGCACAGAGTCAGAAAAAAATTCTGTGAGGTATCATATGCAGTAATTAATTTGGGGTTATCATTTCACTGTGAGTGTACTTTTCTGTTTGGTACAGCTGAAAAAGCTAAGAGTGAAATTAGGAAATCCTGGTTGGCAGGAGGAACTGTGCTCTCATGTGATCCTGTGGCAATAAACATTCTAGTTAGTCGAGTGTAACTAAGTGATGGTTAGCACATTTTGGCTACTGCCTCTGCAGAACAAATCCTTGGACATGAAAAGGCATTCTGGAGTGAGGAATACCAGGGAGCCCAGRCACACAGAGCAGAGCTGTGCACAGGGTGGTCCCAGGGCTGCCAGCTCTGCCTCCAGCCAGGCTGSTGTGCCAGCAGGACCTGCAGCTCTGCAGGGACCTGCCAAGGCACTGCTGGCACAGCCAGGTGATGGCTCAGGAAGTGTCTCTGCTCATCCATTCACACACACTCACTTAGAGACCACAGAGCTGCAAAAGGAAGATTTGGGACAGGCATTCCAGACATAGGGAAAGCAAAGCCCTGCCATAAATCGTTGTGCAGTGTAGCCCCAACCAAACACACTTAGGACTCTTAGTATTTTTTCCATTTTTTATTCTTTGAGRAGTAAATCTTAAGGTCTTAAGACACAACTGTGTTGCTTTTTACWAAAGATCTGATTTTTCTCTCAGAGACTTGTGGATACTTATGCAGTCTGGAGTGTTTTTTGTACAGCACAGATGTCCCTGAAGCAGGCCTGGGATACTGAGCCTGAAGGTAGCAGCAGAGGGTACAGCACTGAATAGTTTTTTCAGTAGCATTGAATATTCACAGACTGTAAATAGAAGTAACTCAGAAACAGTACCCAGAAGTGCTAATTTCAGATGAGATCACTCCTTACATCATCTGACCTACTGCTTTGTACAGGTAAAGATGKGAGGGGACAGTGGTGGAAGCAGATGGGTGCCAGTAGAGCAAGTTGTGTTCAGCCCAGACACTGTCCTGTCACATCCACCTGAGCTCAGGGCTGCTCTGGGACGTGGGGAATGCAGCTTCCTGATCTGCTCTGCTTCTTTCCCTTCCTTTGGTCCGAGGAAACATTGGAGTGCTGTTAACAGACACAAATTCTCATGGGCAGACGTTGGTKTGGGTAAGGTGGTGCTTTCTTGCCTGCTTTATTTGCTTCACTAGGAAAAGTGAAAATGACAGTACAAGGTGATGGTTGCCAAAACTTGGTCCTTGCTGAGCTCATGGTTTAATTTGTCTGTTGAAGACATCTGTCTGTAATTGTAAAAAGCAGGATTAGTCAGCCTGCCTAGAGTCTGTGTTGGAAATGTCACTGGAGCCACTGTTTGTAACAGAGGGTGCAGGGTGCTCCTGGTACAGATACAGAACAGATTATTGAGAGCTGTTCTAGTCAGGGGGAAAGCTCCTTACTGGTTCTGCTCAACAGGAATATTCTGAGCCCTCTGACTGTCTGGTCTTTGCTGTCTTAAACTGAGGTCTTCAAACTTACAGATTATTTTAGAAAATGGTTCTGGTTTTCACTTCCATTTCCTTTGWTTTTAGTAGTTATAAAAGGGAAAAAATACCTAATTTAAGTTGTCCTTTTATAATGTTTTTTCTAATAATCTCTAATATTTTCCTTAAATTATAAAAATTAATCATACATACACTCTGTCTTTCTGATCTCTTTTGATATTGACACTTCCTTCTTTTTTTTTTCTTTTTTTCTTTTTATTAAAGATGGAAACATAGTAGATGAGGTAAAAAACAACCTTGATGTAGCATATTTTCATTCTTACCGTTTGCTGTGTTTTATTATTTAGTGTTTCCTTTGATTACCAGTATTGACCAAATGTRTTTCCAAAATGAAATTCAGATAATTTATGTTATGGGTTTGAATTAGAATCCTGAGAATRTAAAACTTGCTGAATTATTTTGGGGCTTTGCTTTGTGCTTTCCTACCCTCCACACATTATTTAGCTTCCAGGGTAGTGATATTCTGAGTCTTCCTTAATAGTTGTCCTGCATCATCTTCTGGGTTATTAATAATGTGAAAAAACATGAGTAGTAAAAATCATGGAGGATTATGTTAAGTGTTTTTGAAAGTCTGGATGTGAGAATGGAAAGGGCACTCCTGAGTTATTTGCCTATCTGTGCTGATATCCTAGATAACCAAAACTCTTCTCTGTCACTTTATGTGCATCCCCAAAAGATGGCAAAGAGAGCCAGTTCCTGTGTGCAGGAGCTGTGCTTTGGTGCCCTGCTGCAGTCTCCCATAACAGCATCTGACTGAAGTAAGAAAGTGCATTTTCCTGCTGCTCCACCACTTCATTGTGAAATTCCTGCAGACCTATTTGATTAAGATCATCTGTTCCCAGTAACTTCTTTTGCTACTTAGGTAGGCAGTTTGTTCCAGTGCCTGCAGCCCATCACTGTGGCAGGAGAGGCTCTGGGGAGTTCTCCCACTGCTGCTGGCTGCTGTTACAAGCAGCAAAGGTGAGAGCAGGCTGCTGACCCGAGACAGGGCTTGCATGGAGCCCCTTGGTGCTCCCAAAGTGCCCCCAGACTCCACGCTGGTAGCAAGAGCATGGGCACAGGACGTGAGGCAAGATCCTGAGCAATGCAGCTGTGCTGCAGTTAAAGACAGCATGAGACAGTGCCCTAATTACTGCAAGTCTTGTGGCARTGCTGTGCTTTGCTGGCACTTGAGCAGCAGCTTTCCCTTGTTCCCAGTTCGGGGTTTCTCTCCCGTGGCTCCCTGGCCGCTSCRGGCGCCGCTCGCTCTCAGCCCTCGCTGTCTCCTGCAGGCCCTGCAGCGTCTTTGACTCGGCTCGCCAGGACCCCACGGGACTCACAGCTGCTCTGCAGGCCACGGACCTGGTGGGAGTGCTGCACATGCTGTACTGTGTCCTTTTCCACGGCTCCATCTCAGATCCCAACACGGCCAGCCCTAAGGACAGCTACGCCGCCAACACCGTCCAGGTTGCCATTCAGAGTTTACGTTTCTTCAATAGCTTTGCTGTTCTTGACCTGCCTGCCTTCCAGGTAACAGATGTTTTAAAACTTCTCTTTGTGGGAAAATGTTAATTATTGATTATATCTCTGGGCTAAGTTTTGTCTTTAATATCTTAGGTATTGAAGGAATTTTTAAATGTTAGGTTTTGTGCATAAARTTTGTAACTGTTGTTATGTCTGCCGTGTAGCTGTGGCTGATGAATTTAACCAAAAAGTGAAAATTTAGAATACGTTAAATGCTGAATCCAATCCACTGTCTTCTAACTTCTTTTTTTTCTTGTTTCTAGCGTAGTACTTTTTATATTTATTAAGCCCCAAAAGTGTCAAAAGAAAAATCTTAGTCAAAAGGACAAAACAGTTTTTCTTATGTGAAAGGATTTGCTTGTATTATAACCACATATTACATTTTCCAGTGCTTTCAGGGGCCACTTCCTTTAAGATTGTGCAGCTGAAACTGATACAATTTTTTTAGCAAGTAAAATTTTGTTGACCAAAAATTGAAAAATACATTTTCATAGTTTTTACTAAATTAAAAAATAAAAAATGCTGCATTTTGAGTCCTGAGAAGGACTGCTTCCCTTTTTCTGTGAACAGAGTTCAAGTGTAAATGAATGATTTTACCATACAAACACTGGTATATGTCTCAGGTAAGTTGGTGAAGTTGTATTGTTAATATAAAACTCCTGTCAGAAAGCATTGCTTTGAAAAAACATTTAGTAGYATCAATCATACACAATTCAACACAACAGGTTTCTTTTTCATTTAATGTGTGATTTTTATATGTTGTACCACACTCTCCATCTGAAATGCATTAAACTCAGTGAGAGCTTTTCACAAGTGAAGAATTTAGTGTGGCTCCTTYATTTGGTGTTTCTTGCCATGCCTTTTCAGTAGTTTGGTATAATCTGTAACAACAGCAGCAGGACTTCTGTGTGCAGCAGTGTTCATCTGCAGCTGCAGCAGMCAGTCCAGCCAGGCTTGTTTTACAGGGACAGAAGCAGGATATTGACTGGAGTTTCATTGCACACACTGCTGACTCCCATTTCTTTCTGTAAATCAAGGTGGTTCCCTCCTCATTCAGCACCTCTTGCTTTGAGAGTGGCTGTTTATGTGCTGCTGTAGGTGTTACAGGTGGATGCCAGAGTCAGGCTGGCACTGGAACAGGTACAGTTTGCAGGGGAGCTGTAGCAGATCACACTGGCTGGAGGGCTGCTCCCTGATATCCCAAGAAACCACTGTTCATTTTTAAACCACCATCTCCTGCTTACCTTGTCTGTATTTATCCCTCTACCAATGCCATTATATCTCAGCATTTATAATAAACAGTCAGCATTAACCTCCAAATCCCATGGTCTGTGTTAGTCTGTTCYACCTAAAATGCTGCAAGTCAGTAACTATTGCATGAAGGGTGGCCAGAACCCCAGCAGTGGGAATTGCTTCCCTCAGCTCATGGACACAGGGCTCTGCTCAGGAGGGACCCAGCTGTTTGCTGCACTGTGGACATGGTGTTTGTGATGGAGCCTGKGGTAGCCTCAGCAGCTCTAATGTGATTTGTTTCTGTAATGTTAAAAATAACATCCACCTGAGGCAGTTTGCTGAACACCCTGACCCTTTGGGCCATGGCAGGCTGGCAGACAGCAGAGGGAAAAGCCTCCTTTATGTACTGTGTGATCCTTATCTCTAAGGAATAGTTTTATCACAAATTAGTAGGACTATGGAATTGGGGGTTCTGATTAGCAGAAGAGGTCTGGTATTCTCCAGTTTGTATTAGCACAGATGGCTCATGGGTATATATTTCATTTAATTTGACAGTCTAAACAATGGAAAGATGGTAGTGAGAAACAGCACAGGGTCCTGAGCTGATATTAATTCTGGCTAAAAAGGAAGCATAGTTTCCTTGAAAAATTAGTTTAACTTTTATACACAAACTCAGGTGCCCTTTGACCTGTTGTTATCAAGGGAGGTTAAACCCAGAGTGCTGGGTCACAGCATGCAYGGACAGCACTAATTAAATAAGGATGGACCTGAGAACGTGGCATKTACAGGACATAAAGCAGTAAATGGTGGCTGTATTGAGCATTAAATTTTGAAAATACACTGACTTACCAGAATGCTTGAAGTTCAAGATCRAAAGTACCCACAGCTGAGCCTGGTTTCATTGTCAAGGATCCTGCTTTTGCTGGATGTATTTGGAATTCAGTAAGACTAAACTGTGCCACAGCCTGGGATTTATGTATATATATTTACCACAGGCTACAAGGTAGAAAATGAAGAAAACTCTGAAATGAAAGAGATTTTCTCAGGCTTGCTTTGCTGTTTCATTAGAGTTAAGGGTCTGTCATGCTCATTCCTTGTGCTTTAGTTTTCCCCTTTGACCCTGTGTCGCTCTGTCTGCTTGACATGTTTATTAAATAGAGGCTGTAGGCTGCACAGATAAAATCTAATTCTGAATCTCCACGTTACAGCAATTTGCCTACTTTTAAAAAACATCCCAAGAAGGTTTGCAGCTGAGTGTTCTCTCCTTTTGGATGTTTCTAACTTTTTGTAATGTTTGAAAAGTCATTATTTGTTATTCATCATTGTATTCCATTCAGAAAGTGAGTTATTGATGAGAAATGCATTTTGCTCTGGTGCAGAAATGAAGATGGTTTGGTTTCTTTTGCTTATTTCTAAGAGATATCACTAAATTTTCCTGGATCAAGTAATGTATGTCAAATGAAATGCTACACTGAATGTCAAATAAGCAGAATCCAGTTTTTCCTATGTTCCTTGAAAATTTGAATTTATTCTTGCTTTTAATGTTGTATTCCAGTTGTGATCAGTAAGCTCTGATTCTGGCCTTTCACAATGAAGAACACAGTCTGCACTTTGCAAAACACACCCAGAAGGGTGCAATTTATGTGTAYGCAATCCACACAAGTCCTAGAACAAACTGCTGGAGTGTTAATTTCTGTTTCTTGGCCTGTTTTGCAGTCGATTGTGGGAGCTGAAGGGCTGTCCCTGGCCTTCAGGCACATTATCAGCTCCCTGCTGTGGTACTGCTCCCAGCATACCTGTGAAGGATTGCTGCACGAAGTCATCATCTGTGTGGGCTACTTCACTGTAAACAACCCAGATAACCAGGTAAGGCAAATGGAAAAGGGGATCAGAAGTTATCAAGGGCACGTTAGTCATGGATCCCTCCAGGAAGCTCATCCCCTCAGCAGTGGTTTTGAAGCACTTGGGATTCCTGTGAGCACAAACGGATGTGTTTGCAGAAGGGAAACTGAAGTTGTGTGTTGAGACAAAGACATCAATTTTGTGTCCATAAGCAAACTGTATTTGGAGTTCTTATGCTGCCATTGCATTGATTTGAACTGGCCTTGCTCCCTGCCAAGGCRTACTTAGCAACTGATATTTTTAATTCTAATTTAGCTTCATGTCAGTTTGATCAGATGGTTGTGTTACCTTTTTTAMAGCCAGCTAAGCTACTCATGAAGACTTGTCCTTGGATGCCAGTGTAGCTGTCTCCCTGCTTGCCAATGCTCAGGTTTAAGCTGTTCTTCTCCATTCATCTTTTCAGTCATAAACTATTCAAGAAACAGTGAAAATTCCCCTTTAGCTTCCTTAATTGTTGTCCACTTTTGCCACTGGACTCTGTGACCTCTCTTACTGGTTTATAAAGTAACATAGACACAAAATTCAACAAATACTTCAAATTATATTGGTCTTAAAAATCTCCTGGTTTCCTCAGCTTATATGTAACATCTCAGGGTGTATTGGGCAGGGCAGGGCTCGGCACTGGCTCTTTGAATATGTGAAGCTGACTCTGGTTGTGTAGGTACTGGATTACAGTGCCCACGTGTTGGGTATGATTCAGTTGAATGCTGCATTTTGTGAAGGTATTCACTGTGTTCTCTCTCTGTGCTTGCCTGGTTCCCTGTTTTGCTCAACTTTTGGGATAGGGGTTCAGGGTGAGGAGCTCAGATCCTTCAGTTCAGCTGATGAACAGGAGGAAGTGTTAAAACTTGTTAGGAAAGGTTTTAGAGRAAAGCTGATAACATTCTTACAGTTATTGACTATAATTGGAAGGCTGTAATACCTTAAAGCTGGCAATGCTGTCACAAGTATTACATAATGACATGGTGGTGTTTCTGTGGGATTGGCCAGAGCTGGAGGGAGGATGCTGCAGCCTCCCTACCCTGTGWGACCAAATCCCACTCAGGATCTGGAGCTGCCTGTTGGCAACCCTTCAGAATGGTCATTTGAAACCCAAAATGCTGCTGCCATTCTGAGTCCCTTTGCTGCCTAATGGGTCGGGCTGGCTCCCAAAAGTGCCAGCAAACCAAAATTGTCTTCTCCCTGCAGTTCAAAAATTTCTGTTCAGGTCCAAACAGATGTGCCTGGAGGACTTGGCAGTTGAGGAGCAGTGCAGCAGAGGGGTTTCCTGCAGCAGTGCCAGCCTGCAGTGCTGGTACCCGGGGCAAGTCTGGCTGTGGTGGGTGGGCACTGGGGTCTGGCAGCGGCCCTGGGACACTGAGGGGGAGCCTTGGCTGGGGTTGTGCTTCACAGCTGGGTCCTGGAGTCTTCAACTTGGGCTCTTGGGGCTGAAGGTGCCTTCTGCAGCTCTCCAGTCAGGTTTAGGGTTTCAGTCAGACAGCCATGTTGGTCCTTTTTGTACCCTAAAAGCTCTCTGTTAGGGTGGTTTGCTTTGGAGGTACAATCTCAGATGTCATGACATGCTTAACTTTTCATGTAATTTCTAATAGTCCTCATTAATAAGATTTTAACTGAGGAAGAGACATTTGGGTCTGGGTTTTTTGTTTAAAAAGGCATTTTGAAAAACTGAAGTTTTCCTTACTCGGGTACTTGAAAAATACTGGGAAGGTTTTTCAGTGAAAGGAAGGAATTTTTCTTTTACTACCAGGCAAAGAAGTACAACTTCCTTCTGGTCATTATTTTAAGGTGCTCTTTGTRTTGTGACTTCCACTAGACAGGCTGCTTTTCATGAAGAAGGAAATGCTTTCTTTTCATTCCGTTATGATTTACTTTTTTATTACATTAGGAGCTTCCAATTTTTTCTTTCRTTGTTGATCATCTCAGGAGTCCTACTAAAAATAAAAAATTGGTCTCACAGTGTAAGTTTTCAAATAGAAGGCTTGAAGTCCTGGCAAGTACAGTGTAATAAAAATAGATACACTGGAYTTGAGCTGTGAAAACAAATTTCTATAAAGCCAGATAGCTCTATTTAGTATTTGAACCAACTTCAACTGAGTCAATAACTGACGTATTTCAAGGCAGTTTCAGGGTCTTCTTGCAGTCAAATATGCATTTGTTTGTAGTTTAAAGTAGTTTCCTCTCTAAATTTGTATTTCTTATTACAAACCAAGCGATGTTTTCATTCCCTTCAATACTCAAAACAAAAAAGGACAAAGAGTTGTCTGGAGTTTTCAGTGTCCCTTTTTGTGGTTCCTTTGTCTATCCCCATCAACAGATGAACATCCAAACAGCATACTGGAGAAGGAAAAGAGGCAACTTAAAAAAAAACAAAAAGCAGTTTCCCAGTTTGGAGAATAGATAGAAGAAATTTTACAGCCTGTCACTTCAGCGTTGACCTTCTGTAGTAGTACTGTGATTTAAGTAAGCAAACTACTGCCACTGTGCAGTCAAAATCCTAAGTGGGCAATTTCCTAAATATTTCACATTCATAGAACAAAATCTTCCAAGAGCATCATATGCCAGTCATTTAATGTAATGTAGGTTTGACTTCATTTATTACGCTGTCTGTAAAAGTCTTTATACTTAGTTGAGTAGCAAATGAAAAAGGAAGGAGGGGAGTGCCTTTCTCTAGTGCAGCGTGGAGATTCCGATCTCCCCACACCCCTCCCGCTGGGTCCCGCACACTGAGCCTCTGCTGGGCTCCACTTGGTGTTTGCACCACGCCTGGCTCCTGGGCCAGGCCCAAGTGATTCTGCTGAGGACCAGTGAGGACAATGGATTCCTGAGGAATACATTCCTGAGTGTTTTGATAGTGCTTGCTCTGTTTATTTTAAAAAGACTGTGATTTTGCTGACTCTGCCCACATATAATATATTAGTAATATTCCTTTCCTTCGTTCCTGTTCTGTTTTAACATTCATAAAGCTTTTCCAGGGCAGCTGCTGTCACTGAAGAAATAAATCAGTTATGAAAGTGAAAATTGCAAAAAGCAAGGAGTGTTTCTTTAATATTTGAAATGCTCCAAGGCCAGCAGTGAGGCCTGAGCTGCCCTGTCTGTTTTGTATTGGCAGGTGAACTTGTGTTTACTACAGAGCCAGACAGCCCCTGCTTCCCAGGCCAGCTCAGCTTTATTGGGCATCTGCTCCTGGGAAGGATGAGCAGGGAAAAGGGATTCTCTTTTTTCTGGCCATCATTTAATCTACTGCCATACAAAAACAGGTCCCATGATACCAAGGATAGACATGTAATGCTAAACTGGGTAATAAACATAATGTCCAATCTTTCAATAGCCAACCCTACTATATCAGACTGTAGAATTACAGTTTCTAATTAAAATGTTCTTGTTAATTAAAATTATCCTTCTGTTTCATTACATTTTTAGTCTTTTATTGTTTGATTTAATTAGTATAATGAATATAATTAGCATGTGCTGTCAACTCACCTTATTTGCATATTATATTGAATAATTGAATGTGGTCCTGTAATTAAATTAACAGGAATGACAGATGATTTGCTTTCTTTCACATTGGTGCATTGGGAATAGAAATCTTTCCATATTCATTGCAGTTAGGAAGTATTTTTAATCTGAAAAGTCCTCACAAATCAGATCCTTAGACTCAGGATCTTGCTGACAGGCTCCAAAAGAAGTTGCATTATTTGTTTGCATTGCTATGCCTTTATTTAAATAAAAATAGCTTTTTTTTCTCCCACACTTTGTTATACACTGTATTTAGAGTACTCTAGAAGAATCCCACCAACTTTAAGGGTTTGTAAGATATGAACTGCATGCTTCTAGCAAATACTATTGCTAGATTCCAGAACAAAATGTCTGCTGAAAGAGTCAGGAAAAAGTGTGTGCAGCGTTTCAGAACTTTCTTATAAAATTATGCTTGCAGATAGAAGTAAAAAGTTCTCTCAGAAGTTTTTTTAAAAAGTTACTTGCACACTGTGTGTCCTTGAAGGAGGGATTTCATTCCCAAAAGTCTTCCWGTTGCATAAGTCTAACTTACTTCTCTGTCCAAACTCTGTATCCCCAGACATTTGTGTCCATAACAAGGTATGTTATTATAAACTCATAAATAACTGAAATGTTAATGTCTAATAATCCATATGCTGAMAATAGAAGCACATGGAATTAGATGTAATAGTATCCTCACACAGTAGAAATTGCTCCTTGCTATACAGGTGTGGGAAATTTGTTGCAAAAGWGGTTTCAGGTATCCCAGTTAACTCCAGATAAAGGAGTAAGGAGCAGAGAGATAACAGGATATTTTGGCAGGGAATTTCTCCCATGTTAAATATGTAAAACATCTCACAGCAATATCACAGGTAAGAATCTAATGTGTAAAGAAATTGGAATATTGTATGGTAGGCACAGTTCTGAAAGGATCTCGACATTTAGGACTCAGTCGTGGCACCCGAAGCATCCCCAGGAAAGATTATTTTCCTTTTTTGTTCAATTACTGACTTATATTTTCTTCTAAGCATTTTGTTTGTGATAAGTCTTTCTTGTGTCATAAAGCAGCAGGAGCCTTTGCCATGCAGAGTGGATATCACAAATATATATAAATATAATATACAAATATATATACAAATATAAGACACAGACTAGCTGTGGTTAAAAGTACTGGACTCCAAGGGACACTTACAAAGGGACTTCAGGTTAGAAATTACCTTCTCAAGGGAAGTTATTTTGTATTTTTGACAGAGTTAGTACATATTGAGTTTTAGTATGGGGGCAGTTTTCTCTAGTGTTAACAGGAAGGAAGAAAAATACTTCTAAAATGGAAAAATTATGAAAATCAGAAGTCAGCAGGAAAACTTGCAAGTTATAAAAATATGTAGAGTTTACATATGGATTGTTTACTAGAGGCCATCATKAAACCTCCATAGTTTATGTTGCTTTGGGGGCTGTGGAAGGACTGGAACAATTTTGATCTGGTAGGTGGACTTCATGAAAATACAGCACGAAGAGTAAAGCTGCAGGAATTGGTAGTTACCATGCAGTTAACATCCCTATCTGYAAATAAATTGGATCTGAAATTACTTAATTCTGATTTTGTTAGTTTCTTCTCAAACAGGGATTTTTAGGAGTATTGATTTCATGTTGAGGTTATGGGGTTTTTTCTTTAAAACTTTTTTTAAAAGCCCCACACCCTGATGTTTTAAAGCTTTATAGGTTTGAACAAGAAATATGCTTTGTAAATTTTGTGGAATAGCTGATTTTGGCAAGTGAGTGATTCATGTGAAGTTGTAGTCTTGACTCCCATTTAGAAGCACTTCAGCTTGTGAACAGCAATCCCCTGAGGATTAAAGTGCCCGAGTTAAAGCAGAGTACATTAAGGCAGCTCTGTAATGTATGCTTTGGCTCTCACTGCCTTACMTCCTCAGCCACATAAATTCACTTAAGTGAACCAATGTCTTCAGGAAAGATGGCATTCCTGTCTGGGCAGTCAAGGAAAAGATGCCTTTTAGGTAATTTGTCAGACACCTTTGTTGTTGTTAGAGCTTCCTGATGAACTTTTTCTTTTTAAGAATGATGTATGACAAAGCAAATCAAATATGTCAGAAGCATTTGGGACTGCACATTTCATGTGTCACATCTTAATTGTATTTCTAACGTTCCAAAATGCATCCTGGATTTTTTGGGGTTTTTGAGAGGATGTGGGGAAGGTAATTTAATATGAGAAAAGACTTAGCATGAAGAAAAGTGTATTTTGTTTCAGTTCATGATTACACGGCTGATTCCTGTAGGGAGGAGGAGAGAGAGTGTATAGGAATTAGTGTGAGAAATTAATGCATTTTGATTTATCTTACTGCCTTCCTCTCAAACTGTAAACACGAAAGAGTAAACTTCTCTCCCAATGTCATAAAAGCCAGTACTTCAAGAGCCTTGGAATACATTCGGTAACAGAGGCTTGGGGAGAGAGGGAGCGATGGGCTGAGGCCGCCTCCAGACAGCGGTGTTCTGATCTTACTCCTGGGTCAGGATAAAAGGGCTTTGGTGGTCCCTGCTTAATCCCCCAGTGGAACTTCGTCCACATGGAGAAAACCCCGCAGAGTTTGGCAGAGCCCAGGCTAATGAGCAGTTCTCTGGCAGCCCGGGCCCGGCCGGGGCTGGAGCTTGCGCAAGGCCGCCGTGCTGCTGCCGCTGCCACCCAGCGCGGCGCTCGCCTTCGCCGGGRACCGCTTTTCACACTGGGGCTCACAACAAAGTCTGAAGCCTGCAAATATTTAATCGGCCTTGCGAGCTATTGTCTGTCTCGCCTCATGTGTGAGGGAACTCCCTGTGCCTGTCCCATAAAGCCGGGGCTCTCCGGGCTCTGCAGAGGCGCGSTGGAGTCCCCGGCGCGGCCGCCCCATGCAGAGCAGCGCTGCCTGCTCTGTGTTCCCAGCAGCTGACAGCTCCTCCTGGGATGCTGCTCTCAGCCTGCTAGAGGCCCAGACAAGTCCCCCCGAGCCCTTGTGTCGTGTTCGGCTCAAGTCACCCTTGACTGAAGCGATACTGAAACATAAAGACCAAATGCATTAATGGAGCGCTATGGAAAATGTTGTTCGTCTTCCTCTCCTCTTAGTAAAGGGTAAATTGTAGCTCCTTTTTCGTGGCAGAAAAGCACATTTTCTTGCTCTATGTTTGAAGCTTTGTCTCGGCCTGCTCTGTAATACGYCCAGTGGCTCAGTATTTCACAGGCTTTTTAGTTGATGATTGGATACTTTGACAAACCCTTTACATTTCTTGTGGAAGCCGTAAGACAAAACGTGCTAGGAATAGTAATTCCAAGAGTACATAGCTTACTTGTGAGTAGAGTTCCAGAGTGTGACAGAAAACATTTGCTTTTGAAGAGAGAAAATGCTCTGAGACACACAAAAAGATTTTATGTGTTTTAGACTGTAATGTTTGAATTATTCACACCTTCTGGGGATTTTGACCCAAACTAGCTCTGTTCTCTGTTTCCAAGGATGCTGGCAGAAACCTCAGCCAATAGTTTGCTTGAACTTCTGTTGACTGGTCCTGTTTCTCCTCYAGCCTTTAAATCATCTTCATTCAGATCAATTGGATTTCATTGAGAGTAAATGACTGCAGGATCCTGCCCAAAGCAGCAGCCTGAGTTCATAAGCTGTTCATCATCAAAGCTGAAAATGTTACCTGAGTGTGAAGATGATTCTTYAAAAACACTGCAGGGCTGCAAAGGCTAATTCTAATCACTTCAGGGCTCAGAGTAATACCTGAGGATTTGAGATGTATCATGATGGGGATTTTTATTTTATCTGACAGAATATGTATTTCTCATACATTGGATCTAGAATAATATTTTCTGATTAAAAATTATTAGGCCAACCTAAAACACTTAAACATTTGAATCTTCTGTTACATTATTGTGGGAACAATGAAGCGTAGAATTTTCTAGAAAGCCGTGATCCCCTTTGCTTTAACAGGGTCCTTAAGTGTATTGTTAACATGAAGTGTGAGAACAGCCTCACATTTAAATGTTTATTTTTATGTTAATAAATGCTAAAATGMYATCACTTTGGAAGTTAGGCTTTTCCCCAWTACTTTTTCCAGGYCAGATAATATATTAKTATTTTCTCCTGTAGCCTGGACAAGTATTAAATTCACAAGTAATCTCARTGCATATTAGAATTGTTTCCATTTTCTTTTCATCACACTGTAATGAAGTTTCTATTTTACAGTTCTTGTTTAACATTWTTTATTTATTGATGAATTTAATCTTATGTATAAGATTAAATAACTTCATTTGTTGTCTTATAACTAAGGTGACTTGTTAGTTGTCATTTTGGGCTGCATTTTTTAAAAAACTTTATATAATGAACTTTTGCTAGATTTTCCACTAGCATCACTTTTGATAAACATTTTTATGTTTTCAGTGCATCACTGTCCTGGTGGTTGGCCCTTGTCCTATCCCAAATGTTCATACATCTTAGGATAATTATACAAAAACTGATGTGAGAATTKTTTTCTGTGATGTAAACACAGAGCACCCCTGAATCTGCTTAAACCAGAGAGCTCTRAAAGGACAATGCTTAGGATGTGGTTTATAGGAAGACTGATGTAATTCCTGAACACCCTTATCTTCTCTCTGAAAGCTTACACATGAAGCTAAGAAAATAAACACTGGGATTTTTCAAATAGACAAAATTCTTATTTTTACATTTGAATGTAGCATTCTGGAACTTTCTTTTTGCAGGGAAATGATGCTCTGATTCTTGAGAAATGCTAGGAGGAATTTAGAACATTCTTTGCTCAGAGCTTTGCCAATAGTGGAGTTTGCAAAATGGAAAGAAAAGATCTTGACCTTAAAACAGAAGAGCCTAAGTGGTGACATATTCTGCTGATTAAATACTAGCAGTATGAGATCTGTTTATGTAGAAGCAAAGAAATAATGCAGATCTAACTTTGAAGAGAAACTCTGGACTACTAATATAAAGACATTTCTTTTACAAAGTTGTAAATAACCTGACATCAAACAAAGGGATTTAACTGTTTGATGGATTAYTGTTACAGGAATTAGATGCACRGTTCCTGTTCAATGAAGTTATTACTTGTTAGTACAAATTAGAATTGACATTTATATAAATGATAAATACATGGATAAGAAACATTAGTGGTTCCCATACCGACTACCATTTTAAGATCCTAATGTTTATAATGGCCATGCTGAAGTTTGGAAGCACAGGTCATCTGAGATAGCAGAGAAGGCAGGGAGTGCCCCTCAGAGAACCATTAACTTTTTAGGCTGAGTTGYTGTAAGAAAATTGCATCTGAACRTGAACTACATTATAGCAGAAGAGCACAGGCAAGTAAGGGGCACATTTTAATGCTTCATTTCATAAAAATGAAAGGAAATTCTATTGGGAAGGATGTTTTTGTMTAAAGTGAATTCAGCTCCCAGTGATAAGCACTGTATTTGTTTCTAAGTACCTGTGGAACACCCCATTTCACTGCCAGGTTTTTCTCCAAGAATCAAAGAAGGTTTTGCTTCAGGAAATTCTAAACTTTCCAACTGCTTTTTCCTGYATCTGCATTAGTATAACTTTGTCTCWGTTTTCACTTGAGAAAAGAGCTACAATTCCTAATATTTGGTCAAAATTAACAAAACCTGTCAGCCTGACTATAGGCTACTGAGGACATGGCATTTTCATGCAGGGTTAGTCACACAGGAGCAGTGCACTTGGGTGACTTGTAAGGTTTTGTTCCAAACTCGACATTTGGGTTTGTGCCTCCAGATTTCAGTTCTCTCATTGGCAATCTTTTTCCTTTCTCATTTCTTCTGTGGATGGAAGGAACTGATGGGCTGCAGAAAGTACCCACAGTTTCCATGGCTGGGAGTGCTGGTGGAGGCACTGCCAGGGGCTCAGATGGCAGCACAGCTGCTGGCTGTTGTCTCCACCTTGTGCCTTGGCCGTGCCCTGCCCCAGCAGTGCCACTGCTGCCAGCTGTGCCTTTGCTCCCAAAGCTTCTTCCCAAAGGGAATCACTTCCCAGCCCTTCGTTTTACCCTTCCACAGACAAGAAGTTTGCTGCTGGCTTACTCTTCTACCTGGCTACAAAATGAATTAGCTTCTATAAAAGATAATTCTGGTAGTTTTATTGTATATATTGACAGAAGTAACTGACGTGAATGATGTCTTTACAGAGCTGCAAATGTCCAAGTGAAGCAAGAAAAGCTAAATCCACCAGTAGAACTAGACTAAATATTGCTCTAAAAATCAGCACTTCCAGTCTGCAGTAATTCTGGACTAACCTTGAGTAGTACACAAGCAGTGAAAAAGTTCTTGGTCTGACACTGAACCATTTATTTTGTTATTTTTAATAAACTATCTGACAATATTTAGCATACATGCATAGAACCATTGGAAACCAATCTGGGATCATAATCTTCTTTAAATCTCTGGAAGATTGCAAGCAGAATTTTAAATTCAATTAGTTCCTCTTTTTTGAATGCAGTTACAACTTGGAAAAAGAAACTCAGATTGTCCAAATCAAAAATGCTACTCCATAATAAATCTTCACAGGGCAGTTTATTGAACTGCTAGTTCYTGACAAATTACTAGCATGCATCTCCATTACATGTCTATTCAGAGCATATGAATATATAAATTAYATGAATTATCAATTCACTTTAATGTAACTAATATTTATTCAGTATGTTACATACAGTCATTCTTCAATGTTCTAAATGACATTTTAGTTTTGTTGATGAAAATCRTGTTAGTACACTCAGTTACCTGATTATGAAAATACAGTTTAAAAGGCAAGAGGATTCTTATTTTAATTTTTTGTAAAATTAACTCTTGAATTGGTAAGATTTAACATCTGATTTGGCATGTAACTGCTGATACATTCTGTGGTGTTCTGTACCATTCTGAAGTTCTGGATCCTATTAGTTATGAGGATTTTATGACCCTCCTTTGACACAAATACATACATATGCATTTTAAAGTAATGGTAGTTTTCACTGATAAAAGGAATACAGAGAAAGATTGAGTGAAGTACAAATATGTACATGTAGTATGTAAATAGAATTAGGAGGTGTTCAGCAAAACATCTTTCCCTTGCTAGTTCTTGGGCAAAGGCTGCCCCTGTGTGTGCTACTCATTATCTCCCTGCAAGGAAGGAAAAGAGCTGCACTTTCATGATTCTTACTCCTGCAGCAGCATCAGAACATTAATTCTGGGGCCCTTGGAGCTCACTGAAAAATGAAATGAGCCCCAGCATTCCCCTTCRCTACCCAGAGGAAAATCATGCCCAAGATTTTTGGGTTCATATGCTCTATTAGTTCCTTAGGACAGGCATTCAGTCCTGGGAAGTTCTCCTTTGCAAGGTGCCAGGAAGCAGTGGCAGGAGAGGAAGGCTACAGTCCTGGTGGGCATGCAGGGAGGAACTGAGTATCCAGGATGGAATATCCTTYTGGAATATCCTTCCAGCAGTGGCCTCAGGTCTGGGGCCAGACACCCCACCTGAGTGACTGGGGAAGCCTTACCTCCCAACAGAATGATGAGTTCCCCTCACTACTTTATTACTGTTTCATACCACATGGAGCTTTTAATTTTTTTGATTGATTGTCCTGTTTTATTGCTCTAGTGCTGTGTGGCATATTGCTGGCTTTTGTCATAGRAGTCTGTTTTGAAAGGCTGACTTTTATACTGCTTCAGGCTTTCACAGTGAGAACTGCAGCAAATGGCCAAGCAATACACTTCATAGTGAATATTGGCCCGAGTAAATGTGAGGAAAACATGGATTCCATCTAGGGACTCCAGAAATCATGAATCATGCTTTCCTAAGTGATAAACTTCAGAGGTACCAGCAGAGTTGGTGGGTATGATTGGAGCAGTGTCACACGGGAGCATGGATTGCTGGTAGGGCAGAGGAGAGAGCCTGACCCACTGGCTATTGGAGATTAAGTAAATTAGCAGGACCTGCAGAAGGCTGTGAAGTGGTGGGAGTGACAGAAGATAACTGATAGACAGCCCTGAAAGGTGTTGCTCAGGGAAAAGTTCCACAGGTCAGCACATCACTCATGGTGCTGGGCAGTCAGCTGTGGATGCAGGCACAGCACATGTGGTGTGGGAGACCTGGAAATGCARACAGACACCAACCAGGCAAGACTGGAGTCCTAAAAGTGAGGGTTTGAGTTGCTCCAGTCTCTCCTCAACAGGCTTTTACAYTGAGAGCAGTGTTGGCCAGTGCTTTCTGGTGTGCTAAACCTGAATTCTCAYCTACTCTGTAACAGGGGCTCTGCCTCCACGATGGGTCAGGGCCTGGAGTTGGGCTGGTGGCACAAAGGAAAAACTTCATTCATCATGAACCAGCATTTCAGAAACCTTTGTGCTGTGTCTCCTACCTGTGTATTGTCTGTATCTTCACAGGATTGTTCCAGCATTCAGTACATGTTGGGCCATAAATAAGATAAACTGARCTGGAATTTATTCCAGCTTAGCACAGGCAAAACCAATACAGTTGTATGAATACCTGTAAGTTTTGAGAATAAGCAACATTTTAAAAGGAAACACAGAAAACATCAATGTGAGTTGCCTGCTCTGGATTAAAAAAAAATGTAGTAGCTTGAACTAATTTGATAGATCTCAGTTCRGAAAAAGAAAACCACAAGCAAATATTAATGGAACATAGGCACATAGCTGAAGTTAAGCAGGTGCTTAAGTGCTTGGCTGTACAGAAATGCAGTGATTTAATTAGGATCTTGTTACATTTGACAGGCATATCTGACTTGCAGGCTAGAGAGAGAGCAACAAGAAAAGTTAATTCTAGGTAAATGCATCTGGATCCCAATCTGTGGCAGGAGGAGAGGCAAAATGCATTTCAGTAAGGAGCTTGTATCTTGTATGAGAGCAGTTTGTAAGATTCCAGGCCTGCAAAACTCCCTGGGATTACTAAGCCAAGTGACTGCTCAAAAAGAAAAAAAAAATTCAAGCAAGAGAAATGCAAGGTTTTCATTTGCTTTCTTCATTGTTCGTCTGCTAAATAAAGTGCTGGCCTTAACTCTCTCCWCCCATTGACAGTGAAACAAGGAATATGTGCTCTGCTGCAGGTTTATTTGATTGGGGCTTTTTCCAGTAAGGGGTGACTCATGGTTTTTTTCTTCAGAGTACATAATACAGTGTATCAGGTTTAGTAGCTGCATTAGTTCAATGAGCTGAAATCATTAAATTGATTCCACATGTGATAAATACCAGATTAAAAGTCAGCAACTCCTCTATATACCTTCCTATCTTTAATGTTGATAACATCATAGTAGTAAAACTGTTGAAAAGAAAAAGATAATGAAATAATAATTCCATGGAAGCTATTTGGGTATCTGCACTGTGAGTTTGGCAGGACTTCATTAACTATCCATGGCATTTTTAGGACAGGTAAAGGAAGTGAACTGTGAAATGAAAAATTAGAAGTCCCAAAAGCTTCTTGCCTGTTCATCGAGAGTATGGTGGCCATTGAAAAAAAACAAGATTTCTCTTGTTCTGTCCTGGATCAGAAATGCCAATTGTAGGTATTTTCATACCAATTGTGATTGACTTTGAATACTTCACTGATTGTAGAATTCATGACAGAAAAATAGAACAGTATAATAACCACTCTGGTTAATTTAAAATTTCAACAGTACTCCCAGACTTGGGGGGCACCTCTTGCTTCCGAGGTGGGAGCTGAGAGTTCAGAATCGTCCAAATGCTTCAGAGATGTTTTCCTCAAAACAGTGTCTCAATATCAGCTTAACTGTCCCTTTTTTGGCTGTCTTTTAAAAATTGCTCCTGTCTTTAAGGGCATTAAGACATTGCTACCAGTGTTTTGAAAGATTTTCAAAGTCTTTTTTGACTGGTGAATTGAAACAAATGCAAACTATTATTTTGTTCATCTTGTTTTTAAACTGAACTGCAGTATCAACTTAGTGTGTGCTCTGAAGGTATTGTTAAAAGTGCTTTGAAAACTTGTAAATCCCTGTAATTTATGTTCCTGTAGTCTCAACTGCTTCTTTCTATCCTTCTGGTTTTAATTTGAATGCAGTCTTGTCTGGGTGTGTACCTGTAAAATTGTGTTTTTCCAAGTACAATTTACAGTCGTGACCCTCAGTTTTACAGTGTTCCAATCTTATAGGAGCTTCCTCCTATGCCAGAAAGCCAACTTTGGGTCAGACAGCTCTTTCATATTGTAATTGTCTAATCAAGGTTACTTGGAACAGATCCGATTTGGGCATTTTTTAGTTTATGGCAAAGATTTTATAAGAATATCAAGTGAATTGGAAAGGTTCCTTTGTAGGAGACCAGTGATAGCATTGCCTTATTYCTTCAGATGTATACAGTTGTAAACTTAGCCTTCTTCATGACAACAGTCCCATTTATCTAAACAATTCTCCTTTTAGAGCCAATGGCACWGATAGAAACTGAGATAACGAATACAGATGGGAGGATCTCTCGAGTCTCTCCTTACAGAAACTCCTCACTGGGCAGCTCACAATCCCCTTTTCTTTTTGGTGCCTGAGAATGWGTGGCAGACATCTCCCATGAAACACAGTCCTCTCAAATTGCCAGCTCCAGGAAAGGATGGTCAAGCTTCAGGAGGGTTTTTAAAATCCTGGTGGTTTCTTCCTGAATTTTTTTTCCCCCGTGCTCAGTGTGTTTAAATGGCAGRCGTTGGGGTTTTGTGTTTCATGGCTCTAACTTAGAATAGTCCCTGAGCTATAATTCTTYGTCTCTTGAATTAAGGTATTAAATTATCTATTTTATTGTAATCTGTAAATTAATCCCTTGCTTGTTTGCTGTCTYTTTGGGTAATACAGAAAAAAGAACTTTCAGAGCTTTATAATTTTTATATTATTCTGCAATAAAAACAGTACTTGCGCACTGTAACAGAAGTGACTAGAACTAAATGTTATAGGCTTTATTTTTAGTACTTACTCCTCATCCATGCTCATTTTTTTAGCATGACTTCAGCACCCTTGGTGGTTAAGAGGAAGAGAAGAGCAGCTCGATGACGTGGTTTGATTTTGTTGTTTGTATTTTCAGATCATTGTGCAGTCCGGCCGTCACCCCACGGTGCTGCAGAAGCTCTGCCAGTTGCCTTTCCAGTATTTCAGTGATCCTCGGTTAATCAAAGTGCTCTTCCCTTCACTCATAGCTGCGTGTTACAATAACCCTCAGAACAAGATCATCCTGGAGCAGGAGATGAGCTGTGTTTTACTGGCCACCTTCATCCAGGTATGGCTGCAGTGTGTTGCTCGCCTTTGCTCTCAGGGTGGGGATCTTCCCTTCAATAAAACAAGCAAACAGCACTGAAGTGCTTTCAGATTCTCTGCAGCTCTTCTCAAACCACAGATTATGCCTGCACTTGAGGCATCTTACCACACTGAAAGGTTACTGAGTAGTTCAGGTTCTCACTAGCTGTGTAGAATTTTCATTAAAGTTACTGSATGTACTGGGAAGATTTGATGTAGATCTTAAAATATTTATTATTTTTAAATTCCTGCCCATATAACGTATCTGAAATGGGTTTATGAATGTGTTTACATATGTATGTACAGTTGTATACTGTGTACCATAGATTTACAGAGAACTGGGTAAGTGTATATATTTTATGCAGAAAATACACAAAACATATGTTACCAGTCTAATCTTGCAATCTTTATTTTTGATGGTAAGCCACCAAGGTCATTACAAAATACTGTTTTGAAKAAAGATTTGCATTATTTTTCTTCCCTTTGTCTAACTTTATATGMTGTTTTTTCTATCAGATTTTTTGCATGCCTCATGGTTTTCATGCATTTTATTGACTGCTTCCAGTGAATAAATACAGTTTTCATAAACCCTCTACTGTTAAAAATAATACACTTTTAGGAGTCTGTAACCCTTTATCAGTCACCTGAAAGTTACTGCTGTCGATAAAGAAATGATAATTAAACTCCTTTTCCTAATGCTTTATACAGCTTGTCCAAGAATAGGCTACACGCATTTGAGAGAGAAAGTACAAGAACTAAATATTAGTTAAATATTAGTACAAGAACTTCTATTAGAACTAATAGAAGTCTTTGCATAACATGAAACTTATGAGTGCAGCTACTTTTTATCCTTTTAATACTAAAATAAATGCAGAGCAGTTTTTTTTAAAAGAAGTTTGGAACTTCTTTTAAGTATTAAAAGCATTTCCCCATATAGTAATTAACTTCTGGTTAAATACACAACTATAATTCAACTTCTTTCTTATAGTGAAACTGGAAAAAAATGACGCATTATTAGTAAGTGCAGCCAGTTTAGTTGGGGGTTTTTCCAGCTAAAAAACATGAGAGTGGARGAGAATGTTCCCTATATGAATAATTAAGGTTGTTTACCTTGATTTCTGTTCTGTGAGAGATAGAATGGCACTAAAATCCCCAGTAGCTGTGGTAAAGCGTAAGTGTATTTATAAGGGCCAACGTTACTAATTTGATTTCCAGTTAGTTATATCCCAGATGGCAAGTCCGTGTACTCTGCCTGCAGGCTTTTAAAGAACGGTGTTCTGTTAAAATATGGAAGAGTTGTGTGTGCTGTAAAGTGTCCTGTCATTGCTGGCCTCACTGGTCCTTCAGTGTTTTGGCCATTTTAMAGTCTAATCCCAAATGTTGCACACGCACACGTGGAGAGCAGTGCTGGCAGGACCCAAGGAATGCTGMGATCCCGCACACACAGACGCGACTTTTCTCTCTACTTCTATTTCAACTCGCTGCTGTTTGTCAAGCAAATCTCTCATTTGCTTCAGTAGGTTTGGGAAAGACTGTAAAATGTTGCCCCGTGACTAGAAAATGAGATTCTTCCTCTGCCAGGGAACRCAAAAAGAAGTCCCATTTACGTAAAAGTTTGGTGGTGTGTACGAATATATCACTTAAATACAGTGTGTTAAATGTGCAGCCAAAATCAAAGGAAGAGCATTGCTGCATTTTACAGCACTCACCCTACYGATAGATTTATTTCCATCAGCTGAAGTTTGCATCAGCCTGTTTATTTTTGTTACTTCTGTTTGGAGATGTGCAGAAATAAGTAGAAGCACTCAGGAGTATCCATGGTTTGCTGTGTTGTATCTTATCTCGGGTAATCCCTTCTTCAGTGTTCTGCTGGCTGGAGACTCCAGCAAGGACTGGATCTGCAGAGGGGAGCTCACTGGTTCTGGCTGAGCTCAGTGTCCGTGCTGGCTCCAAGGATGCTGCATCCCAACGCCCGACAGCAGCGGGATCATGCAGTGCTCCACACGGGGGGCACAGCTGGGGCACAGCTGGGGGCACAGCTGGCTGCCAGGGCCAGCACTGCTGGGCAGCAACTCCATGTTCTCCCTGGAGATCAGCACCTCAGGCTCCTGGGTTGCTGGGAAGCACAGCCATTGAAATTGGGATCAGTCGTGAATGTTTTTAAGACTGTATTTGGAGTTGGGAGCAAAAATCTGAAACCATTTGTTTTACAGAAACATGGCTATGGTAAATAAAAAAATCACAATAATAACTATTTCCTACRAAGACATTAAAGCCAAAGACTCTGTTGAGTACTAAAAATAAATTTTTGGAAAACAGATCTAAATAAATGTATAAAAATCCTGTGCGAATTACAGAATTTAAGTGTTGGCAGTATTGTGTTATGATATGTAGCAAACAAGCCAGATTTGTTGATTTACAGATTACATGAAGTATTAGTATTTTTGTATGACTGTGAAGACTTAAAAATGTTTTAATTCCTCGGATGTAAGATCCAAAAACCTGATGTCTTTTTTTTGTTTGTTTTCCCCCACAGGATTTTGCACAGAGCTCAGGCCAAATGGAAAATCAGTTATCTCAGCAGAGGGGTAGGTTCCCTGCAGTGTAACAGAGTAAAAAAATGTGGGTAAAAAAATGTGTAGATACTGTGATTTAAGTTTTTTGAATCAGCATCACTGAAAAGAAATACAGTAAATTGCAACACGATTTTCCTGGCTTGCATCCTGACCTACACATACGTGTCTTCCAGTCTGCTGCTCGTCTATCAGGGATTCAGACTGTTAATCTTTATTCAATGCTATGTGGTATCATGTCTTAAAATGTGATACTGTACCTGCACATATTTAATTAGCTGACACAAAGGCTGCCTTCAAAAGTTTTAGGTTGCAGAAGCTATGCAGTCATGCCAATACACCCAGGGAGCCAAAAATCTCTAAAATACTGTCCTGTAATTGTCCTTTAAAGTTTGTCAGTTTGCAGAAGAGTCGTGATTTTTTTCCCCCTCAGTTATTATAAATATTATTTTAAATGCAGTCAACCTTTTTAGGCTAAACATTTGAAAGATTCTCAGCTGAGATGTCTGTTACTTGCTAAACACAGCWGAAATTCAAGTGTTGATGGACATCTGGTCTTGAGTAGCCGTATTGTGCATAAAATGCAATGCTTGGACAGTCATTTCTCCCTTATAACAAGTAAAAATCCACCACCATTTTCTCAGCGTTTGCCGGGAGATGGGTGGTTCTAAGTCTAAAGCATAATGTTTTTGTTTAAAAAAAAATTAAGGTAACTTTATGGAGATTTTTACTGGCAACATCAGACATCTCATTCTGAGGCAGCTTGATGCAGTGTCTGCAGCACCAACTTTCCAGGATTGTGTTTGCATGAGAATCTGCTCGAGAAACATCTAAAATCCAAGTGCRAAACTTGCTTTTTATTTTCCCTATTCAAACTGGGGGAATTTTTAAACAAAGATGTGGTGACATGTGAGTGTGATTTCTAAACATTCCCCAGTTGCTAAAAAGTTGACTTAATAATAGTGTAGGCAGCATTATTTTTATCTCTTRTATCACTTGAATGTGAAGGATGGTGTCCCCCAAAACAAAAGGGAATAATAACACTGACAGGAATAAAACCTGAAGGCACAAACTTCAGAGTTGGGTGCTGTGTGGAGGGTCAGACCCTCAAACCTGTGCACAGTGAAGTCCTGTGTCACTGCACACCCTCAGAAGTGAAAGCTGCATTTGTGCTCATGCTCTGAGCTCTGGGGARCAGGGAGCACAACTCTTCTGCATCCCTTTGTGGTAAAAAAAAGCAACTGCTGAGCAGAAAATGCCRCTGAGGCTGCCCAGAGTAGAACGAGGCTGAGCTGGTCCCGGGTGGGTCCAAGAGCAAAAAGTGTGCAGAGGTGTGTAATGTTCCTCTGCATAGGGCAGAGCCTGATCMGCTTACAAATGGAAGCCTTTGCTCGTCACAGCCTCTGCCTCCATTCTTAAAGCCAAGCGTCGATGTCCTGAGCTCCACAGAAGTGTCACCCCATGGTCTGAGAAGATTTGGATGGGGGGAGGGGAATAAATTACTTAAATTATCTCAGATTGGCTGCACTTTCATTATTCTTGTTTTATTGCCATTTTATCTTAAGAGGGAATAACTTGGTAATTTTATTTTCTGTCTTCAACAGAAAAATTTTTCAGTTCTCAAGATTATCTTGAGCTCTCCAACAGATTCCCCCGGCAGTCCTGGGAAGAAGCTCGACAGTTCTTCTTGAAAAAATAAGAGTTGTATTTAGTTTTAAAATCCCTAACATCGTCACACTGACCAGTTCCTGCTGACTACCTTCTTTAAAACKCTGTTCCTAAACGTTTTTGATACTCTAAATACTTATGCTGTAGATATATAATTTGCACTATTTATATAAGTACTGTAGATACTTCCAAGTTCTGTTTTGTAATTTTGATAATTTGAGTTTATTTCATTCTTGTATCCAATGTCATGATTTTGGTGTTTTCTGCCCTGGGGTGGGACATGCACTGCAGAACTGCTGAAATAAGGTTGCAAATAGAGAAAATATGTTCTATATATCTTGTAATAAAATAACTTATTCTGTCTCGTGTGATCTCTGTGTTAAAATCATCAGTACGTTTGAATTACCATAAGTAACACGGTTCAAGTTAGAGAGGAAAAAAGAGAGGAAAAAAACACTCCTAAGATGTCTTTCTCGTTAATCAAGAGTCAATCAGGATCAAATGAAAGTAATTCGTCAGATCTGGCCCTGGGAAAAGTTTGCTTATAATTTTTTGGGTGATTGAGGATACGTCACCTAAGACAGATTTTTTAGATCTCATGCATTTTTAACATCTCGGTGGTGCTGGGGCACGGCTCGTTGCAGCCTGGCGGAGCTGTGAGGGCTCCGCGGAGCCCGGCCCGGCCCGGCCGCTTCCGCGCGCGGCGGCGCTGAGGGAGCGCTGAGGGGGCGCGGGGCGCTGCGGCGGGGACGCCGCCAATCCCGGCCCGCGGGCACCGGCACCACGGCCCGGGCAGCGACCGGCACCGCGACCGGTGCCGGAGCAGGGACCGGCACCGCGAGCGACACCGGAACGGGCCGTTCTTGGCCGCCCCGGACCGCGGCCCCTGCGCCGCCCATMGCGGCCCGGCCAGGCCCGACCGCGGGCCTGAGGCGGTGGCGGTCCTGAGGCGACGCCGCGCCTCGCTCCGGTCCAGCCCCGGGACAATGCGCGGAGCTCCAGCCCGACCCGGACGGAACCAGGTAACCGCGAGGGCCCCGCGGCAGGGCTGGGAGGGCGACAGGACCCCCATCCCCACCTGTCCCCAGCCGGGAGATTGCCCGTCCCGGCGGTGCGGAGCAGCCCCGGGCTGAGGCGGCCCCGCAGCCCGGGCCGCTCCGTGCGCCCCGACGGCGGCTCTCCCTGGGAGCCCGGTCCCTGCATGCTCGCTCCGCGGTCTCTCGGGGTGGTGGAGCCACCCCGGCGCCGCGCTGCCAATCCCCTGCAGCCCGGAGGACTCCGGCAGGTCCCGGCTCTCCCCCTGGTTCCCCGGGTGCCCGGGGATGGGGACGGGGCGCGGCTCGCCGTGGCTTGAGCTTCGCCGGACCCGCGATCCCGCGGGGAGCTGATCCTGAGCAGTCCCGCGGGGGTAAGGGGGAGGGCACGGGAGCTGGAGCGGCCCCGCCGCGCTCCCATGTGATGCCAGAGACAGATAAGGAGTCGCCGCCTGGGTCTGGACGGGGCATGGATACGCGGGAGGGTAGGGCTCGCCTCGCCGCCCCGGGGCAGCCCTCGCCGCCCAGCCCCGCCACCCCCGGGAGCAGGCGAGGCAGCCCCGCACCGCGGCAGGTGCGGGCACGGCCGGGCGAGCCGGGGGGCTACTCCGAAAGGGAAACCTGCGCTTCGCCTCCCCAGCTATAAATAAGCGGCCCCGGTTCTGAAAGCCGATTAGCGCGGTGCGGTGAGGCCGTGCGGAAGAAGCCGGGGCTCTGCCCGTCCCGACCCGCTCTGTTCCGCTCCCKATCCGTATGGCCGCACCGCTCCGCGCCTGGGGTGCCCCTTCGCCGCCCTTCCGCAACGATTTTTAGTTTGGTTTTGGTTTTTTCGTTTAAACCCATTTTTCTTTTTTTTTTTTTTATTAAGTCCAAAATATTTAATCCCACTATTCAACCGCTGACTCTGACAATAAATAACAATAACTTACTTTTGATCATTAAAGGCGCAAACAATCCGTCCTTCGTCCAATGATAACTTAACATTATTAGTACTGGTTTTCCCGTTAAAAAGTCTCGTTTCCGTGTCCCATTTTTCCAGCGATCGTGCGGGGCCGGGCACGGCAGCCCGGGAGAGGCATCGGTGTGAGATGAGGCTGGACTGCGTGGCTCCGCRGAGGAAGGTCCAGGCCGGCTCCACGGCCGCACGCCGGAGGAGTCTCTCCCCGTTTTGCAGATTTTTTTTTATTATTATTAGTATTTATTTTTCCCTTTCAAAAAGGGAAGAAAAACCATCCCCAGTGCAAGCGGTGGGCGAGGCAGCCTGTCACCGTGCCGGGCTTCGGCGGGGAAATCCGCGTTTCTTTGGGGAAAAAGAAACATCGAAATCCGCAGGGGGAAAAAGAAAACAAACCACAAAATAACAAGGGCKGGGGCTCTCTCTCCGGTCTGGTGAAGGCAGCGAGGATCCCGGTGMTTTTTTGGCCGTCAGTAACATACTTTTTGTTTGTTTTTAAATAAGAATAATTAAAAAACAAAGGAGTTTCTCCGGCGCTCTGGGAGCGGCCCGGGGCCAGGTGTCTCATGCAGGGAGCGCAGGCATGCGGAGGTCCCACGGCGGGGCGGACGGGCCGCTTCACGTCTCGGCCGGGCTGGGTACCATGCTGTTGGGGGTGTCGGGGAGCTGGGAGGACAGCGAGGTCACGTCGCTGCCGGAGGAGGTGCCCAAGGAGCCGGACTCGGAGAAGGAGACCTGGGGGAGCAGCGGCGGTGAGGGCCCGGCGCGGTCGCCCCCTGCCCCATTCCCCTCCCGCAGACGGGGATCTGCCCCGTCCCCTGCGGCCCGACGGACGGCCCGGCGCGGCTCACCAGCTGCTGGAAGGCGGCGGGCTGCTCCAGGTCGTTCTGCAGGGCGAACTCGCTGAGCGCCTTCCAGGGCGGTTGGTATGTCTGGACCTCCACGGCACTGCCCTGCACRGCGCTCTCGTGGCGGATGGGGCTGCCGGCCACCAGCGGCGTCCCGGTGAGGCCCTGCAGGCTCTGCGGGCATACGGGGATTCAGCGCGACCGCCGCCCGAGCCCCCCACCCACCTTTCCCTCCCCGGAGGGGAGGGCGGGCGCTCACCGTCTTGTCGCTGTGCTGCTGCTGCTGGAGCTGCTTCATGAGGATGGACTTTTTCTTGTCCTTGCAGCGCTTGTTCTGGAACCAGACGCGGATGACGCGGGGACTGAGCCCCGTCATTTCCACAAGCTGTTCCTTCATCAGGGCGTCGGGGCGCGG
This sequence comes from Alauda arvensis, assembly GCA_902810485.1. Taxonomy (NCBI): domain Eukaryota; kingdom Metazoa; phylum Chordata; class Aves; order Passeriformes; family Alaudidae; genus Alauda; species Alauda arvensis. The sequence goes on along the minus strand of CADDXX010000145.1, from coordinate 924,841 downwards.
GTTGGCGGCGTAGCAGGTCCGCAGCGTGTGCAGCTGCTTCTCGTTCAGCACCGTCCGCACGCGGGTGGTCTTCTCCGCCGCCTTGTGCGCCGGCGGCCGCGGCGCGGGCGGCCGCCCGGGCACCGGCTCTGTGACGGGCGGGGAGGGCGCGCACCGTCAGCGCCGCCATCCCCTCGCCCGCCGCAGCCTCCCCCCCCGACACCCTCCCCGCCCCGCCGCCCGCCCCGACGCGGAGCCGGTACCTGCGAGGTGCGCGGAGGCGGCCGGCGGCAGCGCGGGGCTGCGCGGTCCGCGGGCGGCGGCGCYGTCGGGGGGCGGCCCGTGGTCGGCGCGGCAGAGCAGGTCGCGCTCCCGCAGGCAGAACTGGTCGCCGGGCAGGAGCTGGCGGCCGCAGGCGGCGCAGCGGAAGCACTCCAGGTGGTAGACGTGGTCGCGGGCGCGCATCACCAGGTCGCTGCTGCTGAACGCCGCCCGGCACTGGGCGCACTTGATGCCGAAGAGCCTGCGGGGACGCGACGCACCGTCAGGGCCCGCGGCCGCCCCGTCGGGGCGGCTCCAGGAGGTGCCGCGGGGGCGGGCAGCGGCCGAGAGTCGGGTTTTCGTTGGGGGAAATTCGGGGGGYTTAAGGGGCTTTTGTGCTTTTTCGGGTCTGGGTTACGCTTTTTTCSTAACGAGTGTTGGCGCATTCGGGGTCACCTGCTGTAATCCCGTTTGCAGTAGGCCTTGCCGTCGCGCAGGAAGCACGTGCAGGTCTCGTCCAGGGGCTGCCCGCACTCGGCGCACTTGAGGCAGGCGACGTGCCACTCCAGGTCCGGCGACACCCGCAGCAGGAAGGGGTCCTGGATGCGGCCCCCGCAGCCCGCGCACAGGGCCAGCCCCGGCCGCCCTGCCGGGAGCGAGCGGGGTACGGTCAGAGCCAGCACTGTGCCACAGCGCGGGCCAGCGATTAGGGACGGACACTTTTTCTTTTTTACACGTCATCCTTTTTTCTTATTCGGATTTGTTTGGGGTTTTTTTTTTTTTCCGAAATAGGAAGAAAGAGAAATAAAGACGGATACACGGACACAAATGATGGAAACACGAAAGGAGACAAATTAATACGGCCAGGGGAAAAAAAAGAAACAGAGATAAAGAGAAAGAGAGAGAGAAAGAGAAGAAAGAAAAGAAAAGGAAAGAAAAGAGAGAAAGAGAGAGAGAGAGAGAGAGAGAAAGAAAGAAAGAAAGAAAGAAAGAAAGAAAGAAAGAAAGAAAGAAAGAAAGAAAGAAAGAAAAAGAAAGAAAGAAAGAAAGAAAGAAAGAAAGAAAGAAAGAAAGAGAAAGAAAGAAAGAAAGAAAGAAAGAGAAAGACTTGATCAAGAGGAAAATGCAGAAAGAGAGATATAAAAGTAGAATTTCATAAAGGCAAATAAAAACAGAAACACAAAAATAATAAAACAACGGCTGGGGAAAACTTGAAAGAAAGAAGGAAGGAAAGAAAGAAAAAGAAATTAAAACGGAATGACGGAAAGCATCTAAAATCCAGAGACGGTTGAAATGGGAACATGGACAAATGAAAACAGTAAGAGACATGGAATCAAAGAGACAGAAAGAGAAATAAAACTAAACAAGAACAAAAAGAAAATGAAATAAATTTTTTAAAAAGACGGAAAGATAAAAAAAAAAACTTACTGAAACACGAAAGAGATAAAGAAAGAAAAACTGTAACACGGGCGAAGAAAGAAAGAAAGAAAGGAAAAGCAGAGGGAAGCGGAGAAAGAAATGGAAACAGCCGAAAGAAATGAGCTCAGCGGCGCGGACAGTAGAAAGGACATGCATTCGGTAAGGAACGGGGCCAGCGGGGCCGAGAAGCCCCGGGCACGAACGGGAATAGCGGCACCGGAGTTGCGACGAGCGGAACCCGCAGCCGCCCTCGCCCGTCGCGGGGCCGCAGCCCTTCCCGGCGCTGTCAGCGCGCCCGCGCTCCGCCACTGCACCCGACGGCAGAGGCGGCGCGGAGCTCGACCCGCAGGGTCCCGCGCACGTCCGCCCGCCTCGGCCCCGCGTTCCGCCGCGCCGCGCGCACTTACTCTTGGAGGGCTCCCCCATGGCGCCCGGGAGCGGCCGCGGGAGGAGGATGTCCACCATGCGGGCGGCCCCCTGCGCACCGGCAGCGATGCGGGATGCGGAGCCGCCGCTCCACCACTACCCGCGCGGCGCGGGGCGGGGGCCGCGCCCGCCCCCCCGGGCCCGCCCCGCCGGGCCGCGCCGTGATGTCAGCGCGCAGCGGCGCTGACCTCAGCGCGCGGCCCCCGGAGGCGATTGGCGGCCGCGGGGAGAGCCCGCGGATTGGCGCTGCCGAACAATGGGCGCGCGGCGGGCGCGGAGCGGGGCGCACGCCCCGCGGGACCGGCCCGGAGCCGCACGACGCCCACGCTGACGGGGCGCGCGGCTCCGCGCCCAGCCGAAGAGGCTCCTCCGCGCTCCGCGCCCCGGGCGGCCGCGGGACCCTCCGCCCCGCCCTGCGCGCCGCGCCTCGGCTCCGTGCGCGCAAGGAACGGCGGCATCGGCAGCCCGAGAAGGAGATTCATTGTAGCTGTTTTTCCTCCTCTATTTCCCCCGTTATTCTTCTTGACTTTTAGTTCGCATATAATTTTCTCCTTTTATTTCCTTTGTCTTTCTCTTTCTCGTCTGTTCTGCATTTTATTTCGTTGTTCTTTTCCCCGCGTTTCGGCGTGCCGCTGGCAGGTGTCCGCGGGCGTGAGCGGCGGGACAGCGCCGGCGCTGCGCAGAGCATCTCCGCTGCAGACGGGAAGGGGCTGCGCGGCGGACGCCGGCTTGACGCTGCGCACCCGCGGAGGCCCGCGTGCGGGAGAGCCGCCCCAACGCACCCGAACAGAACCGGCAGCGTCGTCGGGGCGACCGTTCCGGGCAGCAGCCCCTTGATGAGTTGAAATTAGCGGAAAAAAAAATAGTATTTTACCGCATTGTCATGTACCTGATTCATGTGCTGTTCCCGCAGCTGAACCTATCCCGTTGCTTTTTTATACCTTCCGACCTTCCGTTCTTTTTTCTTCCCTCTTTCCCCCATGTGTCCGTGGGCTTCCCGTGCATTAGCAGAAACAGGGAAAGCACTTCATTGGCCTTTGACTCGCTGTTGAATTCCCTAGGACTTTGCAGCACAGCGGAACGAGTGCCTCGTAAGGTCCAGGAAAGCTTACACATGCCGGAATAGATTGCCCCTGTCTTGGGGATATTTCCTTCTCCTCCATGCAATCACCTTTTTAATTTTATGCATGGAATTTGACAGGCATTTGCCAGCCTTCATGGCTTGGGGAGGACATGGTGACTTTACATGTTGGCTCAGGAAGGGCAGGCTGCGYTCATTTTTCTCAGAGGAGGGAGGCGGGATGGATTTTCCAGCTGAAGCACTCRTCTTTTGTGCGAGTCAGACACCCTGCAAGTACACAACCCCAGAAGCTGGGGAGGGGGAGAAGACCCTCTGAATAAAGTGCTTCACTATCTGACCCGCTCTACCAGCCTGACCACAGTCCCTGCTGCCCCTTTGAGTACCCCAAATGCTGAAAGCAAGCTTTTAAATTTGTACAATAGCTGCGGGGCAAAGGAGGATAGACGGGATTTAAAGCACCCACTTCAGCAGGGACGCATGGCACCAAGGGTTTTGGTATCCCTGCATGTGTGAAGGTGCAGAGGCGCGGTGCAGCAGTGACATCCTCAGGGCAGGGTGAGCCCATGTGTTCCTTGCCTGTGTGGCGCCTGCTGGGGGTTGCGGTCTGACTGCTGCYGCCGCTAGCGTGGCTTGCTTGCCAGTGGCACAGCCGGGTGGGGGGTGAGAGGTACGAAGGCAACTGGAAAAGTTTGGTTGGGTCTTCAAACTGGGGCTACCCCAAGGGATGGCTGATGGGAACCTCTACAGCACTGTGGGGCAGCACAATTCCAAGCCTGGGCACCTGGCAGAAAAGAGGGTACAGAAGGGTGATTTCAGCCTGAGCCAGAATTCGGTGTCCTGGGTGAGTCAGTATCTGCATGTGTTAACAATAAAATGCAAAAATGTCAGAGTGATAGGAGAATGAGACATGTCTAAGAATACAGCAGCTTGGCAGGGATGCTCTGTGTTGCATCACCCTTTTCCCACTCGAGGGCAGGATCCTTTCTGCTCTCCCAAACCTCCCACTAGTTAGTCAATTAGGGAAGTTACAGCTGAGCCAACCAAACTTTTCCAAACCTATGCACAGCTGTTCTGCAGTCACACCTGTATCTGAGCAGGGCACTGTGCTGACACCAGGCAGGTATCATTGGGCTGGACTCCCTTCACAACCAGGCAGGTAGGAACAGGGTAGGCAGTGCTGCACAGGCAGTTTAGTGGAAAAGCCMAAAAAATTACTTGCCAGGGAAATGATGAAAGCCCTGCACATCCTGTATGTGATGTACAAAAAGCTTTAAAATTACTACAGTAATGCCACGAGGCATTGAACCAGCTTAATACCAYGTGTTTTACAAACAGGTAAATTGTTGGTTCCTCTGAGGGAGGGTAAGGGAAAGAACATTATAAAATCATGGAAAAATTCAGTCTGGGAGGCACCTCTGAAAAATTGTGTTCAGGTAACTTGGAACTGCTGGAAGTATTTTCTAGTCAGAGCCAAATGCAATCTCTCCTGCCACACTGAATACTCCTTGCTCTCCTCCACCCAGTGTCCAGAGATTCCAATCTCCTCTGCAGCAGCCCCAGTTGGGTTTGGTGCAAGAGCCTGGCCATGAGGTGAGGCTGGCTAATGGTACTTCCTGCTCTCYACAGAGCAAYTCTGGGRTTTGCTCCCAAATAGAAATACAAGTTCCCTCTAGAAAGGGGAAATAGTAACAWTTTTTTTTGTTTGCAGCAGATTACAAAGGCAGTAAACGCTGATTCTTTCAGAGCCAACCATGGATTAAGTCCATTATAAAATTAAAACAGATGGAACGCAATTTCACTTACATTACAAAAAAGGACAGGAACCATCTGCAATAAGATTTAGCATTGCAAAGCTATTGTTATCATGTTACCATTAAAAGCTTTGATGAAGAGTTTTCTTTCTTTCACAAACTTGTTCACATGAAACAAATGTTTTCTGTATCCATCTTCCTAAGATAGTCATATTTTATTAAAAAGATGATGTCTCTCAAAAAACCTCTCTTGGTCCTAGCAGAATATGGCAAAACAAAGAAATGTTGTAAAACCCCAACACTGAGACACTGGGAGCTTCAATGGGTCAGATGTAGCAAAATGAGAATTCCCTATTCRTTTTTTTCTTTAAAAAACATTTCCTCRTGTTTGGGCACAATGTCTGATACTGAAAATAGATAATTAATGAGATAATGGGATACTGCATGTAACCTCCTGTCCAATGGGATTATCTGATGGCTAATTATGGACAGATTGTGATTAATGTGATTATGGATTGGATATTAATCTGATTCTGGATTGATCTAGTTATGTTTTAGTCTGCTCCAAATGGTTAATTGGATCTGAGATAATAGAAATGCAGCTTGCACCAGATTTTGCCACATCAGTTGATGAAGTATCTTTTGATCTGGGTGGGTTGCGAACAATAAATTATTTACAGCTGTTGAGAAAATGACTCTTCCTTAGAATGTAGTCATTCATTTTATTTTTGAGAGTCTTTGAAAACAAAATCAATATCCTTTCTAAAAGGAGATGTTGACAAAAGAAAGGCACGTACATAACTCACAAACAAATGTGACGAAATTAAACAGTGGTTAACCCGGTGGCCTAATGTCTGGTGATGCATTTGAATTGCTATGTGGAGCTTTGGGCTCAATTCTTCTGAGACCAGCAGGGGTTGGGAGCATTGCAGGGGAACAGGGCCCAGCGCTGGGGAAAGTGGTGTTGCACAAGAGCTACTGCCAGCCCTGCTAGTGATTAAGAATCAGCCATGGTAACATGGCAAAGGGAGCCCTTGCCATTTTTTCCCTCTGGGTAAGAAGGATTCAGAAAGTTCATGAGTGCAGAAAAGACTTACTGGCCCATCTCCTCTGGTCTCCTTCACACCAGACCATGAAATTGGACACAGAATTTTTATTTTTTTCCCTCACAGTGAGCCTGTTAATTTATGGTTGACCTCAGTCATCTCTCCCAGAGATGCATCTGGTCTTGCTGTTGCCTGCCAGTGCAGGAGAGGCTGCCTAGCTCTCGCTTCCTGCTTGTTAACTACTTTCACTAGAATGGACATCGAAGTGTATGGCWCAGGTTTGACTCCCAGGTACTGGAKCTCATTATGCCATGATCTGCAGGATTAAAGGCAATGGGTAAATTGCAGACTTTGTAGACTTCCTCTTACACTTTGTGACAAGGCAAGCAGAAGATACATCAGCCTTTGTCACCAGGTGCTGTAAGTGGCAGGTAACTTCACCAGAAGGTTCTCCTCCTTAAKGGGCTCTGCACTAAAAATATCACAAATCAAGCAGGTACCAAAACACTAAAAACAAGGCCTACTGCAACTGCTGTGCTTACACAAAAGTGCTATTGTCTGAGCTGAAACAGAAAGAATAAAGGAAAAAGCAACTTTCCTTGAGAAGTGCTTAGAGGCATGAAAAGAGCTGTTCCCCTGGAGYGACTGTCCCTGCTGCTGCAGGAATGGCTCGGGCTGTGTGAGTGGGAATACAGTGGCATCTGGATTCCTTTCCAGCAATTTAATGGGCAAAAAAGTGCAGCTACCCCTTTAAAAAATAATGCTGGTACAACGTGTCAGAGAATTTTACACACACCTGCCATTAATGACAAGGTGAGCTGCATGCAGAAGGYTGGCAGGTTGCAAAACCCCATCCAGGTGTCTGCACTGGGAGAGCAGCAGAGCTCTTCTCACCAGCRTTGTTTCCCTTGTCCTCCAAACCACCATCACTCCTAGGCAGGACAAGTTGCCTTCCAAGGTAACCTGAGCCATTGCTTTCAGGAGGTAATGAGGGTCCTGTTTTGCCTGTGAGCTTGCTAGAAAGGGTTTCCTGAACTCCTCAGGTGATCTTGTTCTTTAGGAATATGCAGCAAGCCTGATGTGACTCCCAGGTTCCCTTGTTACTTGACTGCCACACAGAAATTAYTAGCAAGAGAGAGTAGTKTATAAAAAAGAGAAAATACCTGCCTGTGGTGGTTTTGTAGGCTCAGTATTAGATGGGTTGTCCCTCCTATGGGGTGGCTTTGGGGGAGTTCTTTCCTCTGTCCCCCACTTTGTAAGCAGGGCTTGTTGCATTGTCCCCTTCCAAAGGCTTCTGTAAGGGCTCATGAAAGACCAGCTGCTGCTCTGAGCCATGCAGGGGAGTGGCTGTAAGGGGATCTGAGCAGAGCACTAAGCACACCTGTGGTGGTCTGTTATAAAGGACCTCCAATGKCAGGAATGGGAGATGAGTCTTTGTGCCAGTGATGATGAGGGGCAGAGAGCAGGACTCTGGGGCCACGGGTCCCTCCTTGTGTACAGGGTGTGGCAGTGGCAAGTGGTGAGTGCAGAGGGGGACAGGCACCATCCTGGGGTGCCTGAAGCACTTGGACCCTTAAAAGTGAGCTTACAGCACGTGGGCATGAACTATTTCAGCAGCAGAAAGCTCTCCTGCTGCTGCTTCCAAGGTGGGTTTTAGTCCTGCCCAGTGCTGGGCTGTGGGTGCTCTCCATGGGTTTGGGGGTCCTGCTGAGCTGTCAGCAGGTTGCAGTTGCTTTAACGTTATTGGATTTTGACAGATTAGGAGACGAATMCTTACGTGTGTTGGGGAAGCTTCCCAAATGAAGCTCTTTTAATTTATCTGAGTCAGCTATCCCCAGGGTGATTGCAGGAGGAGTAAGCTGAGGATGACCTGTGACAGAGGGGACCATCATAGCAGTAATAAAAAAAATTCCTGCTCTTCACTAAATCCCTTAGTCATGAAGCTGTATTAGCTGGATTCCATATGTTTTAATTAGGAATTATGTATTTTAGGAAAACCAAAATCCGATTCTAGGGCAGACGTCATTACATATTTGTAATGGTCCTTGTTTCATTTGGCTTTTCTAGAGATACCTATACAGGTACCTGTCTTTGTTTGCAACCATATTTTTAAAAATTTGAATAACCCATGTTATTTTTTTTTTCTTTTCCCAGATCCCAATAGTGTGAAAAAATGTAATTCTCTTTCCAATGCAGAAATTGGGTCAGCAAATCCTAATGAAATAATCCTGGATAACAATGCACCATACAAGGAAGTGCTTCCACTAATTAATGACTATTTTTTCTCTCAAAATACAAAGTAGTAACTTCTGCCTGCAGTGGACAGTGATTCTGCCTTCAGTGGCACGTGTTGGTTGCATATTTTCCATTTTTATTATTGTCATGGGAAGGTGAAATAGAAAAAAGCTTCTTGCCATGGTTCAGCTTGTATGGATCATGCTGATATAATCCCTACCTGATTACAGTTATAAGCTCCTAAAACACTGGCCATAAGTGATAAAGACTTCCTTTGTGCTTCAGGCTGTAATCCGCATCAAGCCAGTTTCAATAAGGATTTGTGCATCTGAAGTGTTGCTGAGGATTTGAATCAAAATTATAAACAGAAAATATAATAGAAAGCCTGTCATGTCTCTGAGTTGGTGATGCTACACCTGTAAATCTGATCTAAAGGGTGGCAGTGTCACTCTGCTCATGAAAATACAGCATGTCTGCTATGAAGCCAGATACACAGCAAAAGGATCAATTTATTCTTGGCTATGATGCAATTAGTACTTCTGATAGTAGCTCAGTTTTGTTTTAGTGTGAGGTAGTAAAGCCCCAGCTTGAATGAGATCACTTTGTTTGTTCTTGTCATTTGGGGTTTTTAGGTGTAGGTTTGTTGTAAAGATTTCATCTGCATGAGATGTGCATATTGGAAGCTTAGTTTTGGAGCCTAAAATAGGATTAYGAAATTACATGCCACGCTTTTAATGAGTAAAACACCCCAATTAAAAAGACATAATGGGCAAATTAAGGATGCCTAGGATGGTCTTRTTTTGCCTTTGCTGTTGCTTTTGTTGCATTACCTAGGGTGCAGGTAGGGATTTCTATATTGCATAAAACTTCACATCTCTGAAGAGTTACACTGCACCTTAACCATCATTCAAACTGGTGATAAAGAGCCACATCAAATATTAATCCTCTTTCTGTACTCCTCTCAGGGTACCATGGCTTCTGCAAAATCATTTCTCCCCTCATCTTCATATAAACAATTGGGTTTTTTTTCCACTTGTTCATTTGCACAGACCAGGTGATGCACAGGCAGCTCCAAACACTCATTTTATTTTCTTCCTTTTTTGGGGACTSATGGGGGAAGCCAGACCAGGCAGAAGTCAGAGCAGCTCTGGAGCTACTTTAATCWGTATAATCAGGCACAGACCCTGAAGGAGGTTTGCCACATCCTTTAGCTCTTCCCTTCACAGCCCTCCTTTGGGGCTTTAGGAGTTAAGGTAGTGCTCTGGGGCCAGAAAGCTGTAATATGCAGGACAGCTGCTTTTCTTTTATTCTAGAGACATTTGAGATTTGAGACAAAGTAAATTGTCCATTTAGATGCTTGAGTTGCTGGACCTGGTTAGCTTTTGCTGTAAAGCAGCACTTTTTGGCATCTGATGTGAAAATCATGTGGCAGAATAAATTTAAGAGGTGATCCTGTGCCAAGACTGTGGCAAAGTCAAAGAGCTTTTTTGATCAATCTGCCTTTTGCTGTCTTATGAGAGACTTAGCAATGCAGAATGAATCACTGACACGCTGAAGATCACTGCTCATACTTGGAGAAACAATCTAATGGCCATAATTGCTGGGGGGGATGTTTGGGGGCTTTTTTACACTCTAAACCACTTCAGGATGGGAAGGAAGAAACTRCATTCGTGGCTCACTATCTTGTGATTTCTGGGATGGGAATTCCATTCTGGAGCATCCCAAATCCGTGTGTACTTGGGACTCCTGGGCTGGCAGGACCAGTTGCTCCAGTGTGGCAGCTCCTGCCAGCTTCTCCAGGACATCAGGTTTTCAGACAGCCATAGCACATACTTCAGCAGCAAATTTGTCCTGAACCATTTTGCTTCACTGATTTTTAAATTCCTCTTCTTGCCACCCAGAAAAAAAATCCGGAGGTATGGAAAAACAGTAAGTCTCAGTCTGGCCCCTGAGGCATCCTGGTGTCCTGTAAGGGGCAGGCATGTCTTGCCTTGGTTCTGAGAAATCAGAATAATACCAAAATAGATCCATAAATTATTCAGAGCTTATGAGATGTTGCCTAATATTGCTTGGGCCAAGCACAGGGGTGTGGGTGAGGCAGCCAGAAATCTGTCGTGGTGAGAGGATGCCATCCGGGGCTGGTGATACCTGCTGTTCTATGAAGTTTAGGTGTGGTTTATGYAACTGGTAGGGCGCGACATTTGGGAAGCACCGTGACATCTGGCTTTTCCAGTGTGCCATGCACTGAGTCCCTACATTACATCTTCTGCTTTTGCTGCGCCTCGTGGTGTGGGGAGCGTCGCCCGGGGGGGTCTGGCAGCTCACGGGCAGCCACAGGCGGAGACCATCGTCTCCCAGGCTGCTGTTGGCTCCACAGCCGTAAATTAAAACTTCTCTTCTTTCTCTTTGCAAGGCACATTTCATTGGCTTAGGATAGGCTCTGGCAAAGAGCACCGGCATTTGAAGGCATAACTCTGCTTTCTGTTGTTCTCTTCTCTTCAAAGGCTTTAACCCTTTTTGGAAGCAGTGCGGGGGAACCGCGCAAAGGCGGCCGGAGGAGGCTGCCGCTGCTACCGGGTCAGTTCGGGCTGGAAGCGGTTCGCTCCCCTCGAGGTGCTCCGCGGCAGCTGGACGGGCCCCCTCGGGCAGCTGGAACTTCGCTCATGTCCACGGGTATGGCCAGGACCGTACGGGGTGGGCAAATACAGCCACCAGGGAAAGGGGTCAGAACTGGCTGTGCGGGGGCACAGGGGCTGTGCAGGGGGGGACAGGGGCGGTGCTGGGGGACAGGGAGGGCTGTGCAGGGGGACAGGGGCGGTGCTGGGGGACACAGCCGGCAGTGCTGGTGTCAGCGGGCGGCTCGGAGAGACAGCCGGGCGGAGCGGGAAGGACAGCCGGCCGTGCAGCGGGCTCTGCGGGCTCTGCGGGCCGTAGGCACCGACACTCCGCTCTCCCGTCCGCCCGCGCCGCCGCCGCCGCGCATTGGCCCGGCGCTCGCTCCAATGGCCCGGCGGGGCGGGGCCGGCCGTGCTCTCGCGAGAGCGGCGCGGCGCGGTGCGGGCCGGCGGAACCATGTTGCGGGCGGTGGCGGCGCAGCGGCTGCGGCGGGCGGTGAGTGCGGGGCGGGCGGGGCGAGCCCTCAGGCAGCGCCCTGGGGCCGCCAGGTGCGGACCGGCCGGGGCCTTCCCGCCGCCCCGGATGTGCGGGCCCTGCCCGGCGGGGCGAAGRGGGCCCGAAGCGGGGCGCGGGGCCGAGCTGCGCCGCCCGGCAGCGGTGGTCGAGGCGGTCTCTGAGAGGCGAGCGACCCGCGCCGCCGGGGTCGAACTTCTCCGCTGGACTCCTCTCCCACCGTGTCTGTTAAAAATAAAGTTTCCGAGTGGACACAGGGCGTTCCAGAAGCCCTTTCTAGCGGTCACGGCAGGCAGGAGTTGAGGACTGTTCCGTGTGGAAAGCTAACTTAGGCATCAGGGCAGTACTGAACTTCTGGGAGCGCTCGCTCGCATYCACCCTTGAGCAGGACAAGCTGAGCAACAGGTGGAGTAGACTTCTAAAGTTTGCTACTGTAAACTCTTAAGAACACTAGAACAATATTTGTGACTCGAGGAGAAGCTTTCTGGGATACTGCAAGTTAATCCAGCGTTTTTCACTCACCCCTGTGCAGAAATGTGATTGCCTTAATTATCACAACCTGGGGGTGAAGCTAATGCAAAATACCTGTTGCTTCTCCASTTTGACCTTCATATTGCTCAGCTGGGAGGAGTGCTGGGCTTTTGGAGGCCATTTAATGCTTGGTGTGTCATTGTGGCTGTGTTTCCAAGGTCTAGGTGAACTCAAGGTTAACTGGAGTAGATGATTGATGAGATGTCCCCGAATATCTACTCAGTCTCTCACAATGTACCAGGAGATACCCCCTCTGCTAGAACGGTGTATAAATAGMCCCTGTAAACAACTTTAAATCCCATAAGTTTATTTTTGAGTTCTCCAAGGCTTTTACAGGTATTACAGTTCAGTACAGCTCTAAAATAGTAGTTATGCATGTGTTAAATGGTTTAATTTTAAAAGATGAGCAAAGGTAGACTAGGTCAGATATGATTGAATTAATCAGAAAATTCTAACTGTTATAATCATGGGCATGTCTCAGTTGTTGTTAGGCTGCAGGCTTTGTAGAGCAAAGGTCTTGATCTCTGAATCATATGGTACTGCTATGTAAATAGTACTTTACTCACACGCTCACTGCACAATTCAGTTTCATGGCCCARACATGTGAGTTCAACTCCTTGCTTTTCAGCCATACACATCTAAAAYAGTAATTTAAAATAATAAAGCCAGTAAAAYATTGTGTGCATMTTCAGTRTATGTGTAACAATGTAATCTGTGAYAGAAGTGAAACAAACTCACAATTTGTTTCACATTTTGAAAAGTGCAAAATTTAGCCCTGCTGACACATGGAGTTCAAGAGTGAGTGGAGTCTAGAGAAAAAGGAGAGAAACCTGTGGAGTATGAACAGGAAGGAAAGTTGGACTTTTGTATAACTTAAAGGTGGGAGTACTGAGGAGGAATGAGACTGCAAGTGCACAAAAAGTTGGTGCAGAGGTGGGAATAAGCCATTTAAGGAGTTCAGTGCGTTGAAATATACTCAGTGTTGTTTGTATTCAAGATAGCTTTGTTGATTTGTGTTAATGGTTTGCAAGGGGTGTATTTCTTTATTATATCTTCCTCTTGCTGCTGCAATCCATTTGTAATGTTAATTCTTTATTATGATTGCAAAATCCTTTTTGCAAAGTGGTCTTAATTTTTTATTGCTGTTCCTTGCTGCAGTTATAGCTCCTTTTTAATTCAGGTGCCTTTAGTGTTGTTTTTCTAATTAGTGTTTCCTGGAGTTATAGAGCTGTCTCTTAGACCTCTTTTGTACCAGGTCTTTAGAGAGGTTCTAGCCATACATGCTTTATTGCTWGAGTYCCCTTCTYTCCCTRAGTTTGCCARAAGTTAAAGTTTTACAGCTACAAGYSTGTCTTACTAGAAGTGGGCATTGCTTTTTTGTTTAGATTGTTATGTAGCCCTTATCTTTAGTAAGACCCTAATTCCTGGAGTTCCTTCTTGGGAACTTTGCCAGTGTCAGTGATTCTTCATGAGATCCAGAATTCGTAATAAGCAGTTTTAAAATTTTAGCTTTTGGCCAGTTTGCTTTTACAGCTAAGAAAATCAGCTCTAGAGAGACCTGTGTAGGTCCAGTTGTTTGGTGCTCTGGTGAACGTCTGTTTTGGTTTTGTTCCTGYAACTTCCAGTGGCTCTTCTAAAGGGAGACAAACTTCATTTTCTCAGGTGAAGTTTCTAGCACCTTGCTTCTTATTGATCCAGATATATGGAGCATGAGGCTGTGTAGAATTCACCTGCTGCATCTCTTGCATTTCTTGAAAGAACTTCTTGGCTGACCTGTCTTGTGTTGCTGTGCCTGTCACATGTTTAATTAGAGCTGATTTCCTAATGCTGGTGTTATTAATGAGTGTCCTGGAGCAGGCAGTTAGCCACCACTGCTGCCAGCAGAGGCCAAGGATGCTGCACACCAATCTCACCCAGCAGCAAGCAGAGATTTATGACACTTCCCTCTGGGTTTTTCCAGCCCTTGATACAGCTGTCTTTTAGCACACAAGGCCCAAATCTGTATTTAAGAGGTGCTGTGTATGTGTGCTGTTCAGGTGGGCTGTCTGTGTGCTGAAGGCCAGCAGATGCTCAGTTTGCAGTGTGTGAAGAGCAGATCACCTGTGCAAATTCAGTGGGTGCCTTGGGGGTGTGTGGTGTTGCTTTACCTGTGCATGTGTACTGGATGTGCCCAGATTGCTGATATTTTGCTGGGACAGAAGCAGTGACCAATATCTGGTATTTTGTGTGGAGCCTAGAAATCTGGTTTTTGTGCTCTCTTTGGAAAATATTGGTGGGTTTCTYGATGGGGGAGCAAAACAGTGCTTTGGGCAAACTTGAGATAATCAGTACAGTGAATCCATGGCTATTATCCAAGTGGCTTAATTAATCAATACTGCACATCTGAGTTATTCTTAGCAACTTTTAGACATCTGGAAATCAGAGGCCAAGTTTGCTCTATGGTAAATACTGGGGAGAGAAGGGGAAGTTAGAAATTCTGGGTGGTTTTAGTTCACAAATGTTAGTTTTGGTATAAACTGAATCACTGTCCAGAGTTTCCCCCAGAGAGGAAGTGCAGATGTTTCTGCTGCCGAGGAAACACAGGAGTCTGTCTGTGATTTGTGCCTAAACCTGAGGAAAATCAACTTCCCACTTCTACCACCCCGTTGCTGGCATGTCATTACCTGTTGTCATGCTGCAGAAGCTATTCAGTTGCTCAAGTTGGTGGGATGTTTGTCTGGAGGTGATTTCTGTGGGTAGCYTGATTTTCCAGAGCTTGGTTTTCACCAGGATCCTTCCATGGCACAAGTACTGGGTGCTGTTCCTTCTTAAGGCATTGCTTTCAGTAGTTTGATTGATCTGTGTGTCTGATTTCTTGTGCTTTCTTTCCTTGCTGCCAGCTGGTTAGGTTTATTCTCTACCTTCCTATTTTAYTTAGGCTTCAAAGCAGACATCCTGCTCGAGTGCAGAAATGATGTCAGCGAAGTAATGGGCTGTTCTCCCACATGTGCAGCTGGACAGTAACTTCATCAAAATAACTACCTGTCCTATCACTGACTCATTGCAGGTTCTTAGTTTTCAGGACCATATGACTGGATAAATTACCCTCTGGTTTTATTGCAGATTCTTTATTATAACAAAAGACACTTTGGCTTGATTTTGTTTATTTGAGAAAATTATTCAACGTGTCGTATGTAAAATTCAGACTCATATAGAAATCTCGTTTGTCTTTACACATAATATATAATGTGACTTTAAATTTAATTTAGGATCTGGTCTTATCTGTATGTTCAGAAATGTCATCTGTGAAGTGACCTTCTGATGTGCATATTGTGTATATTCCCACAAATATAAAATGTAGGATTATTGGTTTAGAAATAATACCCRATGAAYGCTGTAATAGCCAGTCTGCTCARGCAGCTTCTATTGCTYATATTAGTTTTGGCTAAAAGCCAATTATTTTTCAGTTTATTTTAGAATGGTTTGACAATATGGTGGTGGTGGCGCAGTGCTTATTTAGGGAAAAATGATAATATAGGCAGAAATAAGTGTGTGTTTAAAATGCATGTGTCTCCCTTTGGAAATCTGAAAACTTGAGGGTTTTCCAGGAGTATGGTCCACTTTACCCTATGACACAACTGTAARTCATTGGAGAGTGGGCTTTTTGCCACAAAAGGAATGGATTTATTCTTCAAATGGTGACTAAAATTTCATAACTTTTATTGTAAATGATGTATGAAAGAATCAAAAATAYAACATCTCATCTATAGTGACAGTAAATATTTTGTTACTGGCAATTGGTTTCAAAGGAGGTTAGAATATTTAATCACAGCAAGTAAGCTTAAGCATAAGAGATTAAATGCAGAGGACTTTTACAGGAATTCTTATTGCTTTAATCAAATGGACAAATTATGATCCAGATGCTGCAAAAACTTAACTTTGTATTTTTATTTGTGCACTGTGATTAACATCAGGGAAGTCYTTGGGATTGGCATTCTGTGTTTGAAATCCAGTATGTTGGAAGGCTTTGTGGGGTTGAAGTCTGGATGCAAATTTTAGCTTCTCGTATTTTCTGAACCTAATTTTTTATTTGTAGTTGTAGGCAAGTGCATGTTTGGTATGAGGGGAGATGGGGTTGGAATGTAAGTTTAGAAAAGTAGTGTTTGGCTGTGCACCTTCAGTGTTGTGTTAGTATTTATTCCTTGGTTATATTAATGAATTTACTTAYAGTGTTCCATCCTACACTGATCATAACTCGAGTCTTCAGTTGGGCTTTATTGTAGGGCAAACAAACACTTGAGGGACAATATTCCTGTTCCCATCCAAAATGTTTTCCCTAYCCTAGTACTAGTCTTGGAGGAATAATGCTTTTCACACATACATCTGAATATTAGAGAGGAAGTTCTCAGAATTTAGAATATTTTAGTTTGGGGTTTTTTGCCTTTTTTTCTATCTTTTTTGTTTCTTTCATTTTTGCTTTAGAAGTTCAAGTTTGTGTATGGATGGTGAAGTGGTCAAAATTGTTATTGAAGGACCATTAAATTGTGATGGTAGACTAAGCAATCAAATGTTTTAAAGGAAAAGAGGGAAAAAGGAACCTGATGCCTAAAAAGATTTCTCCTAGTGTGTTTTCAGGCTGTGAGCCCCTGCTGCTTAATTTTCATTCAGCCACTGCATAAAATTTTGCCTCTATACCTATCTGAATATAAAAGTGTGTTCTGTAGCTAGATTTTGTTTAAAACTTATAATAAAAAATAAAACACTGCCAGAGAACCACCCTAGAAAACCAAGTAAATATTTATTTGCAACTGTTGATTTTCTTGTGTCTTACTCTTGCTTGTCTAATCCTCACTCTTTATGAGGTACTTGTTTAAGTTGATCAACTGARCTTGAATGTAAAGTGTTAAAATGTTTTTCTTAATTTTGTTCAGTATTTTCCTGTGGAGTTTCAGTTTAAGCACAGCATGTTTACAGACAAGCTAAAGTCAAGCGGGTTTGTATTTTCTTTTTTTGTATCACCCTACATATTCTCTGTACTTAATAAAAATGCTCTAGAATGAGCCCGTTCAGTTTGACAGCAGTGCTTTGTGATTTGTGTAATTGATGGATTTCTGTAAAGCCCTGGGTGCTCAGAGGAGCAGTTTTTCACTGCAGTGCTCAGTGTAACTCGTGTGCGTGTCCCTTGGTGTGCAGGCGTCGGTGCTGCGGAGGTCTCAGAGCACCCTGGTGGTGGCAGAGCACGACAATGAGTCCCTCACACCCATCACCCTCAACGCCATCACCGCCGCCAAGCGCCTCGGAGGGGASGTCTCCTGCTTGGTGGCTGGGACCAGCTGTGACAAGGTAGGAAATGCTGTTTTCATACCAATGAAAGAAAGAATGCACTGAAACAATACTTGGCAGGGTCTTGGGCAGTCTGAAAAATAATCCGTGGTGAGGAGAAACTGTGCCAGGARCTGCTAATCTGCCAGAAAGGTCCTGCACTTGGAACTGCTTCTCTTCTGAAGAGAAAATATGGATATAGATTTCATTTCACAGGGGACACTATCAGGAACGGTTGTTACATGCTTGAGCAAGCAAATTTTTATAGGACTGAAGGACAATTAACTTTTAAWACAAGATACATCTCTGTAAAGTTTAAATGACAAATACTGCATWGCTAAGAATTTGGAAAGAAGCTTGTGCTTGTTTAAATGGAAACCAGCAGAAGTGAAACAGTGATAAATTGCCTTTTGAGCAAGTTGCTTTTACTAACCAATCACTAGCTGTGTAGAGAGTGTTTGCAACCTGAAATTCTGAAATTAGTCCTTCTTGACTTTATCACACAGTTCACATATGTAAAAAGTTCCTTGTATGTTAGTGTTGTATTTTTAGTGTAATTTTTATGTGGCAATTCTAGAGACAATGTAGAGAGTACATTAGTAGCACTTTTATTCCAGCATGACTTGGTATTGTGTGAATAACAGAAGTACAAAAACCTGTACCTAATACTTGCATACTGTTTATGAGCTGTTATTTTGAAAGCAACATATAATATCTCATGAAGAAGGCATACTTAGAGCAGCGTATTCACAAATAGATGGAGAAACCTCAGTAGCTATTCAGGTGTTTGAGGTGGAGATGAAGCAAACATTTACATAAATCAAGAAAATGAAAAAGAAAAAGAGAAATAATTGCATGACATGCATGCCTTTAATTTTCCTTATTCTATGCACTTGCGTAGGAGAAAAGTTATTATAAATGTTTTGTTTGTTTTAATGCTAAATATGTGGAGTCTGTTTTGGTGGGAAAAAGTATTTTATAAAATTGAAGGTTTAGAGGTTTTTATTTAAGAGCCAGTGACTCAAACAGATATTCTGCAGCAGCTATTAGGAAATTTTTCCTTATTTCCTTTTGGTAATTTCTGATGGTAAACTGATACTCATCAAACTCAGTAAAACTGCGCTGGTTCTTGGATGATGCATGTGGTCTCCAGACCTCACTGTCAGTCCTCTTCTCTCTGATCTGCAGTAACCCTTTTATCATTTAAACTTCACTTGTGCCAATTCAAACAAAAAAAATGCATAAATATAAATTGAAAATACACATTGCTTCAGTGGGTAGAAAGTCAGACGCAAACAAAGGGTTGCTCCTAGAATTTGGACAAAAATCATAACAGCATTGTACATTTGTATTTGTTTGTATGACAGATCCTGGCTGATCTGAAAGAAAGTAGAATTGGTTTCTTGGTGATTGTATGGGAATACTGAGCAATAATCCTCAAGTGTGATTGTTGAGGCTGCTGTAAGAAATGCAGGGATCGGTGTGGAGCCCTGCACGCAGGAGCCAAGTTTTCCTAAGCTGGATTTACTTCACAGATCTATTACTCACAAATTCATTTTCATTATCCCATAAGGCACTGTGCTGGGAATCAGAAGATGTGCAGTTTATTCCATTCAGGTTTGTTCTGATTTTGAAATGAATGTACTTTTGGTTCTGGTTTTACTAATCTATAGGCTGTGAGCTATTTGCAGCAGGGACTCCATTGTTAAATGTTTGTGGTGCCTGTTGAAACACAAACTAATAATCATCTGCTTGTAATCACAGGTAGCATCAGAACTCAGCAAAGTGCAGGGTGTTGCAAAAGTTCTTGTGGCTCAGCATGATGTGTACAAGGGATTTCTAGCAGGTGAGAGYTGTTCTTACCTATTGACAAAATAAATTTGTTTATTTGTATTTGTGATTGAAGAGAAGATGTAAATTATGAGCAATATATTTTTATTCTCAGAGGAGCTGACTCCCTTGATTGTGGAAACTCATAAAAAATTTAATTACACCCACATTTGTGCTGGAGCATCTGCCTTTGGGAAGGTAAGTGGATCAAAGAGCATCAAAAAGTTTTTGTAGAAAAGAGACTGTAACTGCTGTATGTGAGAGTGTGAATCAAAGGCCTGAGAGATCAGCCATGGACAGTTTTGCATTTGCCTTTACAGTAGTTTGCTTAAGAGGTCATCAGTTAGATTTCATGATTCATGTTTGAGTTCTTTTATGAGCTGATGTGAATAAAACAGTGTAGAAGAAATATTCTGTGGTAACCAGCCAATCCTGTGGACACAAGGCAAAATATACAATAAGGCAAACCAGATTAAGTGATCTGAAAGCRTGAAAATTGTAAGGAAAAGCACAGCAAATTGAGATGAAAAATCTGTTATTTGCATGTTGAAATGAAAGTGTGCAGACCTATTGGAAGCAAACTTTTTTTTTTTTTTGGAGTGGGATTTGCATCTGTGATATAAGTCATGTACATTGAAATGTCTGTAAACATATATAAATAACACAGCTACAAGTCCCAGCCAGGATGGTTTTTAATGAAAATACAGTTTTTTAAATCTTTTTTTTAAGGAATGTGTTTATAAGTACATGGAGAGCCTCAATACTGAGAATGTGGGCAGCATTGTGGTGCTGCTGAATGAGAGAAAGAGGATCCTGCAGAAATGCTGCCGATGTAGGGCGAGTAATGGCACCGGCCTTTCATCTCATCTGGCTGCTTTCACTTCCAATCAATAGCAATCCATATGCTTGGATTTCTGCTTAGAGAAATCTTTATGTACCTTAAGCCTTAGGTTTTTGTAATTTTTTTTTTTTTGAACTGCAGTGTCATAGTAGGAGATAATGGCTTTTGCTTTAAAGCTTACACTGCCATTTTTGAGTGCTTCATGYGAGTAAAGATTTCAGAACTGGGCCCTTTTTTCTTGTACCAGATTAGGAGGCAGACAAAAAGCAAACAAWCATCTTATCATTGATTTCTTCATCATTTCTGTTGCTCTTTTTTTCCTTTTTCCCACTCCTAAAGGTGATAAGTAATTTTCTAGAGTAAGTTTTGGAGCAAGAGAATATATACTTTAATATTAAATTTAATTTTTTTTTTCTTTGCTTTGGAGGAAAGAGTGCAGGTTTTTTTTCCTATCATTTCTGGCATCTAACTTCCAAAAGTACCTTTTTTTTCTTGATGTGCCAAGAGCTCAGCAATCCATARCTGTCAATTTTCTGAGTGAATGGCATCTATATTCAGTTTTAGAATACTTAAAGCAAATAAGTCTCCTAATTTAAGATATTGAATTAAGAGTTTACTTAGAATAAGTCTCATAAAATGTCTAATGTTATTACAGTAATGGGTTTTTATTTGGCTGCTAAAGCTACATGAGTAGCCCTTCAAAAAGCTTTGTTCTGTGTGTCTTAGAGACAGCATTATATGAAGGCAAAATCTGGTCAGCAGTGTTCTTTTACTGACCATGTACATTTTACTTAGCATTTACTTTGYTAACTTTTCATCTCTTAACTTCTAGAATCTTATTCCCAGAGTGGCTGGCAAACTTGATGTTGCCCCTGTTTCTGACATTATTGAAATTAAGTCCCCAGATACTTTTGTGAGAACTATCTATGCAGGTGGGTAATCACAAAAGTGTGGTATTTGTCCAGTGAAGAATCCAGTACTGCTAATTTTTCTACATGATCCTATTGTTAAAACCTTGGAATGTGATAGGAATTTTCACTTTACAATCTCAATTGCTGTGATTAATAAAACAATGAAGCTTRGGGATGGACACAAGCTCCCTGTGTGAGACAGTGAGTAATTCCAAGGGCTTTGGGAGAAGCATGTCAAAGCCAGGTCTGTCACCTTAAGGAACAGAATTTGGTCACATCCTTTCCATGTACTGTTTGTTCATGCCCTTCTGATCAGATTTTGGAAAGCATAAGACATCAGGTTAATTGTCCAGCTTTATTTAATAGGACTAGCATTAGTTCTAATTTAAGATACCACWGGGTTATTTTTTCTAATTATGAAGACATTGAACAAATTATTTATAAAACTTAATTAACTTAATTTGTAATTATTTTTCCAGTCTTGTTTTTCTAATGCTTGGCTGACCCTGTGTTTTATTTTAGATATGAGCTCATTAGCTTGTTTTCCTTAATTTTACTGTGAAGATTGTACCACATGTACCAGCAGGGTATTATATTTTGAGTTGTGGTACTGGAATGTGGTTTGTGTTGCACTTTAGGTTGCTTCCCAGTTATTCACAGTTTCATGATGACTTTGTTTGTGAATAGGTTGTTTAGTAAAATGTTGCAGCATTTTTTCTTTTAGCATTCCCTGCAGCCTCCAGTGTGAAGTATTGTATTATATTATAGAGAGAAACACAGTCCCACAGATAGTTGGGGGAGGCCTCATTGTCTTCAGTTCTGATGAATTCATGGAACAGGATAAAAGATCTACTTTGAATTACAGACATTTTTTATGTGTAAGAATGGCATTTTCAAAGTTATTTTTTTTACATCCCTTCTGAAGTTTTAACAGCTCATTCATAAGAGATGATTTGAATGCTTTGTATCCTCTAAAAATAGAGGATTTGTATTTTTACTTTAGAAACACAAGGCTAAAATGGAAATAAAAGTATTTATAATCTTTGTTTATTAAGTGCTAAGTTTTAGTCAYGTAAAACTGCAGTTTTGGGAAGTACCTTGGTGGATGTTTTATATTCTAGTACAACTGCTAATGTGGTTTTGATATTAATTTTGTTGGTTTTTTTTTTTTTAAACACAGTATGTGTCATAATTTAAAATTTTTAATGTGACTTTTTTTAGGCAATATTATTTGCACTGTGCAGTGTGATGAAGCAATCAAAGTGTTCACTGTGCGGGGAACTTCCTTTGAGGCTGCACCAGTGAGTGGTGGTAGTGCCAGTGTAGAAAAGTGTGAGTATTTGTTCTGGGATGCTGTTGCCTTATTGAATAGAGTTMGTTTTGCTCACTGCATGGTGATGTTTTGTAGAAGTATTTGTCAAAGCAAACTGATTGTCATAGTGTTAGCTTTATACTTTTAAATACAGATGCTTGTGCTTTTAGTGATGTCTGGTAAGAGAAGATAAGGATTATCTGTACAGCTACTTCCTTTTCTTTGGCCAGAAATGGAGATTATCTGTGCTGAAATCCATKCTTGTTCCACTGCTGTCTTAAAACTTTAAGTAAGGACAAGTTACAGCTGTTTGAATAACCAGATTGGTTTTTAAAACAAGACTGAGCAAAAATAGAAGTGTTTAGCTATCTGCTGTTTTGGTTTAATCATATTGCAATTGAGATAGGTCATTACATCATCAAGCTAGATTAGTGGCAGTTTAAATTGATTTGAGAACACCCAGTTGTTGTTTTAGATCAGTTTTAACTATATATATCAGTTTAATTTACAACTGAATGAAGCCGGTGTAGCTCTGATAACTGAGGAATTCAGTCACAGAATGACAAAGTAGTTGAGGTTGGATCTCTAGAGATCATCTGGTCCAGTCCCATGGAGCAGGTTGCCCTGTGTCCACTCAGGCTTTGAGAGTGTCCACAGGTGGAGACCCAGCTGCTCTGGGTAACCTGTTGTACTTTTGGTGACCTCTGCTGTTTTTCACTGTGGGCCTTTCTGTTTTGTGGCCTAGTCCCTGCCTCTGAACCACCCTGTATTTCCTAATGTTTGTGGGTGGTAGAAGTCAAACCTTACTGAAGTTAGTGTATTGCACTGTTGGTGCATTGACTGGTTGGCTTGTCTGCTGTGATAGTAAGGCTCACACTTCTCATGCTGGGYTGGGGTCAGTGTGTAACTTGTAGAGCAGAATTCCCTTTAGTGCAGTTTGTGTAGGTTCCCTAAACACAACTGGTGAGCGAGGCTCGTTACTCAGAGCCAGCAGCAACTGCTGACACTCATCAAAAGCTCGCAGCACAATCGGTTRTAGAATGAACTTTGAATTAAGCTTAAGCTCAGATTTCAGCTTGAAAACACATGCTTGCTCATTTTGCTTGTGTGTTTGGTGCATGTGGTGACTGCAGTGACCCCTCCACCACCCGTCGGGATCTCTGAGTGGATTGAGCAGAAGCTGACAAAGAGCGACCGACCGGAGCTCACCAGTGCCAAAGTGGTTGTGTCAGGGGGTGAGTGCMTCACATTAAAACTGCCTGAGGTTGCACTGAAGTAATGGTACCTCTTGATAAATCATATCTGCAGCAGAACTCTGTAATGTGATTCGTGAAAAAAAAGAAGAAATTGTGATTCTGAAATGTTCCTTGGGGGTCACTGGGGAAGCACCCAACAGGTATATTTTGTAAAGAGGTAAAACACGAGTTTAGCATGTGCTGGGATATGTAAGAGCATTCTCTTATTTGGTGAGCTGCTTTAAAATTTTAGCAATATGAAGTGTTTTTTAAATGGAAATTTATCATGTTTAAAATTACTGCTGATCATTTCAGCCRKTCTGAACATTATTATGTAATGACCKTAATGAYTTTAAAACCTGTATTGATTGTATTCTGCTCCTTAGGTATCAAGTGGTGGACTGTGATTTTTTTTTACTGTATGCCTGCAGCCAAAAYGATTTCTTACAGTGTTTTGTTCCTGAAGCCAGCAGAGGGAGCACAAATTAGTTTAAAAAATGCTGTTTCCCTGGTTTTGGAGAATGACCTTGATGGTGCTGTGTGCAGGAAGTAAACAAGACAGAGTGGTGTTGGTTTATACATATGAAATATTAATGGCAAAGACAAAAGCTAAATCTCCAAATATTAAATACTGGTTAGTAATGTATCCAGAAATATCCTGTGCAAGCATATCTTTGAGTCTTTGCAAATGTTAATAGTCATACAGAAAGTTTACATAGGCAAAAAAAAATCTTTAAACACATGCTCTTCTTTCTCCATCTTTTTTTATTCTTAATTTTTAAGGGAGGGGCTTGAAGAGTGGTGAAAATTTTAAGTTGYTGTATGACCTTGCGGATCAACTGCATGCTGCAGGTAAATTTGTTTTCCTCCTTTTTTTAACCCTGTTTATTATATTTAAACAACTCACATTAAAACCAGAATTGATCTTAAATATTTTTTTTCATGTCTCTATCAAATGGTTAAAATGCTATTAGTTTAGTAATAGATAAAGTTTTGTTAACTATATTAAATGCCTGTGTATGAAGCAAAATACTAACCTGTAATATTCTCTGTGCTTCTCAAATCTCCAGAAGCTTGCAAACAAAAAGTGAAGTTGTCATAGCTCATTTTGATGAGCTGATAATTTCTGCAGAAATCCTTTTCTACTGCTTCTGTACAGAATCCCACTCACATTGTCCTAGTTCAAGTGGCTCTGTCCTTTTGCTGTGCTTTTGTATTAACAGGAGAAAATCAACCACATACAATGTTTCAGAAAAGTGTTTTGTATAAAGGTTGGGAAAGGAGAAGAAACTGTTTGCTTTAATGTTTTAACTCCATTAATTTTAGCATTAAATTATAACATTTATAGTTTTACATGATTAGCTTAGTTTTTAAATYGATGTTTTTGCTAACTAAATGTCCACATGGCATTTTTGAGTTTACTTTGATATTTTTTCGTTACCATGCCTGACTTTTGAGATTCACAGCAATACTAGAGGCACATATGTTCCATTCAGACTTGAAGGAACATTTTGGGAAGGCATTTATGGGAAAATCTTCTTTTGACAAAGCAACAAGAAAAAATCATGGAAATATGCCAGATTGAAATCCTTGGTTTTAAATATATGGCCCTTTGGTGCTGGGAGTAGGGATTTCCTGTTGCTTATGAAGTGCATTAGCACTTAGTATTTGGAAGTTTTTAGCTGGTGGTATAGAGAGGGATTACCATAAGAGCTTTTAAGAGGGAAGTTTTTAAATACGTGCCCTTAGACTGTGGGACTTTTCAGTAAAATACATGGGCTTTTATGGTGATATAAATTTGGCTCGCAAATATTTTAAAAGAAAACACTGAAAATATTTTCTTTCAACCAGTTGGAGCTTCCCGTGCAGCTGTTGATGCTGGCTTTGTTCCTAATGACATGCAAGTTGGACAGACAGGCAAAATAGTAGCACCAGTAAGTATGGAAATTTCTCATCATAGAGCTGGGATGGTTTCTAGCATGCATTTTCCTTCAGAGCAAGCACTCAGAGATGAGCTGAGTCTTAATACTGGGCCWAACAGGAACATCAGTGTGCCCACTGTGATATTGTCACTTGACAATGCAGTTACAAAATGACAGAAGCAGGCTGGGATGGAAATCTCTCCTTTGGGTCAGTGGGATGTGTTCTGACACAGTTTGGTCAGGGGTTTGCATGCTGCATTTTTTCATAGCTGCCTGAACCTTTTTTGGCTTCCTAGCAGCTGGCATTGGTATGTTAAAAGGTGTCATTGCTGACACAAACTCAGAGTTATATCAGCCTGTGGCTTGATCTCTTGCAATTGTGTGTTCTGGGCTTTTTCAGGTGACAATTTTTAAAAAAACCTCCAGTAACTGTTACTGGATTATTGCAATACAGTCAAACCAAAACTTTTATAAGAAATGAAAGTGCAAGAAATTTAAGAGAGGAATAATCTACAGATTGGCTGCTGTACTGTGGAATACCAAGAAGGACATACTCTGAATGGCTTAATATTGGGCAATAACATGCTGCATCTATTTTTCTGCTATTTCTGCATCCCAGTGTCACAGGGAACTGATTTCTGTGTCTTTTTGTGTCTGTGTGGGGCTTTCTGCTGTGCAGAACTCTGAGACTTATTTCATAGTTCTTTATGACCCGAGGACATRCAAGGAAAGCTGTAACCAAATAAAGCACATTTGAGTGTTTGTAAATAGGAAGGTACAAATGCAGTTCAGCTCAGGGAGTGCCCCTGCTGAGCTGTGATGATCTGTCAGGGGCACACTGAGCTCCAGGCTGGAGTAAAGGTTTCACCTCTCAGTAAGCAGCTCTTTGTGTATGGCAACAGAAGGCACCAAGGAGCAACTTTTTACTTGTTCATGGCTTAATGAGACCAGAAGGGAAGAGCTGAAACTTAGTRGAGAAACTCATCATACTTCAATTGCTGCATTTACCAAACCATAATACTTTAAATAATACTAAAAAGCTCATGTTCTTTGAAATGCTCAAAAGTGCATGTTCAGAGCCTTGATAGGATCTTGAAATGTTTTGCCTTTGCCATTGCTACAAACGTAAGAAATTCAAGAACGACCATTATTTTTATAGTAATACATCCAGCAGGACAGAATCWTACTTGGATGTCAAAGACAGGAACTTGTGATTCTGTTGTCAGCTCTGTCTGCTGGATTTYCTTGAACAAGATGTTTTGTGCTTCTGAGCTCTTCTGTCTTGAGGTGGGGATAGGGATGTTTGCTGCTTTTTTTGAAGTGCTCATCAGAGGCCATCTGATGAGAACCCTGTGGGGGGTGAGTGGAGCTGTTTCTAGGTATGCTAGTGTTCAAACCTGTACATCTATATGAGAAGCAACTGCTACAAAGCTCTCCTTCTGAGAAGTAGCCCTACTGATAAGACTGAGGTMATTCCAAAATCTTGATAGCAGTGATGTTARCCTCTGCTGTGTRAGGAAATTGGGAGGTTCTGTGCATTATAAATGCAACCCCAACTCTTTCTGCTTACCAGGGKATAAGCTAAGTGTCATTTAAGTGTGTAGTTTGCATGACATGAGATTAGCCCTCCTTAGTTCTTCACTACCCAAATATATCTGTTAATGAGGTGGAGAATATTAATGTGAAGACAGCTCTGGTTTGTGTGTTAAGGCTCAACAATGAACATTCTTTCCAGAGTCAAGGGCATATAAACAATTACATKGAAACAAAAAAGGCTGGTTTTTGATGATGATACAATGCTGTATTTTGCCACAGATGGCCCATCCAACTTGTGAGAGCCATAAGAACATAAAGCCACATCACAGGATTGCATCAGTGTTGTCACTGTCCTCTTCCAGAGGATTGGTAAATAGCCTTTAGTCAGGATTGGCAAATGAATGTTAAAGTCTGGTGTCATAAATGATCTGAAGTGGCACAATTATATGGTGCTCCAACTATTTGCCTGCTGGCTGATGCATTTTTCTCTCATCTCACTTCTTAACAAGTGTTTATTAAATAGTGAGTTGTGCAGATTACTGGAAATTATATGCCTCTTATTTAAAATTTCAGATATTAAGTCAGGATCTTAAAATACATGCTGGGATAGCATTCAGTGCCTTAAAAATATAGAAAATATTAAATGCTAATTGTAATGAAAGTGCAAGTTGAATTGAAACTWAGGTGCAGTTGAATTGATACTAAGCCCACAAAGTTGCTGGTTAGAGGTTTTGATTTTTCAATGTGCTGGATAGGAATCTTAAATATGAAGCAGTTAAAAGCTGCAAATTCTTAATGGAACATTCCTAATTCTACTTCACTGTCTTTTTGGTACTTCAGCTAGAACAGTGTTCTCTGCAGTGGAAAATAGAGTTGACTTGAAGGAGAACTGAGCTGTTTTGGTCAGGTTGAGATGACACTGGCTGTTTTAGCAGTTCTCAGAAGATGCTGCTTTCTCCCTGTATGAGATGTGCTCAGTATCAGCTCAGGGAGAGCTTGTGRTGTTCCATCTGGAGAATTGCAAAGCAGGTTTGAGTACTGGTCAGGTAGGGCAGCTGAGACCTGAGTTTTGTGTTCAGTTTTGAGCTGACATGGTGTGTGCCCTTTAGGTGTGTGSGTTTTAAGCAGGGGAAGAGTCTCAGATACAAGAAACTCTCCTAGTCTGAGCCATGCTTGTTCTGTGCAGCTGTTGGCTTCTGATGGGAAAGTMTCTTAGTGTGTGCTCTTACACATCTATTAATAGTGTCTTGCCCAGTCTCAGTGGAGGATTTGGARTGCATTGTTTTCCAGGACTCTGGAATCG
This sequence comes from Alauda arvensis, assembly GCA_902810485.1. Taxonomy (NCBI): domain Eukaryota; kingdom Metazoa; phylum Chordata; class Aves; order Passeriformes; family Alaudidae; genus Alauda; species Alauda arvensis. Next base: position 896,792 of record CADDXX010000145.1, on the reverse strand, counting down.
AGTCAGTTGGAGACTACAGAGGGACAAGGGTTAGTTACARGCTCAGGAGGAGGGGAGGTGCTTCTGCTTTTTCTGTGCCACTGCTGGGATGTGTTTGTGCTCTTTGCTGGGTAATAAGGTAATGGTCTAAAAGGGCTGCTTATTTCTTCTCCAGTGCCTTCAGTTGTGCAGTTGGGGAAGGAAGGGTTGTTTTGGTCATAGGTCCTTCATAATTTGCTGACTGGCTTCAGTTTTTAAGAGTGCAGCCCATGCAGTGCATCACAGGACCCAAGAACCTCACAGCCACAGGAGCATTCCAAAATGCTGAGGTGTTAATACACAAACACACTCAAGGAACAACTGGGGTTCATTTTAATTAAGTGATGGAAGAATGCAGTTAATTAAAGAGCACAGATTTTACCTTGTCTGTTTGAGCCCTGGTTCTACACAGCACATCTGCTCTTCCAAAGTAGCCTTGGACTGTAAAGCTTCAAGGTTTTGTTCCTGCTGGTGTTTATCCATATTGTTGGGTTTTGAYTGGATCTTTGGCAAATTTTCTTTTGTACAGTTTTAGTCCCGTTGTTAAAATATTCAGTGCAGTAGTTTTGTTTCTGTTAGTACCTTTTTTTTTAATCTCTTGATTTCAGGTGATTGCAGCTCCTATTTGAACATTCTGTCTTATGAAAGAGAAGGCTGATTTGTATTATTTGATGAGATGGAAGGAAGGAAATCTTTAGACATAAGTGGATATATTAAAATATAAAATGTTTTCTTCCTAATTAAAGAAAGCAATTTAGTATATTGAGTCTCTGTAATCAATGACAACCATTTTAGCATATTTTTTACAATTAAAAGCCAGCTTTTCCCASTATTTCTTATATGCAGGTGTTCTGCAGAAAAATGAAATTCAGTTCTCAGGTTAAGTACTGTATGTAGTTTGTTTAAGGAAAAAGCCCTTGTAAAAATGTTAAAAATAGCTGGTTTTGGATAAAAATATCCTTCCTATGAATGCCTACTACTAAGTACTAGTTAAGTATATCCAGTTAGAAAAGACTAAATTCCCTACAGAAATCAAGCCTACCACCATTACCMCAGAGTAACTGCTATTCTTAGATAAGAAATTTTAAATAGTCAGGAGTGTTAGTTTCCACTGTAAAAATCTTCCCAGTTCTTTCTCTCATGTTCACAAACAAAGAAACAAGAACAAAACAGGTGTGGAGAAGAAAGAAATAAAAAAAGTAAAAAGTGTTTTTTTCAGTTATTTAAAACTTTTGTAAATGGAACATGAATGCTTCCTTTATGAGTTCAGCATTAGCTTTCCTTAYTCAAGGCATAATTAGCAACATTTCTAACATGCAAAGCAGTATGTAAGCTTTCTCAGGAACTTGTGCAATTTGTCTGATACTCAACCAATAAATAAACTCTGACTTGTGAGGAAAGCAAAGCAACTGCTCTGAGCCTTTGCTGGGCTCTGTGGCCTCTGCAGCTCAGGCTGGCAGGAAGGAGCTGTTGGGGTCACTGATGGGGGCCCAGTGCCACTGAGGCAGCTGGGCTGTGAAAAGTGCACTCCCAGGGCTGCTGGGGACTGTGTGGGACCTGGACACTTCCTTCTGGAGCAGCAGCCATGATCCAGGTGGGAAGTCCTACACTGCAGTGCTACTAGGCAGCTCTCTTTGAATGGCCAAACTGTTCCCATGGTTTCCCTGGTTTTCCCTTGCAGCCTATTCTAATTAATGATTTCCTTCCCTCAGGTTTTGCAGGAAGGTGGGCTTGTTACTGGGATTATCTCACACTCAACTTTCCCCAGAAAGCAGCCAGAACCTCAGTGACACTGAGAGGTGCTTTTTTGGGCAAGTGTGTGTGTCTATTGTTACCCTCTGACCTTGTGAAGGATCAGCTGCTGCCTGAAAGGTGTCCTTCTAGTTTATTCTCTTCAGAGTTKAAATGTTCACTCTTCTAAAATTACTGCTCTTTCAGGGTCTAACTCTTGAACTCCCTTAGTTTCTGCTGTAGGATTTCCAACTGGCAAGACTACTTTCTTTATATTTTTAATTTTAAGGTGTTCAGTTGCTGCTGTCTTGTTGCTTTCAACATTGGGTACAAAACACTAATAGATGACAAGAAACTGAGGTGGAAAACTCAGGAAGGCACAAGTTRGGAAATATGTGATGTAGTAATAATTGAACTGGATTAAATGAGGTGCTAGAAATGTGATATGATTGCACAGRAGACAGGTGCATGTGCTGACAAACCTCATGTGGGCAAGGCAGAGGGGAATTCAGTGTATGTCTGATATGATGGCCAGGAGAARCTGCTTGGCTTCACTGCTCCAGGTTCATGCTAAAGGATCTCTCAGGCTGTAATAGACTGAAGGGACTCCAAAAGGGAGGCAGATTGACAACTGTCAGGAACTGACAGTGATAATGAGAGGAGAAGAGGCATGTTAGAGMTGCAGCTTCACCTGAGACACTGAAGAGTGAGATGTTGGTTCATTGAAAGGTACCAAAGCTGTGGAAGAACAGTGGAATTCTTGTTGCTCCCCCTCCTCTACAAGAGGATGGGATCCTTTCTCAGCCTCTCTGTGTTCCCTGTATTTTACTGGGCATCCCTTTCACTGCAGTGAGTGGCTTTTTAGCACTTAGTAGYTGTCATTTTGCCTTTTGAGTGGCAGGAAGGGAGAGGCACAGTATCACATAATATACATAATTCCTGGATTTTAGATTCCTTTGTAATAAGTGAATGCTAACTGTCCTTGAGTGGTATTTCCCATCACTTTCTTAGGGATCCTTTGCTTGTTCAGATTAGCTTATTTGCTGTTTMCTTTCACTCTCTTGTGAGGAAGCATAAGGAAAGTGAAAGAAGGTGTATTTTATTCTTGTATTTTTCTTATTTTTTGTTCTCTGGTGCCCTTATCTAAAATTACTACTAACAGAACAAACTAATTATTTCCCTTGGCATCATGAGAATTGTCATTCCTCTTGTCAGGATTGTACTTTCTTAAAAACATGCTCTACTCTGCTTATCARTTATAAGATCTTAATTACTTCTTCATTTATTGCACATACAGGKGACTATTGAGATACCAAAGTTTCTCTCTTCAAAAGCCTGGTATAATTTGTGCTCTGTTCAGCTCAGTGCTTTGTAGGAATGTGTTATTTGTACATCAGGTTTGTGGGTGTTATTAACAGACCAGCAGGTGGACTTTGCATGGCATAAATGGTTGGTGCTGTGAGGTGGGAAGCAGATGGGAATAGCATTGGGAAAAACAACTGTGCTTGGGAAATTGTTTTTGGAATATCTCCTCTGATAATTCACTATTGCTGAAAAGTAGCTTTCTGGTGGCAAACTTCAGAGAGCTGTTTGTATGCAGCTGGGACTGAATTTACAGACTGTCTTTCTCTGACTTGCTAAAAAGCTAAGGATTGACAGCCCCTTTCATCCTGCATTATCCAGTGTAGCTTTTAACTCCAAGAAAACTATGTTCACAAATTGATGCTCTGCTCCTTTGGGGTTGGTGCAGAAACATTAAATTGTACTAAAATATTCATATGTGAGTGCATTTAGCTGAAAGCAATTGATGTGCTTTTCCCTGGAGAGAGGGGGAAAAAAAATTGCTGTATGGCCCTGCACTCCAGCAGACACCCTAACCATGCTTAGGAGTAATTACACAGCTTGGCTGATCAAAGRGTCTTAAAGTGAAAAAGAAACTGTACCTGGGCTCTAGTTTAGTGTTGTGTGCTTCTTGAATGGAGTGGGTTCAGCTGCATCACATCCTGGACAGGTGTGTGATACACAGTGCAGTAGAGATGAGCTACTGTCAAGCCAGAAAATATTTTATTGCCTTAATAGCTTGTAATTGGAAGGAATGTCTTGGACAAAGCAATTCTGATCATGGAGATTCCTTTCTAATTTCATTGTCCTTTCACTCTTGCAAAGAAAATAAAATATCTGAGCTGCCTTTAAAAAYAGTGTGTGTGCCAGAGGGGTTTATGAAACTGGCCTGTTTAAAAGCATGCCATTGGTAGGATGATAAATTGATGTGCATTGGAGGTTTTCAGCATAATTCAAATATTGTCATAAAAATCAATAGCAGCTGACAAAATGCTTGCAAAGTAGCTACCTCAGCTTGTGAGGCACCTGTGGCTGCCCTGTGCTCTGTCACAGCACCATTCAAAGGCTCTGGCAGCTGAAATAATAAAAACTGTTCTTGTAGTTCTCTTAAGCAAATGTCCCTTAACTGCCCCAAGGCAGCCTAAGGCATATTTAAATATTCTCATAAGTATAAATGAAGTAATATATGCCACAAATTATTCTATAAATAATTGCAAGAGTCTGTGTGGACATGAAAAGATCTGCATTGGTGTATTGGTAATTGCAATCATCCACACAGAGCACTCCTGTGCATTTATCCAAACCAGCATGGAACTGGCTCTGTGGGTCCTGGAGCCACAGGTGCAGATCTGTGCATGTAAAGGCTGCCAGTATCAGCTGAGTGTGTCTGGAGCACAAATAGAGTTTAGGGAATGGCTAAGGAGGATTTTTTTTTTCATTTTAATGATTAGCATGTAATGACTCTAAGACATACCATGGTAATTTCTATTGGAAATACCTAAGTCTAGATGAATACTTTAAYTGGCAACTGAGAAGGTGGATTTTTGATTTGGAATCTTGACTTWGAATAGGTTAAATTTGGGAGTTGGAGTTGTGGGGGTTTTTTAGGGTGGTTGTGATGCAAATCTGTGCTTATAAACGTGGAGGTCTCTATCAGGGAGTTGTGCAGGATGTGGTGTGGCAGGACAAATGAAAGCCCTCTTGGCATCTGTGCCACTCTGCTGGCAGAGTCACCTTGGGCTGCTGCTGTAGCCCTTGGGGGAGCCTCGTGGGTGCTGGTGCCCCCCTTCACATCTGCCCACTACTGATGCACCAAGCCCTTCCAGCAGCAGCACATCTGGAGTGTTGGTACTTCCTCAAGGTGCCTCCCTGTCCTCTGCTTTGCACAGTCTGAGCTGTTTGGTGCATTCAGTGTCCTGTGCCAGGTGTCCCTTCCATCCTGCTCTCCCTTGCCATCAGCTCTCTTCCCTGGTGTCCTTTCCCTGTGCTGATGTCTGCCAGCAASTTCAGAAAAATCTTTGTGGCAAGGCTGTGATGTTTGTGCAGTATTTCTTGTGTGAAATGAAGTTACTGAGAGCCAAAACAATTTTATGACCCGATGTCAGGTCCACAGACCACCAAAACTTCCACTTCCTTGACTTCAGTTGCTTTTGGCACTTCATTTGTTCACAGTGCTGYGAGCCCTGTGGTGTGCAATGTGTGTGTGTGCTGTTTTGTTGCCTGTTCTCCTGTGGCACAGTGCTGGCAGCAGCCCTTCAGTGAAAATCTGCCTGTGCCCAGCACTGGGGAGTTGATAAATGCTGCTCCATGTCCTGGACTTTGCTGGAAGTGCCTGGAACTGGGGGCTGTGCATTACTGACAGTAATTAGAGCAACTTCCAGGGTTCCAAAAAGCTGGARCTTGAACTTGGTGTAGAGCCACGTCTGGCCTCTGAGGGGTTTGAGYCAGACTTGGATTCATCTGTTCTGKGCCTTGTGTGGGTCTCCAGCCCAGATGAGCTCTGAAGGACCCAGARCTCCTTGCAGAGCTGCTCTCTGTGCTGCCATGGCCCAGCACAGAAGGGACTCTGCCTTGGGTACCCAGCTCCTCCTGCTTCCCTCCCTCACCTGCCTCTCTGGGGCTCCAGTCCYGACCTGGGACTTTGAACTCTGACACAGCAGTGACAGGGCTCAGCAAGAGCCTGACAGAAGTTACTGATTTCAGGGAAAATATCAAAACAAGGTGATTACTCTGAAAATAAGTCAGGATTTGAATTTCTCAGTGCTTTATGTTGTCTCTGGGTGACCAATTGAAGTCTCTTCAGGACAGCAGTGAATAGTCCTGAATCTTTATCATTTACACATTGTGGGTCCTACTGGATTGTAGAATAGATTAAAAGTAAGATTTAAGCAGTCCTGTCCCTTTTACAGTTGGTAAGAACCATGCTGTCTATTTGAAAACATTGCTGAGGGTCAGGGTTAGAGGATCAGCTGTCTGAAGCAGGGAGCCAGAAGCACATAACCTTGCAGGCCATGGCCTAGATGTATAATAAAWGCTTTTAGACAAGCCTGGTGATTTACAAATGTCCTTTTAATGAAACATCCTTGTCTTTCTTAGATATTTTAATAGAATATATTCATAGGCATCTGGCTCCTGGTTAGCTGGATTCTTTCCAAAGATTRAACTTCACAATGTTAAGCAGACTGATAAGAGTATCTGGTAGTCTGGATGACTGGCACTTAATGAATTGCTCTAAAAAAAATCAGATTACAGTAATGTGTCTTTAAAAAGAGCTTGTATTAAAGACAGCATGATTTTAGAATAATTTCTCCTGTAACATCTGTTCTTTTATTTGGTRTAATTAAAATATTGCATTCTCACTATGAGTTCTCATGTGGACATATTATGTTACACTGCAGCTGTGGTTAAAATGGATTGACCTCCAGTAGTAATCCACTTGGTAAAAGCCTGCTGAGGCCAAGGAGTTTCTGAGTGTGTTCACTGGCTTTGTGGTTTTGTGGAAGTACATGCACTAGATTCCATGTTTCAATTTCAAAGGAAGCCTTTGTGATAGGAAATACTTAGTTTCTGCTTTATTTYCCCTCCCCTTCAGYTTTTACAGGAGAGAGRTTTTGTATAAAAATACAGAAGAACTTCAAAAATTTAATTCATCTATTCCTATTTAAAAATACAATATAGTGAGCAGAGTCTGTAGCTGTAGAAACATCAGAAAGCAAGCTTCCTTTTTTAAATTGATGTAATGGCTCTGAGCCTGCATGGCAGAAGGCTCTGTGTGTTTGAATACCTGTGTTTGCCACTCCCCTGTAGGTCTGTGCAGGTCCCACAGCTGAGCTTGGCTCTGCCATGCTAAAAGCCACTTCACTCTAATGCAGCTTCAGCTGCACAGTGCTAAGATGGCTTTGGACCCTCTTACCCTCCCTGTGGCCCCCCAATATTATTTATTGAGTTAAATGAGCTTTATATTTTCTTAGATAAGGAATGCCTTTAGTATTTTTAAAGGAGAAATGATGTGTTTGAGGCTGTGTCTTTTCTGAGCACGTGTGAAGTGCCACCTTTTGACTGCTTTTGATAATCAGCCCCTAAATTTAAATTTAAATTTATGTGTTAATTTTCTGTTATTGAATGAGTTGGTAAAAAGTACTTTCTTYAGTTTTCTTTTGTAGTATTAGTTASCTAAAGAGTACAGCTCTAACTGCTTGCTTGGACTTGTACTGGAAAAACTGTCARGGAGCTGAAATACCCTTTGCATAGATGAGAGAATGGATGACTTTCAGCTGGAGGAGAAGTCATGGTTTTCAGCTGGGAATGAAACAGCTGATACAGATCTATTCACCTGTAAATTTTCATCTCTTTTGACTGTCAGACTCTTTGGAGATGTGAAAGTGGGAGCCCTGAAGTGTGAAGCTGTTGGTGTTCCTGGTGTCCCCTCTGTGCTCTGTGAGGAATGGGCAGTGATGGGAAGGAAGGATTCAGGCCATGGAGGGCTGGGCTGAGGAGCACAAACTGCACCAGCCCACTTGGGTACCTCAAAGGTTTTCCTGCTCTGTAGGGAACCTTTCAAAGGCCTAACACCCACATTTCAGCTTCTGTCTTAGATAAAGGTTCTGAGGGGCTTAGAGCAAAAGCTTTGGTTTGCTCTTCAGGTAACTGCATTATCCATCTGTAAGTTATCTTCCTTAATATTTGCCCTGGGAATCTGCAGGGTYATGGATAACATGGGCTGTCCTGGCCTTCAGCTGAGCAGTGTTGTATGTTTTTGATGCAGACTTCATTAATGTGTCTTTGCTGCTCTCTGGGATTCTCCTTTTGCAGTCACATTGCATCCCCAGGTGGGGAAGGGAACCAATCATCAGTTGCCTTTAGTACTGAAAACTACTGCAATGTAAAATCTGCATGGAATTKATTTGGATCAAGGTTTGTGAGAGCTTACTGAGACTGTCATGTGGGGACCAAAAATGTCTCTCTTGTTTTTTCCTAGGAGCTTTATATTGCTGTGGGAATATCTGGAGCAATCCAACATTTGGCTGGAATGAAAGACAGCAAGGTATGTGAAGGTGGATGTACTAGAAAAGGTTTTTGAGGAAGGAAATGAGTTGACTCCCTTGCTTTTGCATCAGTRCTTCAGATGGTTTTTGTATTTCCTGCTGCTTTAAAACACTCTTTGACACACAAAAAAAAACAAAGATACTGTGGCAAARCATCTCACGCAGTAGAAAAACCTTTGCACTACAACCCAAAGTGATCAGAGGAAGCAGCTAATTGACTTTGTTTAAAAAAAGCCCAAGCCAAGCACATATGCCTGAATTCTATACAATAGTTCCATTTGCCTTTATTCCAGACTATGACATATTAATTCATGCATAACAATGTGCAATTTGAATTATGAACTTACTATTCCATAAAGTAAAAGATGTCTCTGACATTGCTGCATTTAGCCATTCAAATGGAAACCTGCTATAAAACAGCAGTAAAACTTTAAAAGGCTTAACTCATTAGTTGCCAAAGCAAATAAYCCAAAATTGGAATTGCCAGTTTGGCCCACAGTGCAGTGTTTAAAAAGAGGAGCACAGTTTCCTGCTGATTGATACTCCTGAATGCCAGACATCAAAAACTGGAGGTCCTGCCTCCTGCAGTAATTTTTTGGAAAGGGTATTTTTTTTTTGTTTTTCTATTTTCAGAGAATGAACTTAACCAAGCCACAAGTTTGAATAGTTTATAAAAGCTGAGGAAAAGGGTTGCAAAACTTAGCAGGTAGTTTCTTGTGTCTAACCAGCACCAGACCAGTGAGTCTGTGACTGGTAATTGTCCTCACAAACCAGCCTGTGTGGTAGGATCATCTCTGCTTTCTTACCATCTTCTTTCTCATGTATTGTATAAATATTTGGGGGGGAAAATGATCAGCTTCCTAAAAGCAGGGACTTGAGTGTATTAGCATTAGTTGATGCAGTGGAGAAAAAACCCAAAATTAAAGATGTTCAGGGTGTGTGATGGGCAGAGGTGAAGGACTCCCTTGAGAAGTGGGAATTGTGGCAGGGTGTTCCCAAGGGCTTTGGAGGAGCAGCACTGTCAGTGTTTCCTGCCTGCAGTGCAGGAGGGAGTGTCCAGGTATCCCAGTGCTGCCATGGCCCCTGGGCTCCCCTGGCACTGCTGGGACAGTGGCACCAGTGGCTCTGTGAGGAGTTTCCAGCTGTGCCTTGGCTGAGTGAGGAGAAGGGCAGGGGGATGAGCAGCAGCCACTGACTGGGAACTGGATATTGGATGCTGCATAAGACTGATGTGACCCCTCTGTGTTTATCTGCTGCCTTATCTCAGTGAAGGCTGCCAGCAGCACTGGGAACTCTGACTTGAAGTGCCAGAATTCCCTTTGTTACAAAAACACTGAGCAATGATATTATCCTTTACTGGAACAGCAAAGCCTCTGCTTTCATGGCTTTTCCAAAGGCATGTTGTCCTCAAAAAAGATATTTTGAGGTATTTTTCTATAAGAATTAAGGACAGATGAAATTTGGTGATGTGAGATGCTTATTTAACCCTTCCATTTGTCCCACATCTCAGATTTTTTAGTGTAAGCTAATGTGTCTGTTGTAAAATTAAGATTTAGTTATTTGTATTTGGAAAGTGTTCTGCCTTCCTTTAGCTAAAGCATTTAGGCGGGGTAGTTATGGAAAAGATCCAGTTTTCCCAAACAAAGAATTCTGCAGCCATGGGAGCTCTCTGGAGCATCCCCTCTCCTCCCACAGCACTCTGAATTATCTGGCATTGTGAACTTGTACACTTCAGGATATGTTTTCCAAAGCAGTCAGATGCTTTCTACCAAGTAAAATGTATAATTTATTTGTTCTTTYACAGCAAGGTAGAAAATGCAGCTTTTGGGGAGACCTGGAGAATTGTTGCTKTCTTTCCTTATTTCCAATTCCCGCATGAGAGTTCCCCAATCCTTCCTTACTCAGAGATTTAACTCACAAAGTTCTGTTGTGAGCAAGGTGATGCTTTTGCTTTTTACCTGAGTTAGTGGTGAGGTAGGGAACCAAATCTCACTGAAGTTACTTCAGCTAAAGGAGGCAGAGGAAGGACTAGGCTGCCAAAGCAAAGCTCCAGACAGTTTTGCAAGCAGTTTGTTAATTATTTTTGTGCTAAGGACAGGGCTGGCAGCCCCTGTGGTGTYACTGACTGCTGGCCTTGGCTGGGTCTCAGCATCAGCCCCTGTGGATGGTTCTGCAGGGAATGGCAGGGCCTCAGCAGGGTCACAGAAAGTCTTTTCTGGGCCAGTACCCTGAGGGATCACAGCCTGGATTTGCTTCCTGCACTGCAGCTTGTCAGAGGAGGCTTGCATTTGCAAAGAGGGGTAACTGAAGTAAAGCCAGTGAAGCCCTGGGGAGAAGATTGCAAAGGACAGCATTGCTGCAGCACGTGCCCATCCTGGGCTGTGAGCTGGCCAGAGGGCAGGGGCAATGCTCTGGGTAGTGCCTGCTTGTGTGTGTGATGGGCTCCTCTGCAGGGACTCTCAGGGGACAAATGGTGTGCCAAGAAAGAGCATTTCTGGGGGCCTAAAAACCACAGSATTTGTAAACTTTTTTCTTTGGGTTACTACCACTAGGCCCCTGCTTACTGAGCCATTGATTTTGTTGGCCTTTGARTGGAGGGAGTAAAACAGACCCATGGAGTGTGGCTCCCTGGGTGTGGCAGGTCAGTGCCTCAGCTGCCTGTTGGGTTAGAGCTGCCCCAAACAATTTTCCCCATTGGCAGTGTGGAGATGGGCAGGCACTGCCCCAGTGCTCTGCTCTGGGCCCCTCCTTGGGGTAAGGCTCCTTCTGTGACCCTTTGGGTTTGCTTTAGGMTTCTATTCCCTTCCTCTATGGACTGCTCCCCATCCTGTTGCAGATTTTGATGAGGACACCCACCCATGCTTATCTTGCTGGAAGCTGTCAAAGGCAGTTAAGTAATTCAATGTATGGCAGAGTTTAAACCAAGATGTTTTCTCAATCAGTATTGGGATTTGTTGTGCTGTTTTCTACTGTGTGACAAACTAAATGCCATTTTAARTACAGAGGCCTTTGGGCAGGGCTTTATTGTACTTGTTCTAACTGCTGCCTCCAGGTTAATTCTGCAATGGTGCAGTTTAAAATRTCCAGATAATCCTTTGCAGTTATTTTTTCTAGGCTTTTCAACAGGGAAGGATAGCAGAGATGTGTATGATGAGCAGGGAAGGGAGTTYTGTTTGTTTTTCAGGGCAGTTGTGTATGTGGAGGGAAGGAGGTGTTTGAGATGGAAAATTATTAAATGCCCAAGATAGATCATCTGCTTCTGGGGTCATGGAGGGAATACAGCCCATTTCCTGGCTAAGGCCTGGCCCTGWAATCCAGCCCCAGAGGATGATCCATATCTGGATTCACATGGTGCTTTAACTTTGCTTGCAGACCATTGTTGCTATTAACAAGGATCCAGAAGCTCCMATTTTCCAAGTGGCAGACTATGGACTGGTAGCAGACTTGTTTCAGGTGAGGCTAAACTTGATGTGCAGGAAAACTCTGGGAGAGCTGTCAGAATATAATCTATTGAGTGCTAAYGATGTCTGTGTGAGGGTGTTTGGGTTGTTGGTTAAAAGTTTGCTTTCTGATAAGCATGCAAATTGTGACAAATCAAATCCCTGCAAGTGGGATTGTGTCCCACTTGTGTGGGGTTGTGTCCCACTTGTGTCAGTGTGACAGCCAGCCTGCCTCAGTTCTGGTTTCCTGAGGTTGAACCATTTTGGAAATAACCACATATAGGTTCTTGCATGTATTTTTATAAATTCATAAAGTTTGGAAGTAGAGAGTTGGCAGGAGGYGTGCTTGTTTCTGCCTGGGCTTGCTGCCTCACTGACTGATGCCCAGGAGGAGCTGGCAGTTCCCTCTGGAGCCCTGAGCAAGGCCTGTCCCAGTGCCTGTGTGTCACCACACGTGTGAGTGGCTGCAGTGCTGTGGCTCTGTGCAGGCACGGGCAGAAACTGTGCCAGCACTTAATGCCATTCCTGAAATAATGCCCGCTGGCTCTGTGGTGAGCATGGGCCTCTCTGTAAGCCAGAGACAAAGTCACATTCTGCAGAAACACCATGTAGACAATTTCCTTAATAAATTTTGTACGAATGCATTATTTCCACCTAATGGAAATGTAGCTCTCTTAAATAATTAAGAGGCTTTATTCAGCAGGAGAGAAGTGGGGAGTGCTGTGAGCTGGGGTGACCCACAGCCCCTGGAGTGCTGTGCTGGGTGGGAGGGTGGGCAGTGTAATTGCAGGGCTGGGAACTGCACAGGGCGAGTTGGTGGGGTCAGAGGGGAACGTGCACAACCCTGGCCCTGGTGTTTGCAGGCGGTGCCAGAGATGACGAAGCTCCTGAAGAAGAAGTGAGTGCTGGTGACGGGACCTGGCGCTGTGGAGTAAGGGCAAATAAAGGATTTTACTGGAAAGAGGTGGGGTCGGTCGCTGTGATGTTGGGATGGTTATTTTTTGGTTTGGGTTTTTTTGGYGGTCAGTTGCATGGCACATGGAATGGTGGGGTGGAAGAAAGCAAGACAGGGAAGGCAGGTAAGAGAAGGCACCAATACAGGGCAGGAGGCTGTATGTATTTGTCGGTGTTTATTCCAATCTCCGCACCCCTCCCAGCCATGCTCAGCCCTGGGCAGGGTCAGGCTGGGGGGGTCCAACTGGGGAGCCAGGCTGGGCCCAAGCTGTCCAGCAGCTCTGTCCTGCCCCCAGGCACTAGGGGCTGTGCTGGCCCTGGACTGGTGGAAGTTCCGTGGTGTTCCCGGCACAGTCTGTCCCTCCAGGCACTGTGGGTCCATACTGGCCTAAGACTGCTGGAAGCTCTGTTGTTCCCAGCTGTCCCCCGTAGGTCCCAGCTGTCCCAGAGCCAGTGGCAGGGYAGGTAGGTCATGTGCCACAGACACCGGTGAGCAGAGGTGCCGCTGCCCTCACCCTGGGCTGGTGRCCATTGCAGGAATGCCACAGGTTGCCTTCAGCACTGCCACCTCGCCWGTGGCAGCCTCGTGGGCCAGCGTGGCGAGCGTGTCTCCACAGGAGTCCCCATTCCCCCAGGCTGGCCCTACGCCTCAGGAACCCTGCCCAGCCGTGGCTCTGGGGGCCCCAGCGCCCCATACTTCTCCTCAATCGTTGGGGCACCCTGGGGGCAGTCGAGGAGTGGCTTGAGCTGGAAGACATCCAGACTCTCCTGGTTCCTGCGGTTGTAGACGCTGAGCCGGTGGCCCAGGTCGGGGCTGGCCCCCACGGAGCCGGCCGGGCTGGGCAGCTTCAGGTTGACGGGATCCAGCCCCTTCTGCGCCAAGCAGGCCTCCTCCGACAGGGACGAGAGCAGCTCCTGCACCACGGCGTGTGCCGAGCGCTGCCGGCCGCCCGCCAGCTCCGGCCGCGGCSCCGCGCCCGCCTGGGCCGGCTCCTCGCAGGCCGCGCTGCAGTCCGGGGACGAGCCCAGCGTCTGGCTGCTCTCGCTGCAGCCCCGCGTCCCCGAGCTCACCGTGGAACGCGAGGCGCTGCCCGACGTGAGGCTGGCCGAGGTGCCGGTGCTGCCCAGGCGCAGCGGCACCTCCACCGTGAACAGCTCCGACGAGATGTTGGGCCGGTGSACGTCGATGGCGGCCGTGGTCACCACGCACAGGGCGGCCTCGGGGACTCCGCTGTCTGCAGGGACAGAGCACACAGGGGCTGCAGGGAGGGCATGTGCAACACTTTGTACCTACACTGGTTACAYACCAGTGTGAGATACACACACTACAGTACAGACACCCTTTAATCCATACATATATATACACACAGAGTAACACAGCCCTCTTCTCTAGCCCCAGCTCTCTGTGTTTACAGGGGGAGCAGCTGTAGAGGGGTACACAGATGTAACACACACTGTGTGCACTCCCAAACACCAACACGTGTAACAGCATGCAAACCAYCCCCCAAATTGTACTCGTTTTTCTGTATCTGTGTGTGTGTACCCCTAGGGATATACATACACACATTTATACCTACACATTAACAACCCCCACTCTCTTGAGACAGACTTTAAATTATGCACACGTGCCTTTTATGTATCTCTGCTGTATTCACGGGGGCTGTACAGGCAGGGCCATGCAGCCATACCCAATGCTACATACATGTATACACAAACATGAGCACACACACGTTTGTTACATACAATACAGGTGTACAGATGCAGTCTCTCACCCCCTCCCCACCCCATTCTCAGTACATATGGTCTTTATATCTAGAGATGAGGAATTATGTCTGTGTGAGCCCAATATAGAATACATTGTACACAGACCTTCTGTTGTACACACACATGATGTAGTGCCCCCTTGAAAGACATACAGTTAAATAAATAACCATTCAATAAAATATATACAACCCCTCGAACTTTCCATAGAATTGTATACATATTTCTCTGTATGTATATTTATTGGCCAGATATATATGTAAGAGAGGATACCTATACATGAACCTATCCCCTTGTATTTACACAGCTGTTTATAAACATGTCTTTAGACTATATGGAGATCCATATAYGATCCAGTACATGTACATGTCGTATATAGACTATTAATACATGCCTCTCCTTTAAATAACTAGAATTATTATAAACAGAGCACACCTGTGCTCTCACACACAGGTATACTTACCCTTGTACATAGATTTCTCACTCTGTGTATGGCTGGGGACCACAGTTACAGGGAGATACAGAATACATTTTACCTATACATGAACACCCCCTCCCCCTTATAGTCTTTTTAGGTATATGTATCTATGTAAACATATGTRTGTAACTTTTTACAGCTTTCCAAGTATTTTATGGTGCTGTATAGAGCTATATATCAATATATAATTCCACATACCTCTCTCTATACATGTGCAGGCACACATATATATAACACATATGTGTATCTACCCACATAACTTTACACGTACCTAATCCTTATATATAGATTTAAACGTGTGGGGATATGGGGAAGAGCTGTATCTGTGCATATGTATCTGTGTGTGCATACATGTGTGCACAGGTATATAAAAATGTATATATGTACTATCTATGGGGCACAGTTGTTCTCCCCCTTTGAAAATGTAATTGTTACTCTTTAAACATCATGTATACAATTACCCACATGTATGCTTACCTTTGTGTATGAATATTTATGTCTTATGCTGTATCTATATCTATCTATCTATCTATCTATCTATATCTATATATATCTGGAATGTATATACAGGGATATAGATCTATAAAAACACATGTATCAATGTAAGATGTACATATAATACACATGTAACACTATAGCTATACCCAACCTTTATACATGTATAAATTATATACAAACACCTTTTTATAGACGGCAAAGTTTATTATGGGGATGTATACAGAGGCATATACATCTATGTGTACTACAGTATGCACCTGCATATTTGCRCCTGCCTCAGTTTAAATCCATATAATCTATACCTGCACAGATTTCTCCATACAGCTCTGGGGAGTATGTGTGTGTCCATATAGGTATTTACCACAGACATGCACACACACTCCAGTGTATGGCCCTCCACAATAACACATTRTATCTGTGAATATGCAGACATTTTACACATGTAAAATGTGTAGCCCCCTCTGCAATGTCATACAATTGTCACTTTTACCTGCACAGCCTTACCTTTCTGCAGCCATGCAGAGATTGTCACTGTGTGTACATACATGGACAATGTGTGTATATATATATATATATATATATATATATATATATAGCTGTATATCTCAGGATATACATTATGGCTATACCTGCACACCATGGCACACCCAGGGACATACACCTTCTGTGTAACAGATGATATCCACAGCCAGTGAGCTGTGTACATACACATACAGCTTGTTGGGGGGTACAGAGAGCCACTGACAGTGCTGTACACCTGTACACACATGCACATATTGCACACAATTCATTGCTGCAGCCTCTCTCCCCCTGGCCCTTTTTTATACACACAATCTTTCCATTTCTCCAGACARATATGGGCAATATGAGCATACATGAGCTCCATATAGAATATTTTACACACACATATATACTGTAATACATAGCCCACCCTTTAAATATACATAATTATTTATTACTAAATAAAAAAGATCCTGCCTCTCTATGTGCGTCTATTTATTTGTAAGATGCATGTACATATAAATATGTATTAAAAATATATTGTACCCTTACTTGAGAAGGCAGATTTATCTTTATGGCTATCTGTATAATGAGGGTTAATACCAAGGGATGTGTATATATATTACACACACACATCTCTAAGTTAATAGGATATGCCTGTAAATACCTGCTCTGCACACACACAAAGTCTCACACAAAATCATTCTGTAGACATACAGGCAATGTGCACATGGATGAAGAGTCCCCTCTAAAATACAGCAGACAGACATATGGACTTCTCATACATGGAACACACAATACTCCCTTTAAATACAGTCTGCTCTCCTTAAATTGAACACACACCCACACAGGTACATATACATACATACATACATCTATAAATTTGTGTGTACATACACAGGGACTGCAGATATAAGGATGTACATATATAATACATTATACATAACACCAAGGATACACATTATACATAAAAAATATATTATCCCCCTTTTAATGTCTCTTGATGTATATTATGAGGATATACATCTATAAACTGTGTATGTATCTCTCTGGCACTACACACACTTTAAAATACACAGGTATTTACAGGGTATGCCCCCCATGTAGATGGGGGAATATGTGTGTGTATCTGCCCCATATATAGGATATAATGTATGTATCTCTAGTGCTTACACACAGAGACACTCATGTAGACATGTGCAATGTTTATGCAGGGATATACATACAAAATACATCACTGCTGTGTGTACACRCACCCCACATTATGTGTGTATGTACATGCACAGACATAGTCCCCCAGACCTTTATTTTTACATACCCTACACCTATGTACACATTCATACATCTGTATCTATAGTCCTCTAGAGCTTGGGGATGCATACACAGGGACTGACACAAATAAAGCCAATACTTTACACATCTGTGTGCRTGTGTGTACATGTTTTAAATAGCTCTCTGTATAATTCAGGTGTCTGTGCATACCCAGGCTTTCTCACAACCACATATATACAGATTTYATACACCCATTCACACAGCTTTATGTATATGTAYAGAGGGAATGTCTCTGTGCATATATCTGTTTACCCTTCATAATAGATCTACATATGTATTCATATGCTATATATAACACATGTCTATATATACACTCATGTCCTTTCTAATGTATAAACCATGTATGTATTTAAACARGCTCCCATATACCTACCCACATATATCTSTCTATATCTATATATGTATCTTTACATATATATATTTATACCTATATAAAATACCAATGTAGTACACAGATCTTTAYCTTTGTACCTGTCTGCACATATACACCTGAACATCCTCATTTATACACACAGATAGAGGACAAGCCTATATACAAAATTCCATGTACCTATATAATTACAGAAAAACAAGTATATATTTTATATGTAAAATATATAACATGCCTAAAATAGATAAAAAGGAGATGGATATGCAGACAGTCATACCCATTTGTAAAATATATATACTATTTTATATATAGTATAAATATATAATATATAAAATTATGTTTTAAAATAAAATCTATAGACACACACTTTTTTCCCTCTATATGTATCTATGTGGGGAATTTGTATATTGGGATATAATTTATAATACCTATACATGAAACACAGAGATAGATCCATGTTATGTGTCATACATRCAGTATATATTAAAAATACATGTATMTAGCCATTCACACCCTCTTGATTTATATTACCCAAGAAATATAAAATATGAATATACAGTTTCTCTCACACATCTCTATAAATATGTATCTATTCCCATATAGATTGGATAGGCTCTATATATACACACATATGTGCCAGACTACAGTATCTTTATACAGACTATGTATACATACATATTGATATGTAAATATAGAGCTCTCCATGTGTGGATATGGCTATAGATACAGAACACATTACAGCTACATATGCACACACACAGATTTTGTAAGGCATATAAATTATAAATCTACAGACACAAACATGTACAGACGCCTTTACAGATCTTTAAATATGCAGGRACATATTGTAGCCATATTCACATGCACATACCCTGATTATAAAGAGATACACAGCAGCCCTGTTTAGCAGGCATGTCTGTCTCCCCATGTACAGAAATGATACCATGTACACATACAATACAATATCCCTGTGCTCACAGGGAGTGGGTTGGGAGGGACCTTCCAGCCTATCCAGTGCCACCCCTGCCACCATGCTGGGGTGCCCAGCCCCATCCAGCCTGGCCTTGGGGCAGACACGGCCTCTCCAGCCCTGCTGTGCCAGGGCCTCACCCCCTCAGCGCTCCCAGCCTGGCCTGAGGGCAGAGGGGCTCCAGCCCTGGGCAGCTCCAGGGCCTCCTCTGGGCTCGCTGCAGCAGCTCCACATCCTGCTGGTCCTGCTGATCCTGCTGGTCCTGCTGATCCTGCGGATCCTGCTGGTGCTGCTGCTGTCAGGGCTGCAGCTGGGACAGCTCTGCAGGTGAGCTCCTGGTCCTTGTCCTCGGGCTGCTCTCGGTGCCCTGGTCCCAGCCGGGGCTGGTACTGGGGAGTGCCCGGGCMCGGGGCCAGGACCTTCCCCTTGGCCCTGCTGAGTGCCCGGAGGATTCAGGAGCCCCCTCTCCTGCCTGCCTGAATCCCACTGGATGCCAGCTGGGTTTACAGCCAGACACTCCCTTCTGGTAGTATTTATGTAGCTTCAGCCACATATAAATCTATTTCCATGTGTGTGGATGTATATACAGGATTAATACAATACATTATACAGAGATACACRTAATATATACACATGTATYTCTAYAATATATACACATCTATTCTGACCATCTCTCACATTCCTTTATACATTTTACATATTTAATATATGCATTCTCACAAAATATCTCAATAKGTACAGAGACACAGCCTTTCACACATCTTCATATAAAGATGTATCTATATGTAGACACAAAATCACAAATTTATGTGTGTATAAATCTGCTCACGTAATAATACTCATATGGGGATGTGTATGTTTGCAGATACRCATGACCACTATATACATACATGTACAAACACGTGTATGTTTACTTTCATCTTTATGTATATATGTGGGAGATAAAGAATACACTGCAGATTTATATACATACACTTATACACATATTTTATATATATACTAGACACATCCTTGTATACATAAATATATCTATATATACACCTATATTTCACTTTGTATGCATACTATATATAGGGATAAAGTATGTAGTACATTATATATATATATATATATATACGCACAGAAATGCATATATATGTTTATACACACCCCCCCTTGTGTATATTCTATGTACAAGTATATGCAGGCACACACACATTTTTTCCTATAACCCTGTATATATACATATATATATGGATGTATATATATATGGATGTATATGTGGGGATATACATTTATAACACATTGTATTTAAGCACACACACTTTTAAAATATATATACAAGATGTTATATATGTAAGGGGGGTGTGCACACTGCCACAGGTCAGAGCCTGCCTTGCTGAGCCTCAACTGGGCCCACTGGGCAGGAGCCAGAGCACGGCCAGCCCCGGTTGGGCTGGCGTGGGCTGGGGCTGTGCAGAGCCCCCAGCACAGGCAGAGCCCTCCGTGCTGCCCAGCAGGGCTGTGCAGAGCCCCCTGTGCTGCCCAGCAGGGCTGTACAGAGCTCCCAGCACAGGCAGAGCCCCCTGTGCTGCCCAGCAGGGCTGTGCAGAGCCCCCAGCACAGGCAGAGCTCCCCACGCTGCCCAGCAGGGCTGTGCAGAGCCCCCTGTGCTGCCCAGCAGGGCTGTGCAGAGCCCCAGCACAGGCAGGAACCCCCTGTGCCAGCAGGATGCCTGCCAGGAACATCTCTTTGAAGGCTGCCCTCAGGTCAGGGCCAGCCATTGAGGTTTCCCCCCATTCAGTTTAACCTTTCTGAAAGGTTCCCAGTGTGGTGCTGGGCTAAGCTGTCTCCCCACTTCCTTTCTCTTCATTTATTTTGTCCTTTACTGTTCATTCTCAGATCCATTTGAACTGCTCTGTGAGCTGGACAGCCCAGCTACAGGGAATTAACCCCTCCCAGATCTCCAAACTATCCTGAGTGCCATCAGCAAGAGCAAACTTGGGGCCCTCCAACATTCAGAGAATGACTACTGGCACACACTCCATGGACCAAACTGGAAAGCTGTGGTGGGTTTCATTTCCAGACAGATGTACACCACWGCTCAGTCTCACCTGGTTTACAGCACACAATGCAATGCAAAGATACTGCTCACGTTTGAGGTTTCAAGTGACACTCACCACTGCTGGGCTCGTTGTAGTATCGACTGATGTAATTATTCATGTCATCCTCTGAAAGAACAGAAAGGCAGCCCTTAGAAGACCATTTATTTCATTAAGTGTGGCTGAATCCCACCCCRTGGAAGGCTTTCACCTCCCTGCATGTCCAGAGCCACCTGCTCTAGATTTTTAGGCCACAGGGCCTGAATGCACCACACCCCATCCCCGCTGTGGCTGCAGCCAGCACGGGGACTGGACTGTGCTTTGTCACATCCTTTGCAGCACCAGCCTGGGAATGAGGCCCCTGGGGCTCCAAAGGAAAGGTGCTCTGTGATCTTTCCCGAGGCTGATGCAGGGCTGGCCATTTCCCCTTGCCCTGTACAAACACAGCACTGGCATTTCCCTGGTCAGCAGGGCCCTCCCTCCCAGGACACACAAATAAACCTGGTGCYTATCCTGACAGGCTGAGCCGAGGGCACCAGCACAGACAGACCCACTGCTGCTGCACACTGACATCCCCAAGTCTCCTTCCCCACAGGAGAAAGGAGGCACCATGTGTGATTTTAATGTGTAATTCCCTACCTTCTAAGATAATGTCTTTTCCATTTTGAATGAAGAGTTATTTTGGTGTATATAACACATGTATATAAATATACAGCAGAATGTCAACATTACACTATTTGTTGGCTTAAAACCTACTATAAAAAGTTTTACTAATCAAGGGTGTAGCATTAAACTTGTAGTACATGCATGAGAGCTACACCTGAACTTCAACAGCAGGTTAAAAATGAAGATGTGACCACAGAAGGGGAAGCATCAACTCCATTTCATGTACAGATTTTAGATGCTGCAGATGACAGGGGGATTTACTGTTATCTTATGGAAAAGCAGAACATTTTACCATTGTAGAAAAAAARAGAAACTTCTCTTGTTCTGAGCTGAAGGCAAACATTGCTGCTAAGAAACAGTATGGGCAGGCCCAGAGAATGTCAGGCTTCCAAGCAACCTGACCTGCCCAATTTGTGGTGTATCTGTGCTCTAAAAGCATTCTCTCCTTTTAAGTGCTCTTTTTGATACCCTGTTTCAGAAACCCATGCTCATCCCTTTGAGCCAGATTTCCTTCGTCCCCTGGGTCTCTGTGGCTGCAGTCCTGCCTCATCACAGCACATTGCGGTTTGCAGGTGAAAGAAACAGATGTTTTCCAGGGAACACTTTCCTCACACAACAACACCCAAACCACCAAGCACTCTGTACCTGAAATAGCTGCACTCATAAGAAGGCAATCTAACTTGACACTGAAAGGCAACGTGGTTGTTTTCCTGGTTTCATTGGATCTTAAAAGCTTTTTCGGCCCTTGTTGATCTTTAAATGCCTGCAGTCAGAGGTGTGCTTTGTGCTAATGTCTGAGTTTAAAAAAGAGGCCTCAGAGTAGCTCAAGGCAATGCTGCTGAATTAGGAGTACATTGCAAGGCTTTTCAGCTATCTGCTACTAAAATACACTTCATTTCAGTCATGCATAATTGATACTCTCAGTGCCACCAAGCCTGCCAGCCATAYAGACACAGGTTCTGGTTCAGAGAATGCCTGTGTAGCTGCATTTTGTATTTCTGGTAGGGCACTTTCAGCATCTTGGAGTCCAATTCTGAGCAGRCAAACAAGGAAAACAGCTCAGCACTTTGGATGAGGGTCACCCTCCCTGTACCTGACAAAAGCCACCAACAGGGGCCTTGGGTGCTCCCAGTACAGTCTCTCTAAATGCCAAGACACTTTGCATCAAAGACAGGAAACACTTGGAAGTTACCCACCTGTTTTCCATGTCTTAAAGACAATGCTCAAATCAAGGCTTCCCTAGGACTGCAAACACTGACTGCCCTGCCAGCTGACAGAATGTACCAGGACACTGCTCCCAAACACAGCAGAGTTAGCAGAGAACCAGGCTGCTCTATATGGCAGCATTGGGCACTGCCAAACACCTGGAGAGGAACCCCAGAAATGYTCTGTCCCTGCTCCCTCTGAGCTGGGACAAGAGTTCCAGCCTGGCCTGGCCCTGTGTGTGACCACTGCCACACCACACTGGGGGAGCTCTCTGCTGCCTACTCTAATGTTGTTCTGTGATGGCCTTAYTACTGTCACTGCTCACACTGCTGATCTATTTAGCTATAAATTAAATATATATGTATAACTATATCCATATGTGCATGTGTATGTAAATATAAAACACATATTTTCAACCTCGAGTAATTTCTTATGAATAAAAACCAATAAAGAGTAATGGAGTAACAGCAGCAGAATAAATATTTCAACAACAGATTAAGTTTCTGAATCATTACATTAAAGCAAACTGACAATTAAACTCATCTGAGTCATATGGGAGTCTCAGCTGCTTTGGGCATTGAAGGTTATGAACAGTTCCAGTTACCTCCCATTATAATCCACACTGATGAAAGAAGGAGATCAAAATAATGCAACAAAYACCCGACTGAAAGCACCTATCTGTGCATATAAAATATACCCACAAAGCCATGGCTGTGCACAGCACCACAGAACACTGAAAGAAGGGCTTGTGGGGATTCAGAGATGAAGCCCCTGCTTGGAGTGGGGGTCCCATGGGATCAGGATCCTGGTGGCAGGCAGGGAGTTTGTAGGAGCAAGCAGGGAAGACCAGCTTTTACACAAGGGGCAGAGCACTTGTATTATTTACATTCTACACAGTGTTTTCTGCTGTCAGTCTATTCTAGTTCCAGCTGAAGAATGGGAGTTGTCTTAAGAAATACTTCATTCTTCACTTTTTTTTCTTTTTTTTTTCCATTTTATTTCTACCACCTTGGAATTTTCAGGACCCAGATTTAATTTTCTCCTTTCCTAGAAATCCATCTCCTCCAATACACAGAAATGTTACCTGCACTTCCTCTTTAGCTATAAAGATGYCCAAATGGTATTTACAGCAAACTGAAAAACTGGCAGTACGTAGAAAGGAAAAGCATTTCCCTCTTAATTCCCATGAAGATGGCAATGGATGGTGACTGGGATCCTCTTGCTAATTGTACCAGCAGGAATCACAGGAACTTCTCTGCTGGAAAAGGTCTTTAAGATTGAGTCTGCCTGTAAACCTAACACTGCCACTAAGCCATGTCCCTCTGTGCCACATCCACCCTTAATAAATGACCCTGAGGAAAATCTGGATGACAGGAAATTTAGTGATGAAGATCAAGGTGTGAGCTGAGAAGGAAGAGYAAGGCAGCTCTTCCCCATGTGAAATCCTGTGGTGAACAAGGATGGAACTACAATCTTCCCTGCAGAGTGGGAGCATGGGGGCAGTGAGATCCTGTGGAGGGATTCTGCTGAGAGTTCTGAGGGACAGGGAAAGGGAACAGGCTGCTCTCTGTGGTCCATGAGCAGAGTTTGCTCAAGCAGTGTGGGCTGACAGCTCCAAGGGCTGAGGCAGCAGAGACCACAAATGGACAGTTGGGCTGATTTCAACACGATCAGAGCTCCCACCCTACAGAAGGGAATGTGACTGGGAAGGCTGCTCAGACTCTGCCCTATCTCACATAAACCCAGTTTCCCCTGCACTGTAACCAACCCCCTGCAAGGCTGCTCACTGCACTGCAGTCTCATCTCTGCCTGCTGCCCAAATCCCAGTTATTGAAAAAACGTGTGGTTCTCAGTCAGGATCTGTCTGACAACCACTGGATTTTGTCTGATGAAAGTTTCCAAGTTATCTGCTTCTTTTCCTGCAGGACTCCCAACACACACTGCAATGGTTCAGGGAGTAATAAACTACACGAAGTACAGTGCCATATAATCTCATCTGACCCAAGAGACAACATTGCAATCTCCCTCTCTTGGCCYCAGAAAAACCTAATAAATTTGGTGAAACATATAAATGACATTCCACCCAAGGCAGATGTCTTTCAGTTCTATAATGCCTCAACAGTGATCTCTAATTGTTTCATCAATGCCTTCAGTGAAKGATCTGCAACTCCCCTGCATACAAGAAAAGGCCTTAAAAAGGGGGCTTTATTTTGAAATATTTCATTATTAAAGTATTTTATTTCATATTTTTATTGCGATTGGTTCTACTGCCCTGTGTCTCTCCAAGCTGAATTTTCTGACCTGGAAGGTTGTTTTTTCTGCTGTGCAGCCTGAGGAAGTGAGTCCTCAGAGTAATGCCTTACCCCAACTTCCTTCCAGAAAACMATCTTTACTAGGAGGTTTCTAAAGAGGCAGATCTTTCATCTMATTCAACAGGAACCAGGAGCAGCCAGCTGGCACTTTCCAGGAGACTTCCCCTGCCTTTGGTTTGAAGACAGATTGCCACATCAGTGCAAGCTGCAGTACTCACACCACTGCTCCATTCACACACATCCAGTCCCTCCAGAGGCTGGATGGATGCCTGGGCACATGGATATTCCATCTTGAGAGCAACTGCAAAGTCAGCCTGCACACAAAACACAGCAACAGCTTCAGCCTGGTTCTAAGTAAGAAAGCAACCTGTGGTGGAAGTCACTGTGCAGAAGGAAATCTGGGCAATGCAACAAGCTCCATTACCAGCAGAGGCTGCTGGGACAGAAACCCAGAATCCTGACAACAAATGGGGGGCTTTGGGCCTCACTTGAGCACTGTGAGCTGGCTGGAGCATGGCTGGGAGCAGCACAGCTCTGGGTCAGTGGGCACAGGATGGCCTGGGGGGACTCTGAGTGCTCTTCCCTACCTTGGTCCCTGAGTCTGGATCAGCAGARCCACGTCTGAGCTGGCTCAGTACAGTCAGCCTGAAGCACACCCAGAGGAACCTGTGTCTGTCTCTGTGAAACAGCAACATTTGCTGAGTCTGAAATACACAGCTGAGGAAGAATATGGCTGCCACCAAAACAATCATCAAGACAAGAAAAAATTAAGCAAAAGGATTCAAGAGCAAACTGTTATAAACTGGCAACAAATAAATGTAAWCTGAGAATTCGGAAAAAACTTGCAATACTTTAGAACCCAAGCTGCTGGAAGGGCAGCAGAGGGCAGAACACATCACTGATGTCACACAGAGCACCATCTGCTCATGAAAGGGATCCCTATGAAAGGGCTGCATGCTTGGTCAGTGGAAAACATTCCAGTTCTGTGCTCCTTTACCTGTCAGCAATGTCTTCACACCTCTTCACATTAATGATGAGAGACAACTTCACCCTCACAGCCATGGCTGTAGGCTCACCCCTTCTGGGAGTGAGCAGTTTCTACCCCACCCATTTGGTGACTATGAAATACAAGAGCCTGACTCCACTAACTGCACACACATTTCTGTAAGTGTTGCTTAAGGTTTAATTCCTTTGATTCCTGCCTGGCTGGTCAGTGCACAAAGAACCACAAAGCTTGAAAGAGGCACCTAAAGAGAAGCCAAGCTGAAGTGGTGTGCACTTAGATACTCCATTTYCAGGAACAGACTTCAAAGTAGATACATTTCAGCATTTGAAAATAACCATAAACTATTTTTTATCTATTGTTTTGCASTAAGAGAGTTCTCTTAGAGCACTAACAGATGATCACCAAAGGAACTGGCTTAAAGTTGAAAAGCATACAGCCAGCTCAGACTGCCTTGCAAGGAACAACTGACAAAATCCTTTCCAGTGTCCTGCTTTGCCTTCTCAGACAGCTTATGAATAATCTTAGGGGAAGCCCTCTGAAGCTCCAGAATTTTCATGCTCTCCTCCCAATATCCTACTTTCTTCACTTACAAAACAATGGGCACCTACAGGGAGGGTCAACTTTACTTTTCTTTAAAGCATGATCATAAATTGCAGCAGTCCCCCAAAGCAAAAGACTTACTGCAAACTCCATAAAAATGGAAATTTGACTCAGAACAGTTAAAAAAAGGTTTTTGGCGATGTGAAGTTCCGGTTCTTGCTCAAAGGAACAGAAGGGTGGAATATTAATCTTACAATAAGGCAGTACTGTAGAATTTCAAAAACTGACATGATATATGCAGAAAAATGAGGAATTTCCACTAGGGACTCTAATTCATATGTTATGGGAGAGATTAAAGAATAATAAATTTTGGAAGGAAGTATTAATGGCTAGAGGGGGCACTGTGAACCTGGCATTCCCTGAAGCCTGGAACTTTGTATACCAAACACTAAAAATGATTTGTGCAGAACAAGAAAACATTAGCTGTTATTCTCACCATGACCAGTTACACACTGTACAGGGTAAAAAGTCCTTTAGAATTCAGAACTTCTTTATAATTTAGAGATTAACAGACAGGGTGATATTTGCCATTATGTGAAATGGCAACCATCTCTGGGAAGAAGAAAGGAGCACTCAGGGTATTTCTCTGCTCTCAGAGAAAGGCTGACCACAATGGTCCTGAACATCATTAGTGATGCTGCTGTGCACTCACAGGCAGCAGCTTTCAGCCCAAGCTCTTCACAAACAGAGCTGAAGTGCTCTGAGAGTGCAGCAAATGTCAGAGCTCCTCTAGCTCTGCCCTTCTCTAGGGTCTGTTTGTTTCCTGCTGTTGATACTGGTACCCTTTGACTTGCAGGCTGAAAACTGTTTCAGCCTTCACATTTGTCTGCTCTGGAGATAAAATTCTTGGCAAGAGAAATAAAACCTCAATTAAAAGCAAATTAAAGGTGAAAAAAAAATTCCTGCTTCTTTACCATGCTGATTAGGAAATATGATATATCCTCCATGCATTTTCCATGGATTTATTCCTACTGTGTCAGGAGTCTCTTGGTGAACTGCTCTGGGGAGACAGAAGTGTGAGGCAGCAACCAGCTCATTGTTCCCAGAATTAGCAGAGGACTGGCCTTTGGGAAGASACATCAAATGTTAGCTGGGGAGCAATGGCTCTTTTAGAGCCCATTGCCCATCTGACCAGAGCTCTTGCTTCTCCCAGTCTCGTACCTGCAATTAAGACACTTTAAATACAAAGAGCAGGAGATCTGAGGGAAAATCTGGGTGAAAACATGCAATTGAAAACTCCCAAATCAGCCAGCCAGCTCACACACAGCTCTCTTGGAGCAGGTCACTGTGTGTCCCTACACAAATTCCCTGAGGTGCTGCACATACCACGCCATGCTGGGGTTACCTGACTTACTTTACTGAATGTTGTAGTAAATGGTTGCACAAARTCCTCTGTAAATTCCAGAGTACAAGCTACAGCTGCCCCTGAGGAGCTTTAACTTATGTACTGTCCCATAAAACTTCCAGGTARGGAAATAAGTTAAAAGTCTCAATGCTTTCTTATTCCAGCAGCCCTTCATGGTGAAGAATTCTGCACTGAATGTTTCCATTGTTCAATATAGATGGGGGAAATAAGATTAGCCTGAGATGGAATATCCCATTTTCTCATGCAGTATGTTCTCAGCTTGCTGGTTTGGCAGAATTCAGAGCTCTCTGAAGACAGTGATTTTTTGAAGGCTGACAAAGTTTCATTTGGCAAAAACACATGCATTCCATTCCATCCCCCAGCCTCAGGTGTTGTATGTAGGGCTGATGTTCTGCCAGAGCATAAAAGAACAGCACATTGGAGCCTGTTCTGCCAAACAGCTGAACTGTGGCTCTGAACTGCTGCTTTCCTCTCAACAGTGGAAGTGACCTGGTCCCTCATTCTCCTCTCCCCAGCAGTGCAATGGGCCATGGCAGGCATGTTCCAGAGCTCACAAGTGCCAAGTGGCACTCAGAATGATCAGCTGCAGCTCCCACTCTGCAATTTTTAAGGAGGAAAAATACACCTTAGAGAAAACAGYCACAAAGCAATCCCTGACAGGGTCTGACACACAGGGTAACTTGCAAAATAKTACCCCTGACACAAAGGTCAGGTGTTAAAACATTGGTGGCTGAAATTCCAGGCACAGCAAGTGGTGTGGKAATCCCTGAAGGCAGCACAGCCAGTGTGACTGCAGGAGAGGCAGGAGGGTACAGCAATGTCTTGTCTGCCTGKGCTCTGCAGAGCCCCATCTCTGAGTATTTCACATGCCTGAGCACGAGGGGAGATGGGAGATCCCACACCAACTCCCTMTGCCCTTCCCACACAGAGGGCATGGGGACACCTTCAGCTGTGCCCTGCTTCCAGCTGGCACAGCACAGGCAGCTCTGGCTGCACCTGCCCTGCTCAGGAGGGTGCAGAATGAGAAGATACTGCCAGCATGGCAAAGGGTGAAAGCTGCTGCAGCAACTGCCAGCGGATCACTGGGAGTTAAAGCTGSTGCTGGAGAGCTGGAGAAGAAAGCCCCAGTAGAGTTGGGAATGAGGCAGGGCTGGCCCAGGAACATCACTGCCCAGAGGTTCTCCAGCTGTGAGCTGAGATTTCCAAGTCCCACAGAAGCAATCCCTAAGCCAGCACTGCAAAATAACCCTGGAAATGGCACGTGAAATCCTCTGYCCTGACTGCCTGTGCCCTGGGCTGTGCACACTGAGCAGCACTGCTGGGCTGTGGTGTCTCATGCACTCTGAGCTGGGCCCATGTGACTGCTGGTCCTTGCTGTAAGAACACAGGGAATTCCTCCTGTCCAGCTCCTGCCTCATTCCACAGAAACTAGCTGTTCAAATACAGTCACCCTAATTTAGGTTCTGACAACAAGCACTCAATGCATCTACAAAGACTTTCTATGCAATATATTAATACAGTGCACAAGAAACATTTCCTCTGGTACTTTCAGATGATCTCCAGGAATTGGAAATTTRTTCTGCATACTCAGTATAAATGTTTAAATATAAGTGCACCTTAACATGGATTGCTTCACATATTGGGTTTCTTATTTGCTGAATGTCTTTTTTTCAGTGAAAAGCACAAATCCCTCTAATCATGTAACCCAAGTGCAGAAATCTATCCTGAAAGATTGGGTGTCTACTTTGTTGCAAGTGTGGGCAGCATTTTACAGGAAGACATGAATAAAGAGTAATTCTGTTAACCTGGATGYTGGAATGAATACCTTGGACAGAAGAATTTTTAGATCAACCACCACAGCACTAAAATTTCAGCAATCCTCCTTACAATGTGTGCAACACTCTTCAGTTCCAAGTGTAACCCGCAAGGAACACCATGCATAAATTATAATATACCCACAGGGAAACCTCTAAAATACTACAAAAAAGAGGGAAATGCATTTTAGGGGTCAGTCTGCTCAACTGTCTGCTTTTAAATACAATTTCATATCAGGAATAATTAATGGCTTTACTGTAGTTAGTACTTAGATATTATAAAGAGGAAAAAACCAAAACAATTTCTACTTGCTTTCACTACTCTGTAGAGAAAGGAAATTATTAYAAATGTCCAACAGCTTTTAAAGCATCTGTGCCTTGAATTCTAAGGAGTTTGACCAACATAAAGACACCATGCAAACTTCTAATTCCAACAGATCCACAATAATTAAGCTAGGATGCCCAAGGAAGACTCAGCACTAAGGCAGAAAGTGTTGTCTCCTCTGRAATATTACATTAAACCAGGAGACATTCTGCACTCCACTGGAAGGGCTGGTGAGTCACAGGAAAGGTGAGACAGARGTTTGAAAATTCTAGCTGATCTTTATAGTAAACTTAAGAGCATACACTGTATTTTAAAATGTATTTAAAATAGTGCTTTAGAATGTATTTTAAACTCTAAGTTAGAAGGTATTTAGTGAATATTGAATGCTGTGTCTGTTACCCTTTACATATTTTAAAGCTCTACAAGCATCTGGGGCCCTGTGGTAAGAAGAAGGGCTAACCTAAACACAACAGGGTAACAGGACTAGGAATGCAGGTAAAGAGAAAAACACAGACTTTTAGCTTTGTCTGTTCCAGAAAAAAATTCAGATCTAGCATTACATAATAAAATCTGATCCCAGTAAATTTAGCTGCTGTTATCCCCCTGAAGCTCAGARCTGCCCAGCAGACACCCCAAGGCAGCAGAGTGCTCCTCACCACAGTCACTCAGACATGCAAACACGATGCCCACACTGCACYTCCTTCCTTCCCTTGCACCAGTGCTGCCCTTCCCAACACTGGCAGCTTTAGGGAACTGCTGAGAGCACAGCCCAGGCAAGGCAAACCCCACAGCTGATGCTGGAGTCCTCTCCAAAYCACAGAAATGCAAGTGGCTGTAGACCAAAACTGTTTTTCAATGTTCTTCCCAATTTCCCTTTTACCTCTGAGTGATTATCCTTTGGCCAACTTTAATTTGCCTGCTGCTTCTCTAGTGTTTGATGGATCTAATCATGAGGACAGTGGGAAGGTACATCTCAGCCATTTTCTTCCTCTGTCATTTCTTTGGCTCTTTTAGAACCTGTTCCCAAATACAAGAGCTCCTGCCACTTCAGAGCAGATGCAGCCTCTCTGCAGCACTGGGAAAGGRCAGCCATGAATCCCTGCAGGAGTGAAGCTGTTCAGAGGGATGCAGAGCAGCACTCACCTCGGGCTGGCCGCAGCTCAGTGATGTTCTCGGTGGCCTCGTCGTCCGAGTCCTCAGTGGCCACCACCTGGTACCTCTTGCTGCTCTGTTTGTTCAGCACGTGTGGGACCTGCARGGCTGCCTCTCTCTCTGCAGCCAGGTCCAAATCCTGCTGAGCAAGGTGGGCTCTCAGCTGCCTGATTTCAAACTAGAGGAAAAAAACAACACCACAAACCGATGTCATGTGAGCACGGCCAGAAGTTTATATGCTACRGTTGGGGAGCTGTTACTCATTTTATCACTGAATACTACAGCTGGGTAAAACAAATAGTGTGGTTGAACCAGGTCATGAGTTCAAGCTGGTGGTGCTCTCCTAGAGCTGGACCATTTCTCACATAATCTAAAGACAATGACTGCCTCATGCTGGTCTTCTACTTGCACAGCTGTGTCCTGAAGGTAAAATTTTGGACAATTTTAACAAGTCTTACTGCTCAACCTYGTGTAACTTTTATAGAAAGAGACCACTTTTAACAGGCACTTAGGGAGTTAGGCTCATGACAAATAYCCCTAACTAGAGTTTGTAGTGAGGCTTCCAGTGGAGGGGAGGCTCTCTGAGCAGCACCCAGAATGGTCCTCCCTCMCTAACTAGACAAGGGGAGGATACTACAGTCCTCTTCTGACTTGAAATCCTCTGTACTCAGCAGTGTGCAAAACCCTGGGGAAGGTTACCACTTTTCTGGCCATTCCTCTCAAACAGGTTAAAGAATTTCTGCAGCCACAAGGGGATTTGCTCATGACTAGTGTTATAAAGCAGACAGCTGACAAAAAGAAGCTACCAGGTACAATCTGACTGAGGGATACAGCAGATTTCTGTTGGTTTTGATGGCCACGCATCTTCCACAATGCAAGAAGGAAAACAGATTTTTTGGAGAGGCTGCAGAGACCCTTTAAACCCTTATATAAGCAGGACAAAACTCCCTGTTTTGGGCACAGCTGTGGGGCTGCAAGGAAGAGTTTAARAGAGTGACAGAGTGACTCTCTAAAATCAGTAGTACAGCAGTGACCAAGTCATGTCTAATTCTAGAATTTGAGAGGGAAACACAAATGAGGTAACAGGCAAACATTCAAATGTGGCATTGCTGGGCCTCTCCTGGTTCAGGGCCTGAAGTGCCATGGCAGAGCAGAGGACACAGCAGCTGCCACTCCACACTCACAGCACACACGGAATTGGCACCTCCACGCTGGAAAACTGGTGTGGAACAGCCCTGAGTGCACCTGGCTGTGCCTCTCACCCCTCAGATGCAACTCACACCTGCTTCACTGGCAGATTTTGGAACCCATCACCACACCCTGTTTGCTCCACTGCAGTCAGACATGGTGCAAACAACAGCGAGGGGAAACCAGACAGAGTTTCCACAGATTTAGGAAAGAAAAAGGGAATCCAGTTTGCCACACTTGGAGACTGTTTGCTTTCCAGAGCATCTGGGAAGGAACTACAGTCACTGGAAGGCCCACTGCCAGACTCAAATCTAGAAAGTCAAAGGGCRGCTCAGGCTTTCCAGATCCCATTCAAAGCAGCTAATCCAGGGCTCTAACAAAGCMCACAGCTTTTCCTCCATCTGAATTCCGTGCACAGAGGCCTGCAGCTGCAAACAGCTGGCTGCAAGTGCTGACTGCTTTTAACCAAAGGTCTTCTGGCAGTGGCACTCAGAAGTCAGGTGCAATCAGCAAATGCCAGAATGCTGCCCTGCTCCCCTATTTCCTGCAATGAAGCCTCCATGGCAGATTCCTGCAGGTTGCTATGTGTTAACCTATTGCCAGGAAGAAGTGGCACTGCTAACTCTGTTCTCAGCCAGCCTGAAGCATCTYGAGGCTCAAGGTGCTCGTGCAGTATGAACATAGGCAGTTTCAGGTTTTATCCTTGACTTGAAAAAAAACAAGGAATCACAAGGAATATCTTACAGTCCACCTTCAAAGGAAGAAAAATACCCTTTCAGACACTCCCTTGGTTTAATGGAAGAAATGSACTCAAACATGATAAGCAAGAAATAAATTTGGAGAATTTTTTTTCATGTTGTCTAGCTGAAACATCATTTCTGTTTTTCTACATTTCACTCTTCAAAAACATTCACATGTGTCAGAAAAAGAAGTAATTGTTATTAAAATGCTTAATTGTGGCCTAGAGGGATGGTATGATTTCCTTTTTTCATGGAAGACAAATAATTTGGCAGGTATTTTTTAACACAAATAGATRGAACTAGCTAAAAGTCAGCTCAATACCTATGTCTGCATCAGATCCAATTTAAGGAGCTTCAGTATTCACAAAGATTTGCTGAGCACTGTAACAATCCAAGGCCTCAATGCATCACTGTGTTATACAAGYGCAAAGGAGAAGGAGCCCACAGGAGAAACGGGAGAGAGCCCAGACTCGTCCTTCCCACTCACAGTTGCTGGGGATAAAGCGAGCATTTCCCAGTAGCCCAGGTAAGTGCGGGTTTTTGGAGCCCCAGGGCCGGGCAGCGTTTCCGGGCACGATCCGTGAGCTCTGCACTGAGCTCAGCTCCCGTCCCGAACCGCACACGGCGCGCCTCTGCTGCCACCTGCCGAGCGCTGCGGGGACTGCAGCCGCGCCACCGGCCGCGGGGACCCAACCGAACCGGGGACCCGACCGAACCGGGGACCCGACCGAACCGGGGACCCGACCGAACTGGGCACGGCGACACCGGGCACCAGCGTCACCTGTCACAGGCACCGGGCGGGGCACCGGGATGGGCACCAGCGTCACCTGTCACAGGCATCGGCTGGGCACCAGTGTCACCTGTCACAAGCACCAAGCTCAAGCACCAGTGTCACTCTGTCACAGGCACTGGGCTGGGCACCAGCGTCACCTGTCACAGGCACCAGTGTCACCCTGTCACAGGCACGGGGCTGGGCACCGGGATGGGCACCAGCGTCACCTGTCACAGTCATCGGCTGGGCACCAGTGTCACCTGTCACAGGCACCAGTATCACCTTGTCACAGGCACGGGACTGGGCACTGGGCTGGGCACCAGTGTCACCTGTCACAGGCACCAGTGTCACCCTGTCACAGGCATGGGGCTGGACACCGGGCTGGGCACCAGTGTCACCTGTCACAAGCACCAAGCTCAGGCACCAGTGTCACCCTGTCATAGGTACCGGGCTGGGCACCAGTGTCACCCTGTCACAGGCACAGGGCTGGGCACCATTGTCACCTGTCACAGGCATGGGGCTGGGCACCACTGTCACCTGTCACAGGCACCAGTGTCACCCTGTCACAGGCACTGGACTGGGCACCAGTGTCACCTCTCACAGGCACGGGGCTGGGCACTGGGCTGGGCACCAGAGTCATCTGTCACAGGCACCACTGTCACCCTGTCACAGGCACCAGGCTAGGGCACTGCTGTCCCCCTGTCACAGGCACCGAGCTCAGGCACCAGTGTCACCCTGTCACAGGCACGGGGCTGGGCACCGGACTGGGCACCAGTGTCACCCTGTCACAGGCACCGGGATGGGCACCGGTGTCACCTGTCACAGGCACTGCTGACACCCTGTCACAGGCACTGAGCCCAGGTACCAATGGGCTCCTGTCACATAGAAGAAACAATTTTTGTTCATAAAAGGCATAGGTCCACAGAGGAGACTGGTTCAGCAGGAATTGTTTCCTAACAATAATCCCAGGATACTGCAGATGCTGGAACACAGTGTCAGCTACTCAAAGCAAGCCCTTAAAACAAAGATTAAGGGCATGTTCCTTACAGGTGAAATGCAATGAGAGGCTGCATGAGCAAATTAGGTTGTAGGTGCTTCTATCTACTGAAGATTATATTGCACACTGACATCAGGCAATTCTAATGTATACAAGAGCTAATGAGATTGCTCTGACTGCATTCAGGCAGTCCAGAGCAGCTAAAATAAATCATTAGGAGGTACAAAATATTACAGCCTTTTAAAGTTAAAATTCTGGGCCAAGGTAAYGTGGAATTTCTATTTGCAGTAGGAGCTGATGTAGTGATCTGACCATACAACTGGACCAGCAAAGCTGGACTGAGGAAACACRGTTTGTATTTCCAGGTACACCATCCTTCCCTCAGCCTGTAGGACAGGAGCATATTGCACAAATCATCAGAGGGAAAAAGAAAAAAGGCATATAAACTAAAGCACATGCTTTGATTTGTTTAAATTAACTCATAAGTATCAGCTCTGCAGAAGAACCTTTATCTCAGAGAGCCACTGAGCAAAAAAATGCTCTTGTGTGGAAGATAACTTGTGACCCAAGAGACAAAGGTAAACCACCTCCTGACTCATGGTAATGATAAACAAAGCACTAGTCCACTTGAAGCTGCTACTGACTTCATTTACCAGGACACCTCTGACATTCATGTTCCTCTGGTAGCTTCTGGTGGGTATTTACCAATAAGTTCCAACATACTTTGTAATGGAAAAAATATTTTTGAAAACTTCATAGAATCCCAGCATAATCTAAGCTGAAATGGAACTGGGAGGGCCATCAAGTCCAACACCTTGCTTAAAGCAGCTCCATTTAGCTCAGGTTGCYGAAAGCCTGTCCTCTAAAATTCTGRCTATCTCCAGGCTGTGTAAACTTCCCTGGCAAGATGCTCCAGTTCTTGCTCMTTCTCATAATGAAAGTGTTTGTTCTTGTATTTCACAGGAAGTTTGCACATTCCATGCTTGTGTGCTGTCACTGTGCACCTCTGAGAAGTGTCTGGGTACACCCCACCACGATGGAGCTGAACAGCAACCAAGGTGTGATACATGTGGCTGATGTGCAAACACACTTATTACCASGAAAAAGGGAGATACAGAATGCTTTATAGAAGAATGAGTAACTAGATTGTCTGGCATGAAGAGAAAGCTCATCAATGGCAAATTTAAATTTACCATTTTCAAAATCTGTTACATGTCCTCTTGCAGCACAAACCTGGCAATATTTTGTCAGGAAACAAATAAGAAAGAATTATGGGGCACTCCTGTGCACTTCCTCACTCAAATGATGTATTAGGTGATTATTTCTAAGCAGGTAAATTGACAGACCCAAGATCTAGGTAACATCTCCTTTTACATGTCTGGTTTTATCAAGTGGGCCACCCATCCTAGCTGAAATTTTATAATAAACATGTAAGACTCAAAAAGAGACTTAGCAGTGAATCATGGAGTACCCCCTTTAATGGTCTAACAACAGAGTAAGATTGACATAGTTTCTGAGAGATCAATGAACATTTTAGCCAGAAGCTGACTTGTGCCTAATGCAGAAGCAGTAACTTTGCTCAATTCTATTAGTGCTGTCTGTACAGAATGCCCTGCCCTAAAACTCATCTGCCATTGGATACAATCCAATGTTTATTTCCAYTAGTTTAGCCATTGTTGATAACAATAAAAATCAGGAGACAGTTGCAAACTAATGATTTACGGGTAGAATAAAACACGGGATGACCTTGGCTGCCTTCCATCCACCAAGAAAATGACTGGTAGTTAGAAATAAATTAAAATTATTGCAAGAGGATAGCATACGTTATTTCTCCAGTAGGTAATTTTACCAGCTAAATAGCMCTGTCGTTAAACTGGCAGCTGTTGTACAAATGATATTCCAAGATAAAAAAAGAAGTTACAGCTTCCATAGGTGTTGCAGTGTTAAGAATGATGAAAACCCCAGTTCTACAGGAACAGACAGAAAAGGAGCTCTGGTGTGATAAGGCTGAGCACATACTCCTGGCTGGGCTGTGTTCAGCTGAATTACTCTTATGACAGCCAAGCAGAGAAGATCTGATAAGTATTTCTATTATCACAAATGAAAATTCCTTCACAGGTGATTCCAGAGGAAGAAAGCAATCTTCCCTGACTGGAATTTGTAGCTAATGAAACTTCAGGACTTTGTTTTGCAATTTAAGTTATTCTAATAAAACAAAATCATCAGCAATATACTCTGCAGATTTTCAACAGTGACTGCAGTGAGACTTCTTTTACCTTTACCCATTTTTAGAATCCTTCATGCTCCWTTCCTATTTAACAACCTCTTTTTTGGCCAATGGAGAATAAATAAAAAGCAAACTATTCAAAGAGTTGCAGTGGGGTACTACAGAGAACAAAGTGGTGGTCTGTGCAAGTATAATTTATAAATATATTCTGGTACACAGCTAGCCAAAAAGCAACATGTGGAAAGAGTTTCCATGTTTGCAAAAGTGCATCTCCAATGTCAGTCAGGAACAGAAATGTACTTTATAGTTGTGATACCCCATCACTGGTCAGAAAAACCCACAACTGACAAAAGAGCATTCAAAAAGATGAAGGGAGGTTGTATCTTTCCTGTTTTTAATTTTTAAAACAGAAATTCTGGTTTTGTCTGCCTAGCTTTAAGCACCAGCTTCAAATCAGGCATGGGACTTCTCGGAGAASCGGCCTCCAATTCTTTCTGTTTTAAATCCCAAGCAAAACATGCTAACTATTTTTCCCAATTCCTCTAATGAAGTAATTAATAATTTGCTTGAAACTTTCAAGGTAATTCCACCTGCAGAATATGCCAGACCCCAAGAATTCTAGCCCCAACTGCCTGAGTAGCAGCAAAGCAGTAAGAAACAGAACACAGGATCTTAGGAAAGGAAGCACTGGGAAACCTTTCCAACAGGAATATTCTCAGCCCCATCCCTAACTACTGAATAAATGYAAATCACCAGCGTGGTCACAGAGGTGCAGCACAGGGTGAATCAGTGCCTGCCTCACTGCTGGGCTGCAGGGAACCAAGGTGACTTGTGTCCTGCCCATGTGGGCAGTGCAGCCCCCAGTGCCCACCTGCCCTGGCACAGCTGGCACACACACACAGGGCAGCCTGCAATCCTCCTGGCTGCTGCTCTGCTCTGGGCACAGCCAGACTGCTGCAGGCAAACCTTCTCTTAAAAACAAGACAGTCACATGGAAATACCACAGAGAAGCCATCCTTTAGAAAGCTCAGGAAAAGATGACCAAATGAAAAAGCACAAACCTGGCAGAATTTTAGACATTAAATACCATTAGCAGCCATTTTTCCCAGAAGATGCTGTACACAATGTTAATGTGAATATTATAATGCTGACAAGTTGTTCTTGACTGAGTTATGAAGCTCATAATTTACAAATAAAGGATGCAGTACTCATGTCAATGTCTTATGTTGCTAGCTGCAGCAAATGAGTACATTTACCTGATATTATACAGCTGAGACAGTTGTAAGACAGTTGTTTGGCAGCAAGTCAGGCCCGTAAGAGGGATTAGCATGCTGTCATCTTTCTGTAAGACTGTAGTTTTTCATAGCAGATGACACTTGAAAGCTGCAAAAGAACCTGCTCTGTTTTCTCAGATTTATTCCTCTCCCAGTGCAGTATTTGTTTGATGTGCAGGTTGTTGTAACCATCAGAGCTCGGATTTAGAACTACTCTGGTCTGGCATTCAAGAGTACCTGGCTCAGAATGAACCTCACCTGGGATAATGAGCCCACCTTCACTCAGACTATGAAAAAATAACACCAAGAATTGTTTGGAGACTGAGAGCGTTATCTGGTGTATAGCRAAGTTCCTAAAAAAATGTTTTACAATTTATGACTGTCAAGACCTTTAGTATGGTCTGACAGAMAAAATACTGCACTGGGACTCAAGAAATTACTGATCTGCTTAATGGGTTTGGTGAAGAGAGAACCTGTCCCTTGTAAAATGGGGTGTATACCATTTACCTGGCAATATCCCAACCCTGACAGACCCCAATCACAAAGTATCACTGTGCAAAGGTGTTATGAAGAGGACTGCAGTTCTGCCACCAAAGACACTTATATAATTGGCACTCACTAATTTTTGGCAGAAGCCAAGCCTTATGTTTAGAACTTTGTTATGGTTAATATGATTTACTCAAAACCAGTGCTATGAAATGACAGTGTCTACAGCTCTTCCTAATGCATCACACAGACAAGGCAACTCACTACCACCAGCAGTTCACTGCAGAATCCTAGGCTGGGATCCAGGAGAGCTGGACCTAAACCTAAAAATCCAGTTGGGGACCTAATATCGATGGGTTTGTATTTCAGAAGTACCTGCCACAAGCCAGGAATGGTAGTTGAAGCTAGAAATCTCCAGGATTTATTTGGACTATATGTCATAGTTCCCCTTTCACTGAAACAAGAAGTAAATCACCTGGGGATCATCCTCTTGTGGTCTGATGGTCACCTCCACACTCACTTATCCCAAGCCTTGACATCCATYCCTGCTTTCTACTTTAAAGTAAGTTAGTCAAGAACTCATTTGCATTAGACAAATGGCAAAAACTCCTGGCTCATTGCCCCAAAAATGGTTTTACACAGTTTTCATGTRAAATATATTCATTCGAGATATTTCAAACTTCACCTTCCCTTACCTCTAGACTGAATCACTGAACATTTGGGGGCCTGGGAAGAGTCTTAAATCTTGACTTGCTTCCAGGAACTAGAAGCTTCTACTGCAACATTTTGAGCTTGCCAAGAGTCTCTGACTGACCTACAGGGAAGCCGCCTTTTGCATCTAAAGCAGGGAAATCAATTTGTTTTTGACTGAACTTCCTTTTCCTAGGAATACTAGCTGCAATCTCCAACAATGGCTTTTGTATGTTAGTACTATGTCAAGCTAGCTGTACTCATTCAATAAATGACATACTGGAACCATTTATTGTCTGTTGYTCACATTTGTTTTCTGCACCTCCGAAAGCACAAGCCCAGCAGCAGAGGCAGCTGACTGCTGTTTGACAAATACCATGCTGACAATATCCTGGCTGCAGTTAATGCTTCCTTAGCACTGAGCCCTGCCACCCCCCAGCACAAGTCCCAKTGGTACTTCTCAGAGCTCAGCTTGCAGTGAAGCACACCAACTGTTTGAGCTGCCTTGACAAGATGTGCGTAAATAAAGACGTAACTGAACTTTACCCCTTGTTCTTGGCAGATCTGGGTTAGTCTTTCCAGCTGCTCATCTTGAATAACTTTTGCCTTCTCATATTGCTGAATCATCATCTCCATCTCCACTTTCACTGGAAGGACATATGCTGGAAAACACAAATAAAACTTAAAGCAACCCAGCTGTGATTTGGTTTTTTATCAGAAAGAAAACCTTTACAGGCCCAAGAGCATCACCCCTTCCCCCTGCATCTAGAGAAATGGAGCATTTCTAATAGAAGCAGCACTAGACTACTTTTTTCAGGAAAGGATTTCTAACACAGGAAATGCAGTGTCTAGATAYTGTTTGGTCAGAACTCCATCTGCCTGGCTGAACTGAATTGCATGCTGCCAGCTCTTCCCAGATTCCATGCTAGTAGAGCTCTTCCCCAGTGTTTACCACAGATTTCCTGAATTGCTGGGTAGGAGGATTTTCTCCTCAGAGTCAGTACCATTCCCTCTAAACCTGAACAGTGCAGCTCCCTCAGGAGAAAAACCATTSCAAAGCCCTAACCATTTAATTCCTAGACGTTGTGGTAAGAAAACAGTCCTTAATGGACACAGCAGACTAAGAAA
Organism: Alauda arvensis; assembly: GCA_902810485.1. Classification (NCBI taxonomy): domain Eukaryota; kingdom Metazoa; phylum Chordata; class Aves; order Passeriformes; family Alaudidae; genus Alauda; species Alauda arvensis. Next base: position 856,323 of record CADDXX010000145.1, on the reverse strand, counting down.
GATATTTTGAAGAAACAAAAAGGGCATTTATATTCTATGGCTTTTCAAGCTACAGTCCAGCTTTCAGTATGTTTGCTGAACAGCTCTAGAAACTCTGCTGCTGTCTTAACTATGGCAAACTCAGACTGATCAGAAAARCTGGTCAATACATACTGCAATTAATGTTTTCTGAAGCTACACAAAATCCTGAAATTTTCTTTTTTGCTTCAATCAGAGGGCTATGACCTCTCCTGAACTGAATACAGAGTTTCCTGGGCATTTAAATCCAAACTTAACTCTGATTTTTCACACATGAACAAAATGACCATTTATTTCTTTCTTCTGCCTAAGCTGCCTGAAGCTGCTGAGCACACTGTAACCTACACTAAAGTCCTTACTTCCAGGCCAAGYCACAGTGACTGCTCTCTGCAACTTTCACTTGCTGGGGGCTTTCCATCTCCCCTGGTACATCCCCACATAGGTCTGTGCAAAACACCACCAATATAGACTTCATTTCCAGGAGGTACAGCACTGCAGAGAGCACCTCCAGYTGGGAATCCCCAGGGCAAGAAAATCCTCCTGGAATCTGACATAAAACTTATTTACCAACAAAAACCTAGAAAAGAAAGTCACCAGACAGAACTGGCTGTATGGTTCTGGGGAGGGTGCAGCAAGTATCAGCAAAGCAGACTGGAATAAATGATTTTGCAGAAGTGGGAATGACATCTGGTGGCAAGAGACATGAAGCAGGTCAGGGCATTTACTTTACAGTACAGGGGATGGGAAGGTGCCTAACAAGAAAACAAACCAATGAATTATAAAGGCTCCTAGGGAGCAGRAGATACAGCTATGATCCCCACACCTACTCTCCTCCATGGAGAGTCATAACTCTCTTCTGTTCAGTGCTAGCTAAATGTAAGAGAAAGGACTATGACAGGAACAGTGGTAGCAACCAATCTTTCAGTATTTTTAAAACCTCCTTTTCCCAGCCTGCCAGGTAATGCTTGGAGTCCCAAACTGAGTCCCCACTCACCATCAATGATCCTCTTGACTCTCCAGATGCGCAGKGTGATGATGAGGCTGATAGCATCCCACGGGCTGCTGGGGCCGTTAGCCACTGTTGAGGCCACCATTGGTGCCAAGGACAAGATTATGATAGCACCATCAAACACCTAGAGAGAAATCTGTTTTTTCAAACCTTTCCTCAAAATCATAGCCCTGCTGTTCCTCTTTGAAATCATCAAGGACTCCCTCTTTGCCCAAAAGAAATGCAATTATGGTACCTATCTGAAAGGGATATGAGAGGTGGCCAAGACACAGAAAGGCTGCATCCTTTTTAGGTAGCACAACAGAATTCCTCAGTGCTTTTTATGAGGTGAGGAGAGATAAATTGTGGCGGAAGGGCAGGGGGAAGAGAAAGGTATTTGGAAATACTGGCCAAAATCCCCAAGGAGAAGTGATATTCTAAATGTTATTACAGCCAGAGAGTTTTATCATCACTGGTATTTATTACTTGTTACTTGGCATAATGTCATCTAAAAAAACAGATGCAGTCCCTGCCCATAGATCTTAGTGTCTAAATGAAGAGATCAAGAAGACAAGTAGAAAAAGATGGAGCCAAGAGATTTGATGGCTCTTGGCCATGTCCTGGCTACACAACACATTGTGCACCTAGACAGAAAGACTGCCTGCTCTCACTTTCATGGGGCAGTGAGGCTTGCAAGGAGCCTGACAACTGGGACTGCTCAGAATGATTTATGTGACACTGGCTGCATTGGGATTAGATCAGAAAAAGCAATTGTGCAAAGCATTAGACAGAAACGATGCAGTAAATGTGTTTCAGAGCTAAGTGACAGCAGTGCTGTGTCTGTCCCACACTGGCCTAGCAGGGTAGAACAGAGCACCATGTTCTCATTCCTGCTGAGACCCTCCCCTGCTGCCATGGCCCATTGATTAACTGTTTGCATAAAGAGGCAGGGCGTGGATTTTTTTAAGAACTTCTTATTCAGAACTGTGTATTAAAAAATCAGTGTATTGAAAAGAAATATTTCTTACTGCAGCCACTCAATGGGCAGCAAAAAACATCACTATTCCAAATTACCAAAATGAATTATCAGAAACTGCTRCAGTTTACCTTAATAACAAGAAATCCTGAATCAAATATTTAAGTTTCATTTCATTTTTTTAGCAAAATTAGTTAAAATGTTTACAACTCCATTACAAAAATATGCAAGCCTCTAGATTGCTTRAACTCCAAGAACACCCAGATTGTCTCCTGGTTCTTCCTGCACAGTAGTGGTTTATGAAGCAATATCAAGAGAGAGGTTTTAATTTTCCTGATCTCCAGATTCCTGCTCAGATTTGGATTATGTATTATTTATAACACACAAATTTCCTTTTCGTTTTCTACAAGAGTATACACATCCCACCTAATTTTTAATTTGAGGTACTAATTACAGTGTTTATCAAAACAATTTCACAATAAAAATGGGGGTTTTGCCAAACTAGGATTTACTACCAGGAAGCTACGTGCAATTTTTCAACTAACTCAACTAATTTCAACTCAATTCTGGCAATGGGGATATAAAACTCAGGTGACAATATTTATATCTCAGGGTAGCAGCATCATCAGTTAGACCAGCACAGCTCTAAGAACAAAARCCACAGGAAGAGCAAGAAGGCCAAAATCCCTCCCTTCATAAAATAGTTTCAGGTATCACAATCTTCTGAGTCTCTCACAGAAAAAGGGACTGGATCACTCAGCTATGGATAATGCATAATGAGAAGAATGTGTGTGTTTATCTGCCTTAAAGATACTGTATTGCACCAGGTTAATCACAAAGCCATCCAAAGCAGCTCTTCATGCTCTTACTGGGGCTGCCTGGAAAACAGTACAAAGAGAGAGCTTACCTCTATTTTGTTTTCAATGTAATCCCATATGCCAAGGACCACAATCCTCAAAACAGTCTAGTAAAAGAGATTTGGGGAAAAAAGATTATGAATGTTATTGCAGTCCTGGATAAACATTTAGTCCTTTACCTATTTAGGGAATAATTTTTTGTATTATTTAAGCATTATACATTTCTTCTAAATAATAATCACGATCTAGCTATATTTCTTTATTCAAAAAGCAGATATTRCTTCCCAACCACTGTATTGACTTAGTAAAACCTCCACAAACAGTTCCAGGTTCAAATGCTCATCAGTCTTTCCATCTTCCTAAAATTCTGCTTTCAGATTTGTGTGATTTAGGTTACCAACCCTCTCCACCCTCCTGACCCAAGTGTATATAAGATCCACCATGGGGCCCCCTCAGTTACAACAGGGGAAAATTCTCTTTTCTGGCYGTCTTTGATATGCCAGTGCTGACTGATTTTCTAAGAGAAGAGGCCCTGTCCTGTCCTGATGCCTAAAGGTACTGACATTTCACCATCATGAGGAGCAGATGCTCTTCACTGGAGTTGAAGGCAGTTGCTTTATTATAAGATCCCAGAAAGTCATGGGATAAAGGAGAAAAATATCTCTGTGATCCTTCTCTATGAAGCAAAACAGCAGTAAGTAGCCTCAACAGCTAAAAAAGAAGAATAAAGAAAGAACACAGAATGAACCAATGGTGAATTCCCATTAAAAAAATCCAATGGCACCTTTCCTAATTTTTCATTTGGCTTTCAGAAGACACAAAAAAAAAAAAAAGTCCATCAGTCAACCCGTGATTGATATTGAACTCACATAAAAGCCTAAYTGGTAGGGATGCTTCCTGCCAACAGCAACAAGGTCAGATTTTGAGAGACATGAGGAGTCTACCTGCAGCTGGGAGCCTTACAAAGACCACCAAAATGCACTTTCTCCATTAAAGAGCAGCATAATGACCTAGTGCTCAGCAGGCCTACGTGTGAGGAGTGACCATGTCCAGCACTGGGCAGAGAAAAGTGACCCTGATGAAAACAGGTATCTCCTCTTCATTACAAATACAAATATTAAATCCCAAGCAGCTCTGAATTTATGCCAAACATACCAGCAGTCCCAGCAGAACAACACTGAATTGCTCAGCAGTGTTCCAATGGCTGGTTTTGCCAACCCCCACARTTGTGCCCAGTTGCCTCAGGTGGCCTGGGATGACCATGCTCCATTCTCCTGGCACTGCAAACCTGGTAACAGCACTGAGCCCTGCTTTGGCCAGGGAGACACTGCTGTGGGGCACATGGTGCTCCCAGAGCCCAGCCTCACAGCACCAAGGAGCAGGAAGCAGCCAATGGGCTATGCAAAGGCACAGAGCAAGGCTGCCTCACAAAGGCAGGCACGAGCCACAAGACAAAATGCAGCAACCTCTTTYCTCTACCAAAATGATGATACTCTCCACAGACAGCAAGATCTGCCAATGCTGTTGGTCTTTACTCTTAAAAACACTGTACTTCCAAAGCACTTTACAAATGCAGCATGGGAATAAGGCTCTCTCCATAATAACCCATATCCCCAAGGTTTATTTGTTATGTGGAGGAAGAGATGCACAAGAGCAGGTGCCCAAGTCCCTTAATGACCCCAAACTGGCCAGCACAATGTGATGTGACATAGGCACAAGGTGTAACTACACGTGCTGCTGACCAGCCAAGGCACTCCTACAGCCTCAGCTCAGCTCCAGGCAAAAGCATCCCAACTCCTCTGCCAGCATCTCCCTCACTCCCCACCAAGGAGCTGCATAAAATGCTGAAGTGCAAGTTACTTGTAAGCCCATCAATTCAGCTGTATCAGTTACATGAGGTTCCACAGCAGGCAGCCATGCAGAAACACATGAGGACAAAGCAGAGCCTTCTATAAAGCTCGGGGCACCACCTTTCCTACAGCCACCCTGCTGAGAGCACAGCTCATGCTCTGCTGTCATCAGGCAGTTTATSAAGTGCCAGGTCAAGGAGCAATTAATACAGGATGGCTGAGCACTTAACAACAAGAAACTGAGGGTTCCTTCCGTTGGACAGGGGTGCACAAAGGTACTGTCATCAAAATGAGGCATATTTGCACAAAGAAAACTGAAACCCTGCTCACAACCCCAAATATGATTTAGCATCGGACTGGTGAGGGAATGTAAAAAGGATTTTCCTTTCTGCCTTTTTAATTCCTGACTGCAGCATTTGAATCAGACTGTGCTGTTGCCATGTTAATGAGTGTGAGCAGTTCCAAGGGCTGGAAGCTAACACAAATGTTTTCATTGTCACTCTGCTGCTGTGAATCAGCACAAGGCAGCAGGGACTGGAAGTCTACTTGGCAGATATTTAATGCAGGATTGGGTGTTGGTGTCCTGTAAGGCAGGCCCAGCTGATCAGCACCTTGGCTCTCAGCTAGAGCAGACACTGCAGGAAGGTGAGTGTAAGGGTGGGATAAGCCAGCTCCTCCCATCCCTGAGGTGCACCCTTCAGAACCAGCTGGGCACAACCGGGGTAAGCTTAGAAAACGTTTATTCTGCATGAAAGCTCTTCAAGCTGTGCAGCAGCATTGCCACTCTTAAAAAAACCCATTGTCACTGAAGTGCCAAGAGCCAGGCAAGGTAGTCTGTCCTTGGTGTGAGTCCCAGCCTGGCCACTGAAGTGCCCAGGCCAGCACAGCTCCAAACCAGCCCTGGCTGCTCCCACTCTGCCTCTGTGTGTCCCTCCAGCAGAGAGAACATCCACCACTACTGCCACAGCTCTCACCCAGAAGAGGTGGAACCAAGGAAATTTGGACTGTACTGGGCATCTCCTTGACTGCTCAGTACAAGAAATACCTTGACTGCAAATTAAAGCATTGGTATTTCTTATATATAACTCTTTAGTACTTTTTCCACAGCAATCAAAAATGTGGTTCAAACAAATACACATATATACATATATATATATATATATACAATCAAAAATGTGGTTCAAACAAATACACATATATACATATATATATATATATATAGCATTTGATTGTATATTGTCTCTGTATACAGAACTTTAAAAATGAGGACCTGTAGCAGAATCTGAAAAAACACAGAGACAGAAATTAATAATCCAGGAAACTTCCTACCTACTGTTCAAGGACCAAACTGAAGGAGTCATATGAATTGCAATGTAAAACATTCATCACAGACAAAACCAATGTTAGTCACAACTCCACCATTTGTAAGTACAAGAAAAAGGGAAAAACTAGAGTAGCACTGCTGTTTCCTACTGATGTGCAGGCATGTAGCAAATGCACACACATAGGTTTGCATTATACCACAGGCATTTGCATTTTTTAATACAGATTTGGAAAAAAACCATTAAGTATCAGTGTGAGCACTTTCCTGTTAMAGGAAAGTACTGCCAACTTGGTTTTTTGTACTTGGAAAAGAAAGCTTTAATGTTTTTTGACTGGAAATCTTTCAATTAGAAAGTCCTTAACACATACATCTTTTAGTTATATCAGAAATACATTTTTCTTCTGCTAAAAGCTAATTTATTACATAAAAGTCTATCCAGTGCACTAATAAAAGGCAAATGACTGAACAGTTCTGTTACCTTCTTTAAGCTGAAGTAAATCCAGATAAAATTTTAAACAAATTTTCAGGCAGAAATCCAATTTCAAAACTGACAAAGTCTCCTGGTGACACACAAATGTTTGCATGACATGAACTGTCTGCAGTGAGGTTTATGATGAACTGTGTGATCCTGCAGGTTCTATCTCTAATTTTGTAGGGAAACTGGGCCAAGTCCTTTGCTGAGCCAGCTGTGTGAGTTCCCACAATCTGCATTTGTCAGCTGACTGCACAGTACATTAGGTAATTTTAAGTACTTTTCTGCTTGCACAGTTAATATACAATTTACTGCTCAGTGAGTCACTGCGTCAAATCCCTCTGTAGTGWGAGGAAATCACCAGGAGGGAGCACAGGAGGGGAAGTTGGCTCAGTAGCATGAAGGAGTGCAACTCTGCATTTCAGGGTGCAGTAGGGTTGGGCAGGAGATAGACAGGATGGAAGAGTCTGGAAAGGATGTCCTCAGAAAAGCCTTCCCTCCCTCTCTCCTTTCTTCCTCCACCACAGAACTTATCTGTTACAGAGGCTCCAGAAGCTCTGCAGATTAAGCTTCTGCCTTTTGGACATATCTCATAACACCAAACATCTACTGAAAGCTTTCCAGAACACCTTGTACCCAATCTGTAAATCATTACCCCTCTCATTTGGGTCACTCCACAGAGGCCTTAGCTCACTGAGTCCTTAGAGGAATCCTCTTTTGCCATCTCCTGGTGTGCTGCTACTGAGCTACTGCCTGAGCTGTCCTAGCACACGCTGTGCCCAGGCCACCAGAGCCCAGAGCAACGTGCTGGCATGCTTAAACCAACACATCCTTCTGTCCCAGAGCACAGGCACCCTCCTCACACAGCTTCTCTTCAACCAAGGCTCTGAAACTACAGACCCCATGTCACCATTAGCCAGTAGAGCCCACCCCCATGTCCTGCACTCAGGAACTGCTGGGGCTCCATCAGCTCGTGGTGCCACAGAAACCATTCCCTGCCAAAGGCTGCTGCCATGAACACACACAAACAYACTGTGTTCTCTCTCACTAACACTACCATCACATACCAAAATGCACCTTTGCRCTAACTCTGCCCTTCTATTTCTTCTTCTGTTCTCCCAATACTCTCAAAATCTTAAATCTTAGCATATGGGGAAGACCAGTGAATTTTCAACTGACAGTTCTGTATGGATTTGAAAGGGCTTTTCAGGCATGGCAATGGCTCACCAGAGACTCCACCACACATGCAGAGCAGCCAGGGAACTGGGCTTAGGCAGCCCTGCATCACAAGTTCCCTCTGGGCATGGTCACACAAGCACTAACACTTCCCTCTGAAACATGTGRTGTAGGAGATGCTGCACTGCCCTATCATGAGATGAGAGCATAGAAGAGGCACTGATAGAGCACACTGTAAGTTAGGTATACTACTGGAAATTAAATGGGCAGACTGGCTTTGCAGACAGATGTTCAGCCAGATTCCCAGAACTTTATAGGACCATTTTCCATGGTAACTACTTCTTTGTGAAGCCAGAAAATTGCTTAGTAAAGAAATTTCCCAGTATATTAAAACTTATTTTATATACATTAGTAAAGAAAGAAGCCTACATTTGCCTTTATAAATAACATTAATATATAAAATCTGTATCATTGTTCCTAGGCCCCACTACTCAATCAATTTAAAGAACAAAACATACAGAAATGAAATGTATTTATGCACCATGAGAAACGTTGWTTGTACATGGAATAAAAGCAAACACATAGAAGAGAAACCACAGCTTACAGAAGATTATAGCTCTTTGAAGCTCACAAATAATATAACAAAGTAACATAACWGAGTTTCTCTAACATAAATCATGAATTTGTTATGGGAAAGATGTTTTTACTTTGTCATTTAAGATGCTTTTCTTTTTTAACAAAACCTTAACAGCAGAGTCTCCATTTGGAGGTTTTTTCCCTTTCAAGGGTTGCTATTAACAAGCAGAAAAGTGGCAGGTTACTATGAACACTTCCTTTAAACATATAGGATGAGGAAAGCCTTGGAGTTTTTCCTCCTGTGAGCCATAGCTAATGAAAGATTGTTTCTTAACTGGGAGCCCAGACTTACTCTCCTCAATCTGAGAGCTCATTTCTTAGACACAGATGCCAGAAAAAAGCTGTGATTGGGTACACAAGACTTGGTTCCTCTCACGGAAACCCTCAAGTGCTTCCCTTCAGCAGAGAGCCTGAATGCTGGGCTGGCTGAAGCACACACAGAGCAATGCAAACAGCCAATATCAAGGAACTCCACTCTTGCACACAGAACCAGACCTCACCAGTCCCAGTGGAAGAGCAGAACTGAGCAACAGTCACAGCACTTGTGGCAATGGGATAGTAGTGTTAAAAGCAGACTTCAATCCACTTAACCAAAACTCTGTGATATTCTCCATCTTCCTTTTCTCAGCCAACTAATACCAAGGCTGAATTTGCCCCCTTGAGAGAATGCARCCCCAGCCTTGCCTTGCTGCTGACACTGGGATTTCCCCCCAGTGCCTCTCTCTTCTCCTCTGCCTCAACGTCTGGGTAACATTTGGTGCACAGACCAATCACAGTGATGTATGCAAACAGAGACAAACCACTAGTAAATCCTGTTCAAATACTTGGATAAAAAGCAAACAGASCTGATGTGCACTTCACTTGAATATGGATATTTTAAAGCTGGAAAGCCACAGACAGTGACAGAGAGCATAAAACGAACAAAGTGCCTTTAAGGCTTGTGACTGTAAGACAAACCTAAGGAAAGCAGAAGATGCTGCAGGAGCAGCTTCTCAGCTCTGTTGGCAGCTGTGCTGGTGGCATTTGCCAGCTGCTGGCATGTTTAGCCTCCCCATTTTAACCAAGCAGAAAGCCAGTGCCTGTTTAACTTCACTGCAATTACTTGCAAYGCTTTGAGAGCACCACCTTTAATCAAGTTGTATTCTTCCAAAACATTCAGATTTTCTGCTGAAAGTTTTATGGGTTTTAACAAGTCTTTTACCACTTTGTTCTTTAAACTGAGGCCTTTCTGAAGAATTGTGTACCCATATTTACAACTAATGGGAACCAAATCACAGAATAAACAGCAAACATCCAAACTTAGAGCAGGGTACCTGCTATGGAAAAAACCTTTTTTGAACACCAGAAACCTTGAATCCTTGCTTAGAGTCAAAAAGCAATGACTGAAGGACTCATCAATCCTCAGCAGTTGCCTGTTACATCCAGGTAAACTAATTAAACCTGCTCATCTCTGGAATATCATCCTGGCATGAACAGCCACAGACTGCAGAATCTCACTGTAACACGTGATCTTCTCAACAAATGATCTCAAAGACAGCTGACTCATGATATGGGAATCAGAGGGGAAAAAAAAATCCCCTAAAGGGACCAAAGGAGTAAATAAAATGGATGGAAGAAAAAAAGCCATTTGCAATTTTTGCAGTATTTTTTAACCTTTTGGGAAAGAAGTTATTTGGATGACATAAAAATATACCCTCTGTTTTTCCTCTCTTAAGACACAATTCAACATGAACTCAACCTGGCATAAGGCCAACCCCAGCAAACCCAAAAAGAAAGGTACACCTGAACTCTTTCCCAGACTGGTGGTCTCTGAAGCACATCCAGCTGCTCTGTRGAGCCACCTCTGTCTCTGAGCTGCCAAAGGCATCCATATCCAAAAATCTACCCTGGTCTGTGCACCTCACATGGCTGTCTTGTGGCATCATTTTTCTTTGATCTAAATTCAAACCATAATCAAACAGGTGAAGGAAGCTACTTTGGAAGATGGGAGTAGATAACGAAGTGAGTGATAAGTTTACARTAAGTGAGAACAGCAAGTAGACAAAGTAGTTCCAAATATCTAACAAAGATAGAAAATCAACACAAATTAGGATGGTGAGTCAGGGAATCTSTTTTGGCTCTGTGGAACACTTCTGTTACTCTTTTCCTGCAAAATACTCAACCATTTTGGAGGGTACCCTGTCCCAGYAGAACTCAAACAACCAAATCCTTCCTTGAGCCAGATGAGCCCTGGGCTCGAGGATGTGTCTGCAGTGCAGCAAAGAGCCCAACAACAGCTGTGCACCCAGGGAGGGACACAGGAGCAAGGCACTGGCCCAGGTGTGAGCACTGTGCTGGTCCTGCAAGGGAATGACAATACAACTGCACACTGCAGTGCAGCAGCAGGGAGGTGAGCAGCACAGCAGGGGCTTTTGGTGAAAGCAGCTGCAGGAAGTGAAGGGCTCAGGTRAGTGTGGCTGTGCAGCCATGCAGCAGTTACACCATGATACTGTTGGCAAGCTCAGGATTACAGGCAGCTCCAGGGTGCAAATCCCCACTGAGGAAAGCATTTCTTTARAGGGAATGGACATCATCTAGCAAACCTGAGTCTTTGGGAATTAGGATATGCAATTCACAAAGGAAAGACTGCAAGTTCTTTTAATTGTTTAGAGATTATTTTCACCTTACATGTAACCTACAGCCCACCACCACTGTCAAAGGATGGGGCCAGTAATGGGACCTACTGGTGTAAGTGCAGCAGAAGGCTGGGATGCAGAGCAGCAGGAGATCCCTGCCTGCCATCAAGCAATCCTCTCAGAAAGCACCCACTGACAACACCAGCTAAAAAACCCTGCTGAGAAACACAAAATAATACATGTAAATGTATTTCATTAGGAGCACCATGGAAATTACCAATCATATATGATGAGTATGAATTCAGTACAAGTGATCCAATAAATCAATTTTGATTATTGGTTTTTTGTAACCTTCACCTCATAACTATCTAATTTTCCTGTAGAATTAAGCCATTAACAAACCTCTCTGGATTATATTTTCTCATATGGAACCAGAAAAAATATTTTAAAATATTTAAGTCCAAGCTGTCTTCCAACTTAACAAACATAAAACTTGTTTTTGTGACAAGTAACATATTACAACCTGAAATATAGCAACAAAAGCATTTTGGAGTATTTCATGAGCAGTCTGAATGTCTCAATACCAATGAYTTCTCTCTGGAACAAAGCTGAAGGCTCAGAAAGGCAGATTATCCCATTTTGGTAATTTACTACATCATGACTAGAGCCTTTTCCAGTGCATACATTCATACACATTTTGGCAAAGAAATTCACCATTTGTTTCATTCTCTGACTAGGTCTATATGCAGCAACCTGGAATATATAAATTATCTTAATAAACTGTGAGAGGAGATAACTCCATTCTCAAAACAGATCTTTTTTTCAAAACTCCCATGGATCTTTATTTTTGAAGAGCATATCTTCATCTTAACCCTGTATTTTATACCCAATGATACTGATAACAAAGGGAACAAACTATTCTGTCCAATGCCTGTAGATTCAGAGAAAATTATTTTTCTGCAGCTTTCCAATTATAATTTGTAAGGCAGTATCTTCCCCTCCATGTTTCCTTACMAATTCTAAGCAACTGACATACAGTGCTAATCTAAACAACATTTTTAATTTGCTAAGTAGAAGTAGCAACAATACACTTTTGTTTGTTTTTTTTCCTTAAAATACACTACACTACATTATTTACAGTTAAACTACTGTAAAACTCTGCTAATTCCAGTGACAACATAAAAACACTTTGCAGTTCTGTGTGTGGTGAAAGACTTTGGTTATACGTACCTCTGAAAAGAAAACAGAGAGGATGACTAGGCTGATCCAGTGAATTACTCCTGCAAACTGGGAAGCACTTGAAACTGCAATTAACATAATACAAGGAAGGGTCATTACAGAAGCAGAGTGCAGCTTAGGTTCAGCACAATTAGTACTGCCACAAGTTACAGATGGTAAAGCTTGCTTTCTTAGATTTTGCAATGGAAGTACCAGAGAGGGGATGGGATGCAATGGACATGAACTCCAGCCCTGCCAGCTGCTCACCCTCGTTTCACCATGTTAGCAGCTCTTCACTGGAGCTTTAACAGATCCTGCTGCTGGTAAGCAATGGCAGACACAGCTCAGGTCTTTGATGCTCTGCCACTGCTCCATGTTCTCACCCTACATGCTGCCTTAGTATGAGACGTGACTAATTCCTGTGCACCTAAAAATCCAGATCTAGGACTCAATAAGGAAACAGAATGCTCTACTACTCCCACGTTATTCCTTGTGCTCAGTCTTTGACAATTCAGCTCAGATGATCAGTATTTGTCTGAAACTAGTTTAAAAACTAGTGCTCAAAATGGGCTTCCAAATACATTTCACACTGACAAAAAAATGCAGGAAGTTGAGAGGGTCCACTAACTGAACTGCTAACAATTCCTACTCCCACATGCTCCCAAGTTTGGACCCAGGGAATGAAGAGCAAACATTCTCTCCTTCCTGCAGGGTATTTGTGAATCTACCATCTCCACAGCAGAAGACCAGAGCAGTCTGTGCAGTCTTGCAGAGAATGACTGTGTAAGGCAAGCAGTGGCTGTGTGCACAGAGCTGAAGGGCTGTGGCAGAGTTAACTGTGTCCCAAGAACACACAGGGCACACACTAAATGAAGAATTTTATTTCAAAATCAGAATTGATTAATATGCGCAGGAGAAGAGGATGTAGGAAGAAATCAGGATACAAATAAAACCAAGTATGCCCTGCCACTGGAAATCCCACCGCTGAAGCTCTTTTGGGGCATGATGGGAGCATTTGCTGCGCTGCAGCAGAGGAACTCCTTAAAGGTGAAACGAATTGGCAAAATMCAGTATCATAAAGTTCCCTAAGGCCCCACGCCTATGGGACAGCCCGAAGCACGGGAAACCCTTCGGGTTCTTCCAACAGGGCTCGASTGACACACAGGGCTCCGGGTGCCCCCTAGCGACAGAACAGGACACAGCAGCCAGGAATTCGGGGCGGACACTGCTCCTGGCAAACCCCGAGCCAGCACTACAGAAGCTCAGAGGGGCAGCACTTGCTCTCCGGGGATGCTGTTCCTGATTTCCTGGCAGATATACACTGCAGGGGGGTGTGTGTGTGATGCTGCTGGTTCGGGCAAGCCCTGGTGTCCGCGTTGCACGGGGGCCTTTCTTTGGCACGGCTCTGCGGGGCTCAGCCAGGGCACAGCTCGGGCAGCCCACGAGTGCAGCTCCCCAACTCCGCGCTGCTCAGGAAGGGCTGCTGCCTTCTACACATGCACCTCCTGCAGCTGACTGCACAACGAGGGCAGTACTAACATCATTTCCTGAGCTCCCTTTCCCCAAAACTACTGAAGATGAGGAATGGATAGCATGGTCTGTATTTCTGAGGCACTGAGACCTGCCACAACTCTCTTTTTTTTCTTTTTTAAATGAGGTGCAAGTGAGTTAATACTCACCTGCTTTTGCAAAACATCACAAGGTATTGATTGCACTGTTATTTTGTTATTTTGCATGTGAGGAACTTTGTAGACAGACTTTAAAAACCTGATTACAGAACAGATACCTAAAACAAAAGACCTATTACATGTCCCTTGCTTTCTGGGCTTTCTAATTCTGGTATGAATACGCTTTATGCTAAARCACTCTAAAAGGTCTCTGACCTTTCCATGTGTGTGTCCTACAGCTTGCAAATGTGGTGCTGACCTATGAAACCCACAGCTCTGTGTGTGGGAGAAGTGCATCATGCAACCGAAGACTATACTGGAAGGAGAGAAAAACTATACTCTAAAAATGCCACAGCCAAAGAAAACACCTGGTTTCTTTTGTTGTGGTTTTTTTTTTTTTTTTTTTAATTTGGTTGGTTTGGCTTTCTTTTAATAAAGGGAGGCTTCCTAAGTAATTACAGTCTATAGCATGGACTAACAGTTGTTATTATGGACAGAACTGGCAGCGATGTGCTGTAAGGTATCCTAATACACTGCTTGGTTTTATAAAAAAAAAAGGAACCCATTAAAACTGTAACTGCATTTTTGAGAAACACAGTTAAGGGCTAATGGCTTTTCAAAACCTTTGAAATGTAAGTAACATACATCCCTTACAAGGCACAACTGGAATATTTAGATCAGCCTCTCTGAGACAGCCTTTAACTGATTTAAAACAGGAGAGAAGTTATTCAACTTGGCGAAAGCAAAAAGCCTCATGGCAAGATTCATTAGTTAAAATGTAAAGTAGTAACACAAGCAGAATGGGTCCTGAGCAAATCYATCCAGGCAGGGGCCACCTCTGAACAGTGAAGTCACCTGGCTCAACCAAACACCTGCAGGTCATACACAAGGTGTAAGCTGCAGAGCTTTCAGCAGTGTCACATGCACCAGACACACAGGGGAGCAATAATTCCTACAGTAAAGCYTTCTTCAGAAAGTTCTTCAGAAAATAAATGGTGAGAAAATGGCTGCTTCCAGAGGAGAGTAACCAAAACTATGAAAATTCAGAGAAATCAAGTCTTTAAAATCCTTTGTCTCAACAGTAAGTGAAAATTCTCTACATAAACAGAACTATGCGACACCTCAATAAATATTGTTTAATGCTTCTTCCTCATAAAGGCCTTTTCCCCACAATTAGCATTCCTGACTTTTTTGAAAGTGGCAGACTTGTCCAAATCCTAGGCTTCCTCATCCAAAAATGGYGAGTGACCAGAGAGCAGAGAAAGTWACAGCTGTAACAGAGTGGCCATGCCCTGAGCAGCGTGTGCAGGATGGGCAGATGGGTGGAAATGGGGAGCAACAGCATGGAATGACACACAGTCATTTCTTCATCTTACAAGAGTTTAACAAATGGCTGCARCTATCAGTGAAGTCCCTTAAAGTCATCTTAATACAAATGCAACACCTGAATCTTTACTGCAGTATCATCAATTGACAAATTGCAACAGTAAAAGGACTTCAACAGAATAATAATTTGTTTTGCTCAGTTTAAAGCTGCCATAGGAGACATSAGACACTTTTTGTGTTATGTACTCTTGCATTTATGGGTTATCTGAACCACAGCTGCATTTCAACACATCTCAGATTGCACAGAGATACTAGAGGCTGCTCCTCAATATTTAGCTAAGGGGAAAGTGTAGGTGGTGTCTGTGGTCATGTCAACTTTGTATCATAAAAGAAAAAAGAAAAAATAAAGAAAAAAAAGGGTGGAATTGAGGAAAAGAAGAGATGGGAAAAAAAAGATGAATCAAGAAGCAAAACAGCAGCATTAAAATTTCCATTGTGGAACCTGTGTAGAGTGAATTCAGATAAAGCAAAACTCCATTTAAGCCATTAATTGTATTAGCAAAGCAGAATGAAAATCTGTCTCATTTTGGTGTATTACAAGCAAGAAGGCTGTAATTTCAATTCCTATCCAACTCAAGCAGAAGTAAATTAATAAGAAGTTAACATCAAGTACCCTATTTATTTTTGTTTTTTCATCACTTTWGTCTATCCACATGTGATGGGTATCAGAGATTAATGATGCACAGATTTTTCTTCTGTGCATATGTAATATGTCTGTAAAGGACAGAGCTTTTCAAGTACCAATGACAACACATGTGAATCTCTGCATGTACACCCTGCTTGCATCCTTTGAAAATTTGTCCTGTACTGAATTTTTATTTGACCTAGCTTTGGTCAGAATAATAAAGAAGAGAYTGACTTCACTATACCAGGGTTCCACAAGAATATATTTCTTACCTAGCCTAGTTATCATTTAAATGGTAGGGAAWAAACATCCCCAACATCCACCCCCTTCAAAAACCTCCCAGCAGAAGTTAAGTCTTTATTTCATCAAAATAAAAAAAATTAAAAAAAAAATCCTCCTACTCACACTGGAGAAGCTTTATATCTATTAGGAGTTCCAGAGTCAGAAGAATCACCACCAATACTACACAGGCTACCAGGAAACTGTTGAGACTTGCACTGAGCAAAAATACCTGCCACACAGCTGCTCGTCTCCCACAGCACGGTTTAAGCCAGTTAGATCTAAGGAAATAAAATTAAGGGAAAAACAAGAAAAGAAAAGTAGTGAAAAAGAAAAGAGCTAAAGAGCAGTGAACTCAAAAGTTTAAGTTCTGCTGTTATGGATAGACTCAACAATAATGCACAAAGACTTTGCAAAGTTCGCTTTCACTGGTTTCTTTACTGAGAGAAATGTACAAAACACTTTCAGTCTGGGATCCCCCCAGCTCTGGAGTGTACTGGTATCCAAACACCTTCAGTGTCCTGAGCCTGGGATGTCCCCAACTCTGGAGTGTACTGGTATCCAAACACCTTCAGTGTCCTGAGCCTGGGATGTCCCCAGCTCTGGAGTGTACTGGTATCCAAACACCTTCAGTGTCCTGAGCCTGGGATGTCCCCAGCTCTGCAGTGTACTGGTATCCAAACACCTTCAGTGTCCTGAGCCATGCAGCCCTGATTATCATACACACATTTCTGCTTTCTTCCTGTCACTCAGGTGTTTATGTGCTTTTCTTTTGACAGACATGCTGCATTCATTCATCAGTGAGTACCAAGGCACAGCAGGACTCTGCTATTTAGAAATGAATGACTTTTTAAAAATCATTTCTCTGTAACTGAATTTTCTGGCCATGCACCTTTATCCCTGCTCTACTATGAGACAGATCTGGCAAGGCTTGCCAAATGTGGGTTGCAACCATCAGTCCATGACATCATGGAACAGAACAACAGGAATGTGGAAAACACCAAAGCAGCAGCTCAGTGACACCACAACTACACTTTATAATAGCAAAGGTACAGGGTCTGGCCAAGTGCCAGGCCTCTGGCCAAGGTGCTCTCATTGGGCTGTTTATCCAGCTGCCATCAATCTGTTTGGGGTTCAGGCCAAGGATGACCTTGCCAGAGTCTGGGGGACAGCATGCACCAGGGACTGCTCCCAAACCTGGTTTAGGTGAGGTCACCCTTTTTCAGAGAAAAAAGAAGGTTTGGGCAGGATGCAGGAAGCTGTGAGGACCAGAACTCTGGAGGGAAGCTGATGAAGCAGTAAATGTTGCCCTAGTGTTGTGTTAACACAGATACATTTATAAGATAATTTTTTTTTTCTTTTAGGAGTACAGGTAATAGGAATAACAGTAGCATGGACTTCAGAAGTATAAAGCCCATCCTGATACTGTTCATCTCCTAACTCCTCCCCCCCAGTATCACTCTGATGCAGTATCACATTATTTCTCATCACAGTGTTCTGCAAGGTTCTTGTACTGGCTCACCTCAGAAAGTTCAGATAGGATGGTTGCCTGACACTTCAGATTTTTAAAGCACTGTAAATATACATTAGGTAATGAAAAGCTGTCATGMTTTATTAACCAGGGTTTAAAAAGCTGCAAGTGTGGTGTACACTTGCAGTACACCCCACTCTCTGACTAAAATATCACTACACAGGAATCAGTGGTATACAAGAAGATAGGATGATATTGATCAATTCCTAATAAACAGCCCTAGACTCAGTAACTCACATTATAATCAAACACTTGGAAAAACATCACAAAATGTTCTCTGACATACTCACAAATGARGGAGAAAGCAATGCCAAGCAGTGCTCAGAGACTCAACACTTTCCAGCAGCTTCTCAGAATTAAGCAGATCAACACCACTTGCAGTCAGATTGCCTGACTGCCTGACTGTAAAAGACCTCCTCGATTGACTCTCAAAGCTTCAGAGATTTGGCAAGTGTTACTATCAGCAACTTGCCCTTAGGTTAAACTTTGTAATGGCTCCAGCCTGAATACAGAATGCACTGGATTTCAAATAGGTTGTGTTAAAATGTAAGAAAAAAAAAAAAGGCATTGTGACAGGGCCTTTTTGTCAACTTGATATTTTAATGGATTTTATTTCACATAATCTCAAAACAGGGTAATTTGTTTTTAATGCAACTATGATTTTGGGCTTAGAGTGGGGYCTTTTTCAGATATTTCTAAAAGCAATGACAGGGGATGCCTCTGTTTAAACAGACCAGGCTCTAGTTCTAGACTCTGCTTACATTTATCTTCCCTTTTCCAAAAGACCCATTATGCCAGTATTTTAATATTGCAGGGCAGCTTTTCCTATTCACACAATCATCAGTAGAGGGCCCAAGTACCTGCCTCTAAAAGCTCTGCACAGTTAAGATTTTCAAATRTATCAAATGTACCAGTAAGAATGAACCAACTGTAATACTTGGCATACAATACACATAACCATGATAATTCTTACTCAAGCTGTTAATTAATTACAGAATCCTAAATAACATGGCATTATTCTGTCCATTCAGTATTATTATTCAATATTAATAACACCAATTCTAAAAAGCTTCTGAATKAAACTACCAATTTTCAACTGAAAAAGCAATCAGCTTAAGAGGTCAAGTGCAGCTCAYATTTTCACCTGTACCACACTCATAAAATATATAAAGTGATTGCAAAGACACAAAAGGATTTGAAATTTAAGTGCTGGAGAGCCACCTTCAGTTCTGTATCTTCACTTGCTGCACCAAGGTGAGTTTGTTACACCTGGCCTSTGGATAGAGCCCTGTTTGCAGGCTATTAACAACCACCCTGACTCCTAAGGTACAAATCTCACCTCTGGAACCCTGGAACATGTTTTAGCAAAGTAGTCTCTCTCTCCCTTCTGATGTGCAAGGGCTCATCTATTCCACACATGAGAAATCTGGTTTTGGAGAAAAACAAACCCCTACCAGAATTAGTGTGGGTTTGAACCTACCTTCCAAATTCTGGCCATTTCACCTGCGACACTGCAAAGCTACACTTAAAATTTTAAGCTCAGATTAAAAAGTCAGCTACACAAAATTTTCAAAAAAACCCAACAAACCAAAATATAACTTATACAGCTCATAAATTTATGAAGAGATTTCATACTAACCACAGACAAGTATAACACTTTTTCCCTCACTTCAGACAAAAAACCCCAAACCAAGCAAAGAAACCAAATCACCAAAACCCCACAAACTAATAAAAAAAATCCCCTATTCTGTTCAGAGAATAAGCACACATTCTCTTGGTATCCTGACTGTGTTTGTTTAAATTCACAGACAAGTGTGACTTTGGAAAACTTTCCTGCATGACTTCAAACAGGTTCATCAGCTATTTCAGCTACTTTGTCTCTACAACAGAAATATCACGTACCGTTTGTGATGCCTGGATGAAGTAAATAAATGTACTAGCACAGGAAATTTTAACTGTTGGTGACACTGAGCKGTAAAGTTTTGTTCTGAACCATTAAAATATCTTGAGTGGAATTTTACCGGGGTAATTTTTTTAAAGATACTTTCACACATGGCTTTGTGCAGAACCAATCTGTCATCATCCTGTTAGTCTTACTAATTAACAGCTTGGAAAAAAAAGAACATAAGGCCAAACTGGGAAAGGTTGAACATATTTATCTGGTAAGGAACCACTACAAACAGTTTTTTCAAGCTGTTAACAGCTGTCACTGTTTCTGTTTTCTGGTCTTGTAAACAAATACCCCCAAATTTGCATTATATCTTACCCTGCCTTTTTTYCTTTCTTTCTTTTGGCTAAACAGCAAGTGTTTGCACCTCACAAGATGGTTATGATCAGAAAACAGAAGGATGGATGACATCCAAATTGCTATCTGAAGGAGCAGAAAGGCTATGGTCAGGAAGTGACAGGAACACAGGCTAAATAACAAYACAAAACCTGGCTGAGCCAACACAGACAGCAGAGTCTCACAGCAGGCTGCAGGGAGCAGCTGGACGCCTGGAGCAGTTAACTCCAAGAAACACACAGAGCTCTGCACCTCTTTTCTGGACTTCTACAAGCTTGGTTTAACTACAGAAATTTTAACTATTGATGACACTCTCACCTTTTTTCCCCCTAAAGCTTGTATTACTTCAAACCCCATGGCACTTCTTGGAAGATTCCTGCAATACTGCTGCTCAAATGGCAAGAGAGATTCCCCTGTTTTTCTCCCCAAACTCACCCATGGCCAGTTTCTACACACTCATTCTTGTGCCAATATTATTCTTCAGCTTGATTAGGTCTTTTCCCCAGTAGGTATTTTGTCCATAATGCATTACACAMAGTAATGGCAGCCACGAGTGGAATTCAATTAAAGCCCAAGCTTTTTGTAGAACAGACACTCAGTTTCTGTAACTGTCCCAGCCRCCTCTTCTGCATGTGAATACAGACAATTGGAGCAGCAGATAATATTTTAGAATAGGCTTAATTAATTACATGAATGCTTCCCAGCTCTGTTTGAAACCTTCTAGGATCATTTGTGCTTTCTTTATAGGTATATATCTGAGCACCATTTGCTCACAGACATCCTGTGATTACCTGGCCCTTTACAGCTCTCACTATAAAATTGCTTTGTTAGGTTTTTCCTTTTTATGCTAAAATCTTTAGTGCAATGTAACATCAGCCTCAAAAACTCCCTTTAAGAAACTTAAGAACAGCCATACTAGAACACACAGGACAAAGGCTTGGCATCCTGTCTCCAATAGTGGCCACGAGCAGATGTCTCAAGACGACTAAGAATACAAGAAACATGAACTCTTCCCCTTAACATTCTCACAGCATCCAACTATTTTCCATTTGTCACTTCCTGAGACAGATGTGTTTTCTTGGGTTGTACTTAGTGAACTTCAATTAATTTCTCTTCCACAAACTTGTTCAACCTCCCCTTGTGGGGTAAGCTACTCTCAGCCACACATCTTTCAGAAAGTATCTTCAGGCATCTACTGCCCTCTGTACTGCTCTACTGCCAACAGCAAACTCTTTTTGTTTCTCTGGAACTGGGCCTTAGTCTATTAATGTATCTTAGAGACTGTGYTGGGAGGGGGGTGTGTGGGTGTCAAACCTGTTCTAACCTCTATCACACGCTTTGTAATATCCATCAGTCAACCTGTAATATCAAATCTCAGCCAACCTTCTCTTTTCCAGACTGCAGAGTCCTAGTTTACATAGTAATCTCCAATGGAAGACATATCCCATCTTTGATCACTGTTTTTCTTTGATTCTTTTCCAGTTCTTTTATATCTACAATATCCTTCCTGACAGGGATCAGAACTGCACTTGTGTTCAAGATGTGGGCAAAGCTTGGATATATAGAGAGGCAGAACAATGGCCTCTCTTTTATTCTCTGCTCTTTTTCCTAAGCAATCCTAAAAACTGATTTGTTTTTACACTGCTGCTCAGCATTTAGCTGATTTTTTTCCAGACCTGCCTTCCAGACAAATATTCCTCTTTTCCATGTTTCYCCTTTGTCCTATGGCTTATCCATATTTCAATTTTTGCCCCAAGCCATATCTTCCCTGATTCAGACAACTAATTCCAGTGCCAAGCCAGACAAATTAGACTCGTGTCATTTCCAGTCTCCAATAAAGAGCTTTGCAAACAGTGATCTGTGGGCTACATTTCCAACCTCAAAAAGTACCTGGGAAAAGCATGTTCTGTTGGAAAAATACAGAAATATCTTCAAACTGAAAGGCTCTTAAAATCACTGGGCTAGAAAATGAATTCTTTGTCTTACTTACAGTACTGCTCTCTCTACCAATTGATAAAAGACATGGGGGGACACWCTCAGAGCACTGAGGTACTGGGATAAACACAGTAATGAGCTACTCTGGAAAACAACATTTATCAAGAGAAACACTTAAAAGGCTGTGTACAGAAACAGAAATTTCTGAATCACTGAACACCTCTGCAACACAGCCCGAAGTTTCATGTTTTCTCTGCTGAAGAGCTGGGCACTTCAGGGGTTCTGTTGAGCTGAATGCGCCTTTTCTGCTGCAGTGCAGGTCTGTCTTGGACCACAGCTCTGAGAGCAGCAGTGATAAAGTACTGCACAAAGAACAGATCAGCACTACAGTCTCATTCACTGCATCCTCATGTTAGGATCTTGCACCATCTTTCTGCATTCAGACTATGACTGGCAGCTAAAACTAAATTACAACTCACATTTGTAAATAGGAGCTTGCTCACTACATGAAATASTTGTGCCCTCCAAAACCTTTGTACTTTACCTTGGGCTTGGACCTCATTATTTCAGATCCAAGATCTGCACAAAACTCAGAAAATGGACCAATTTTAATTATGCCACAAGGGCAAAGAGAAGAAAAGCARAAAACAAGAGAAATGTGAGAACTTAGTCCAGTCAAGTTCTTTTAGACAAAGAACCTTTTGAGTTTTGTAGAAAGCACGAGTAAAATACCTCAAAAAAATCAAAGTAATATCTGAAAGATGAATCTGAAAAGCAAAATAATGGCACCTACTTAGTACAATTGCAGCAGACAGACTCAAGGAACAGACATCTTTTTCCCAGGATGGGTGAATACAGCAAAGTCTTGCAACCAGTTTAAAATGAGAGCTCACGACTCTTGTCTGTGTTAATTCCTGCATCTCTGTAAATCTCTGTTCAGTTTTGATTTCCCTTCCTTTCTCTCTCTCCCTTTATAGTTTTCTTTTTTCCAATATTCCCACTGTTTAATGCACTTTCTAGCTGTGACCAAACAAATCTAAGGCTATCAACAGATGAKCATAAATTATTAAATTACAACAGCATGACTATTTACAGCTAATGTCAAATGAGTTGTATTAACTGTGTGAACTCACAAATGTTACAGCTTTCAGTGTAAAASGCAGTATTTGAAAACACCTTCATGTTTCAAATGTTTAACATTAAAACTCAAGAGCTGCAATTSAAAACAAATACAACAAATAATTTAAAAGTTGGTGTACATCTCTCCCTCTTTGTTTATCAACTCAAACACAGATCTTTAGCAAGAGAGAGGCTCATTGTCTATCACACAATAAAATACACTCTGTAGTGCAACTATCAATTTTTTATAATTTATTGTGATTGACACCTATTAACTGGAACTTATAGAAAATATAGGAAGGAGAGCTTTTCCTTATCCATGTACTATTTTCTGCATGTTGTCAGTTTTTCTGCTATTCTCCATCACTTTTATTGGACTTGATGCAAAAAAAGAATAAGAGAGAAAATTATTTTTTGAAAAACAGAATACTTGATTGGAAAAAAAAGAAAGTAAGAGTGGTATTTAAAGCAATGTTAACATTTAAAAATCATGTCACCTTTCTGGGTGATTAGCCTCTTTAAAGAAATGTTGGCATCCTTTTTTCACGCAAACTAAGTTCAATGCAGCCTCTCCAGTAAATTCAAAACAACGCGTTTTTTGTTTTGAGGGTTTCAGGTAGAGCAGAAAGGTTCTTCTTGCCTGATTACCCTTTCACTACTTACAGGTGTACATCAGAGACAAGGCTTAATGAGCCTTTAATCTTCAGTCCTTTCTTTGCTGCTTAGCACAAGGATCAGCATTGTCATCTAATGTCTGASAAAACCAGCTCAAACTGTCCACAAAATTCCTAAAACACCAACACACAGGAACTGACTGTCCTGAGATTTGATATGAAAAGACAAAGACCTATCAAACTGCACAAAACAAGACTTTTATTCCAGTATTTAAGCCACAGGAATGTCAGCTTACAGACAGAATGTCTGTCTAACAAGTTAAAGACAGGCCTTAACTTACTTTAACTTCTCATTTCTTTCTTTTCTTGTGGGAGGGGTAGCTAGAGTGATGCCATCTGAGTTTCCAGGAATACAATGAGGGTTATGACCCCACCTGACTGCCTATTAATACCAGCTTTATTAAGAGAAATATTCCCTCAGATGAAACAAAAAGCTCTCCTAGGTAGCAACCAGGTTACATTTGTGCTTGGACCCTGAACACCTTACAGCCTTAAGAAGAAAAGGTAGAGGAAAACCCTCTGTGCACCTTGGGGTGCACACAACKAAACCATTAAATCAGAAGGCTTTACTTGCCCTCTTGTTCATCTCTGGTCTGATGTCTCTCTTGCTTCTCCATGCCAGGAAATGGAGACTTACTGCTGAATGCCCAGAGTAACCAGGAACTATTGACTTGTTAATTGTTGGACAATTATGCTGTCCAACAAGGCTGTGGAGAGATGCAGCTTGTAACAAGCAGCCAGCCCTGTCCAAGCACAGGCGAGTGCCAGAGCCTTGCCATTAGAACAACTCCGGCTTGCCCAGATCAGCTGCAGATCTACAATATCAGAGTCACACAGAATACAAGCAGGTCCATGCAGGCTGGCACCTTCCCTGACATTCTCTGGGTCAGAAGGTCACATATGGAGACTTCCAGGGAAGGCAATCTTTTACTCTTGGCATTAGCAGTATCTGCTGGTATCTCCAGGTGGAGATACAGCAGCACTGGGGTAACAGAGCCTCAGTCACAAAGATGGATGCTGGCAGAAACTACAGGGATTTTTGCCATTTTCTGCCACCTCCTGTGCTGCTCTCCCCACATCCCCCTCTTTGTACATAAGGGAGAGGTGGCTGCCAGCTCCTATATCAAACTGATCTGACCCACTCTCCTCACTCAGACTGAAGCCAGTCACAATGAACAAGGCCATGGGAAAGAAATGACACCACATTCATAAAACCAGACATATTCCCAGCTAAGCCAGGAGGTGGCACAGGGACAGTATTTTACTTTGCTGCTGGGCTTCTAAAGCCCAGCTCTGCTCCTACATTTCTCAGGGCATCAGTTGTCATGGATGCTTCTGAAAGGAAGAAGCCAYGATTTGCACAAGGCAGCTGAACACACTCAGCCAAAATGCACTGTGATGTCCAAAATTARGCTCTGAACTTTCTCCAGACAATGTGCTCTACATCTGGGAGGTGTGGAGGGCACCTGCTTATTTCCATTCAGACTGACAAAGCCACAAAAGAAGTGTGAGTGAAGGGAGAGATCCTCTGCTGAGGAAAAGAATGACAAACCTATTTCCATGCTTACGACTGCAAAGCTACTCAAATGGTTACAGTGAGAGACCCGTGCCCTTTGGCACAGTGAAGAACTGAGTTTCAGATCATAAAGATCTATAAAAATGCATATTTGAACTAAACTGGTATTGACTCAACACCAAAATAGCCTGAGGGTTACACCTGCATACTTAAATTAATTTTCAAGTGCCTCTTTTGCTGTGCAGGGTATTTTATGTCACAGTTGTACCGTACTTGTATAACCTACTCAAAATGTATTTCCCCTTGTTTGGAGTAATAACTTTTTGGAGAAGTCTCAAAGTCCAATTTGGAAAGAAATTAAAAGCAAGAGCCTTCCCCACGTCTTGCTTCCTGAGAAGCACACAGAATACCCGCTGAGCTGAGATCAAGCAGGTCTCTGCTGATTACAGAGCACAGGTTAAAATGCACTCAGTTGGTAATAAATGGAGGCTTCTATAAAGCCTTTTGAAGTGTTCAGCAGTGAGCATTCTATATGGCTTACTGGGAAGTGCTGTCCCTGGCCTTCCAGTGGAGTAGGTCTGTGTGAACCCAGGGGAGCAGCAGGCACTGAACGACGGAGGGCAGGCACCAGCACCCCAGCCCACCTCTGTGCCTAGGGATGTTACAGTGTTAGCACTCCTGATAAATGCATCTTCCTKAAGACACCCAACAATTGTACCTCTATCCCCCTCCTTCCCACACACCCCAGCAGTCTACCACAGCACCTCACTGCCCTCASTACTCTCCGTAGCAATTCAAGATTTTTACTTCTTGTCCTAAACATCATGGAGATCAGTAACAGGCTGTTCCCTTCCTCACTGAGATCTCTCAGAAGCTCCCCTCAAAGTCTCTTCTTCAAGTGAAACAGTTCTTTCAATCAGTACTCCACGGCAGGTTTTCTGAGCCTCTAATCATTCTCACTGCCCTCCTCTGGATTCTCTCCAGTTGACCCAAATCTTTCATAAAGAATTTAGTACAGCAGTCCACTTCAAACCTGAACCAGGCATAAGGATGAGTTCTTATGTCCTGTAAGACAACAGTGCTACATAATCCAACACTGGGCTATGTTTGGGCAGATGCTATGAACTGATTAACATCTTTCATTGCAATAAACCTGGAACCACCATTCTATGAAAACAGAGCATTATGTATATACTGTGTACATTATCAAAGACAACATTCTCACATTAGCAAACTACACAATTCAAATTCCTGAGTGACAAGTACACTATCTGTCCTGGAATCAGCWGTACCAGACATTATCTCTCAGTCAGGAGATGTACAGTTATGTACAAGAATGAAGGCAGGCAACTCTTGCCATCCTGAAACACCTTTCCCAAGGGAGCTTTCACCAGACCAATCTGCTTGTCTGACAGGCCAGGTATTTCATCTGKTTTTTCCTGAGATAAAGCTTCCAGACTGTAGTCAAACATTAGCTATGAACCACTTAAAATGATAAACAGCTCTAAACCAGCCAAGACTGGTGATATCAGAAACAATCTCTTCCATCCTGTGGCAGTGATTTTACACAGAGTTTAAGGACAACTGGCTGCACTTCTCCAGCTTTAGGTTTCTTGTTTCACAGGCCATGAAATTCCTGTAACCTAAATGACAAAAATCTGCCCTTTGTACATACCCTTCTCTTTGGTACTCCTCATCCAARTTTGACAAAAGCTGGGAGCCAGCCACAGACAGATCAAGTGCAGCTAAAGGCAGATCTCGATAAGCAAAATTAACAAGCTGCACAGGAGCAATGCTTTTGGTCTCTTCTTCCACTTGTTGGGAAATGATCTCAACTTCTGAAATACCACCTTCAACTGTAGGCCTGAAAACGTAATAAACACATGTAGAGACATAAAGAAATATCAATGAGCAAGCAAGGAAGTCAGGGACAAGAATTTCATAGAATCCTAAAGAGCCAGCAACTTAAAAGGCCTCTGCAAGGTCATTGAGGAGGTGCTGTCATTAAAGAGGCAGATCAAATCTCTCCAAACTTTAGTAGATCTCACTGTGATCAACAGAAATCTCACAAAGGAGAACAACATTTCACTCTGCTGAATCTGCTTCAAAAGCACTAAATATAAATGGCTGTGTTATAAACAAATAGAGAAAAAATACATGAGTCCAAAAGGAAAATATCTATGCAAAACAGAAACAAAGCATGTAACTATGCCAACTAAAGACTCACTGYTTTGTAAGTTAGATTGGTTAGCAATGAACAGCTAGGATATTCAATTATTATATACAAACTAACTGTTAACAACTAGGTGCAGTTAGACCCCWTTTCCACTGTAAATTTGAATACTGATTCAAATAGTTTTGAGGGATGGCAGCTTTGTTACATTTACCTGAAAAGGATCATTCTGTTACAAGTTATTTCAAAATACTTCAGAAAGGGAACAGTGATTCAGAAGAATTATGGCCTCCTCCATAAAGATTATCTTAACTAACCTTATGTACAGCTTCTAAATCTGATCAGGTATTCTTATAGCAGCCCACTAACACTAATGGAAACTCCACAAAGGTAAAAACAGTCTGACAATTGTGTATGTCTCCACATTTAGAACAAGATTCTACTTCTGTAGGAATTTTATCTGTTACCATTAGTGCATGCACAGGATGACTTGGCTGTAAGACACAGCTCGCATGTCAAGGGCTGATCTTTGCAGCACCCAGCAAAGCTGCTTGCCCTGTTTGATTCCAAGATGTGCAAGCACTGAACTTCTCCAGCTTTCTTCCAGGTAACTTTGGAAGAAACCTCAGGCTACTGTCAGAGGTTTACAGCAGGTGTGAAGATACTCTTTCCACAGGGATATAGTTAAAAAGTTCTTAGTACCCTGTGTTATTTGACAGCAAAAATTGCATTTTTTTTAAAAGAAGTTTATTAAAACCTTCCAACAATTTAAGCAACCTGTTAAGCAGTTCCTTTTTTTCCCCCCTGAAAATAAGAGAAGACCACTTAACTGGTATATCTTGTATAAGGATATCATTTAAGGATGTGGGTAAAAGAACTAAAATTCTATGCTGGAAGTTTCCATTGGTCAGAGTCTCACCATTAGACTAATTCTTTCAGATGGARGACATTATTCTTGAATTAAAAGGAGCTAACTGCTGCTAGAATTACACAAGAAAGTAAAATGCTGTTATATGTAGAGTATTTGGCAGGGAAAGACTGCAGCTGTGTCATACTGTGGCAGATAAAGGAGGTAAAAGGAAGTACTATTTGAACAACCTAAAAGCTTTTATTTTATTCATGTGTAACTAATAATGGAAAGTAATGAGATTCTTTAATTTCCAACAGAACTGTATTYTTCTGTAAACAATCTCAAATCAGAAACCCAGAGGTAAAAGCTAATTTTAGCAAGAATTTTCTTTGATTTTCACCTTTAATGCCATCCTGTGGACATTTACCTTTTTAAGTCCAAGCTGGTTCAGYTTTGCATGAAAGAGCATACAATGATCTAATTTCCAGTATCATAAAAGAAACAGGAAATGGGTTGATGCAACCTTCCCTCCCCCAACAGTACTGAGTTTCTGTATGCTTAGACAGACTAGATGACAGATAAAGTCTGATTTGATTGAAAAGAAAAACAAACAGACTGCTGTTGGCARACAGCATTGGTGGTGGGAAACAGAAAGATGAACAGATCTGGAAATAACAAATCATACTGGTTTTCAGCCACTGCTGCTAGTAACACCTCAGACATGCTTACAGCATCATTCATGTATTCTCTGCTAATTCACACTCCTTGGATACATACAAAACCTGCCTGATGTCACAACATTCTTCTCCAGGCAGCAGCCTGCTCCCTTTCATTTAAATTATGTTGTATCACATGGTACTTACTGAGGATTGGTCATGTTGGAGGATGCAACCAAATCAGCAGTGCTTCCAATACTTAACTACTTCCAGCTGCTCTGCATTAAAGGTCTAGCCTTGCAAGATTAGGTCTCTGTGAGAAGCAAAACAAGGTTATCTAAAACACAGCTGAAAGAAATCCAAAGAGCTACACTGACTTCTGCTGTCATATTGCAAATGTGTCTAGTAAGGTTAGTTTGCCCTCATGATTTAGTGTTTTCATTCCAGGTTAATCCCTCCATATTATGGAAGCTGTAAATTTACAATTCATTTACTTCTACAAACAGGCACATCCATAATTCCATAAGAACACAGGTCTTGTTTTAGATCATTAGATTGTKGAGAAAATAACCAAGATCTGAGGGGATTTTCAGAGAAAGTTCATGCCTTCAGGAATGTAAATTCTATTGGAAGACAATTTTTTACTATTTTTTATACTTTCTACACATAAGCATTGTCAATGAARTTTGGGGGTTTGTTCTCCATTTTCCAGTTTGAACTGTTCCTGACTCCCTTTGCTATCTTAGCAAGTCTCTTACAAAAATTAAATCATGTTGTCAAACATTCTGGATGGGCTGTTATTCAGGATAGTATTTTGATGAAGAAAACCCAATAGCACATTTGGAAAAGGCAAAATCTCCATTTGTCCTTTTACCTGGAGCAATGCCTGGCCACCAGAGCAAAAGAGGACAAGCCTGTAAGAACAAAACCTACTGATACACAGGTTTTGGAAGCAGGAAAAATGAGGAATACCACATAACAAACAAAAGCTTTTAAAAACCATGACAGACCTTGTGAAGCTATTGTGAAGATCACATGGTACAAAATTTTTCAAAGTAACATAAAAACAGACTCTATTTTGACTAAACAGAAATAAACATTAGCAAATTAGAATTACTTAGAATAACACCAATGATCATGAAAAATGCTCTTAYGCTAAACTTTACCCTAGAGTCACTTACAGGCTGAATTGTTAGTCAAGTATTCACACTGGAGACATACAAATGTAGCTATATTAAGATCCTTAACAATCACTCCATACAAAAAAGTAAAATTGAACTTACATCTTTTGTAGAGCCATTTCCAAAGCTTTATTTCATGTTTTGTAATTTTACA
The DNA here is from genome assembly GCA_902810485.1 of Alauda arvensis. Taxonomy (NCBI): domain Eukaryota; kingdom Metazoa; phylum Chordata; class Aves; order Passeriformes; family Alaudidae; genus Alauda; species Alauda arvensis. Next base: position 826,163 of record CADDXX010000145.1, on the reverse strand, counting down.
AAAACGTAAAATGTAGCCAATGCATTTTCACATTTTCCAGATAATGTGCCTGGGTATGCAAGAAAAAAGGTTTTACACTGTTWTCACCTTCCTCAGGTAAGTAAGTCAGCCAAAAGCAATTTAATTTCATATGAAGAGGATAACTTTAAAACAAAAGACTACAAATACTTTAGAAAGACACAGACCCTCCATTTATTTACAATCCTGTAAACTCTATAGAGTAAAAAGCAAATGTTTTTCAGAAAAAGCTTTGCTAATACAGCAGAAACTTGATATCCATTCAAGTATCAATAACAGTCTATTCCCTGGCCTTTGTATGCCTTAAATTATTTTGTTTACTCCATCCCTAAGGCAGCAAAATRCTAAAACATTTGCCTAAATTTACGAATATTTCAATCACACAGAGTTTTCTGATGGCAATTGTTGCACCTACCAGTACAACAAAACTAAAATATAAGACTCAGGCTTGTTTTGCAATGTTAGCTCCCCAACATCTCATTTTCAGTTGACAGTTTTACAACATGAAACAACCCTAAAAAATTTTGAATGAAAAATGTTACCCAAGTCAGTTGCTCTAAGCACTCAGCATGAGAAAATGGTCAAGGCATGAGGTACTGTGCACCTGTCTTCTGAGACTGAGAAAACTGAGAATCCTGCTCTAACTGCACTTGCAGTAAAAAGTACCTGGGGATACAGCTGATTTAGGAAATGGGAGTAAGACTGATGGAAAGTGGCCTTAGAGGACAGACAGACAAATGCACTTATGGAAGCTTCTTACCCCAGTAAAACCTCACCATTTATTCTGGAGACAGCTCAGTGTTGTTAAGCCCAATCTCACTCCCAAAGGGCACTTAGAAAAGAAAGCARTGACAAAACCCATACATTTAGATTTTAAGAAAACTTATTTTTTAGATAAATCTTAAGATTCTAGGGAACAGGCCAGGACATAAACATTAAATATTTGTCCCCAGAACAGAGTCTTTTGCTTTCCCAAAGCTGGAAGCACATGAGCAATCAAACAGAGCTGTGTTTTACAGCTCAGCTGGCTCTGAACCGGATGTGACCAGAGGCAGCAGCACTAAGCCAGGCCAGCTGCCTCCTGCTGGAGCTGGCAGCTCTACAGGTAAAGTTTGCTCACCCCAGGCCTGAAGGAGCCACTGGCAGGAGGGCAGCAGCTCTTGTGCAGGGAGCAGAGTCCAGCTCGCCGCAGGGATCGCTACCATGACACAAGGAGCTCACCGGGCTGACACGAGCAACACCAAGACACCCAAAAGGAAAGACGGGCACACAGCTCTCCAAAGGACTCACTGCAACCTTCCTGAAACAAAGAGTGGCAAAATGTGAGTAATCTCTGGTAAAAATGACTATGTATTAGCTGATCTAATGAACTGAAGAGACAAGGAGAATCAGTAAGTGCAGTAAGTGGACAAAAAAGATGTAACAGGTTGTGTAYGTGTATTTATCTCCTAAATGGATTATTTACTGTGATTCATGCTTCTTTCCAGGCTTTATGCAAGCAACAGAAGTATTTAACATATACTGGTATTCTGCAAAAATKTATTGTTTTACCATCCACTCCACCTCATCTGTTTTTAGCTTCCTTTAAAAAATCACATTTTATAGCAACATAAACTTGCAGTTTCCACATTAAATTTCTGTGCAGCTGAGTGGTGTTTAAAGGCAGCAGGGATCASCAGGGCAATTTTATTCTTTTAAACTTATCTCCTGCTTGCATTTCTATAGGATTTTCCCATAGGCAAAGTGGAATGACATTGCTCTTCTCCCTGCCAACAAAGATAGGCAGAGGGCAACTTTGGGGTATTCCATCCATCACCTGAGTGAAAAYTTTTCCATACAGCCCTTTCCCCACCTAACACACTCAATGTTCAGTAGACAAAAATGCCTCATCTCTCATAGTCTCATCTGATGGAAATACTAACAGGTCCAGGGTTTTTGGCTTTTTTCCCCACTTTGTAGAATTGAGAGTAGGCAGCACACAGCACTTGCTCAGCTGCTACATGAGCATGGGCAATGCCAGACCCCTGAGAGTTCAGCAATTCTGTTTGTTCCATGGTGTGTTTTCCAGGTGAGATGGCTGTAGCAAGAGCACAGTTTCCAAAGTTTAACAGAACAGTTTAGAAGGCAGATACAACAGAAAAGAATTATCCCACTAGTTTCTAGTGCAAGCTTCCAAGCAGTGTAACAACCAGAAACATTCACTGCACTAAATGACTGACATCTTTTACGTACCAAGAGGACAGTGCAATCTGATGGGAAGCATACAAATTTGCAACTGGTAGCCCAGCTTAAAACGTGTGGGACCACAGCTCAAACCTCAGCCAAGCTGATTCAGCTCTTCACCCCTCTTTAGCATTGAAGGAAGTTGTACCCCAACCACTGARCTCTTTCTGAGGCAAGATCTTCAAAATGCTTAAAAGTGCTGTCCTTGCCTTCCAAGCCCCTCAGCTTTGCTCTTTTCCCTGCACCCTCACTACAGATGCCAGTGCTCCCCAGGGCTTCTGCGAGGTGCCCTTGGGTTGCCTGTGATTTTCCCTCTCTTCTGTGCAGGGGCACTGGCAAGCACCTGCTCAAAGCTCTGCCTGTGCAGGGTCATGCACTGCACTTGAGCAAAGGTTCCTGCTGCTGGCCTTGCCCAACACACCTCCTGCCCCAGTTTATTTGTTAATGTTTACATCAGTCTTCTATTGTCAGTCACCACACCTTGGCTGGAGCTTGCTAATGGAAGATAAAATCCAGCTGAAACAACAAAAAGCACAGAACAGAGTTTGGAAAATACATGCTAAAGCATAGCACACATAGCACATACACTCTAGGCTAAAACAAAAACCAAAACACAACTCCAACAGCAAACTTAAAAAAAAAAAGTCTATACTCCACTGGTGCATGAAAACCATGGCTTTCWGCATTGATTTAAGCAGAGTCTTACAAAATATGTGTCACAATGTAGTGGGCCCAGTTGGGGGTGGGGAGTAGGAAGATGATTTAATTTAAGCCTTTTGCACCAAAGTCCCTACTAACTTGTACCCTATTCAGCTGAGCTGAAGTCAAGACAACATGATTCAGAGCTGTTTGCTGCACTTGCTCATGTTCTGAGGCGTATTATCATGAATCTGTAAGCTCCTGTACAAAATTCAGATGCTAACTCAAGTATCCAAGTTTGTGCCCTTACGAGGTAGCTACAAAACCAAATTCTGACATGTTTTCCTAATAAGTCCCCTAATAGCAGCTTAAGACACTTGGACAGGCTCAGAGCTTGCATTCAGAGGAAATGCCACAGGCCCCACTCAAGGAAAACACYGCTGTGGCTGCAATGCGGAGTTTTGGGTTCTCACCAGCTCCAGCTCCTTCCTCTGTCCACACCCTAGCCACTAAAAAAAAAGAAAAAAGCAGGATGGCTTCCCTGATACAGGTCATAGTACAGCTCCAAAAATAGCAGTGTCAGCAAAAGTGAGAGTGYAGGACAAGGCATTGTGCACAGCCAAAGAAACAAAGCACACAGAGCAGAAATACTTCAGATCAGAAATACTCAAGGACTGTGTCCAGAGCCTTGGCCATTGGCAATATTCAACTGGACGAAACACCTGGTATGAGATCACTGAAGATGGGGGAAGGGGTGCAGAGGAGGAGGKCTTCTGTGGGGGTTTTTCTCCTCCTGTATCACACTGGAACTTTTTACTCTGAATCCAGTCCACATCAGGAAACAGAATACTGCTTCCTTTGTGCAAACAAGTTACCTTCTTATTTCAGTCTATAAATTGAAAGCCTTAYACACTTTAAAGCATAAATGCAAATGATGGCTACTCATGTGCCAGCTGGGCAATCCTTAGGAGGTCAGGGAGCTATTCAGAAAAACAGGAAGAAAAGGAATAATGTGAAAGTAAGAATAATAAGGGTAGGGGAAACATCCAAGCAGACATTTCTCCAGAAGCTTTAAAGCAAAATGGCAAGAGTGATTTATACATTTAGCTCTTGTGAATTAGCCAAGCCAAATTTTTTGGTGATGAACACAGTGGAGATCATCCTGAGGATCACCACAAACCTGATGTGATCACTCATTGCTACTACTGCAAGTTGCATTTGTCCAAGAACTGAAACTCCCAGGGCCCCTGGGATCACAACTGGTTTTGTCCTGAGAATTTTAAYTAACTCCAATCATCTGCAGTTAGAAAGTTTTATTGGTCACGTATGCCAAAACTGTTCCCTTCAGGAAACTAGCAACTTGTACTTCTGCAAGGGGAAAAACTGACAAATCTGCAAGTGTGGTTCCAGCACTTCCTTGCTTAACTTTGGGTTAAACAAAATTGGCTTTTCTTTTTTTCCCCAAACAGGAAAAATCACAGGTTATGATATTGAAAAAAATTTCTTTTGGTTAAACTGACCCTTCTTAATGCCTTCTGTAAGACAAGAATTTGATGAAGTATTAGATTTGTCAAAAAATTATGAACGCCGAGATGCCACACAGAAAACAAAAAGCAAATTAACTTCCTTAATCTTTAACATTCCTGTGCAGTGTCCAAAAGAAAAGAGGCACAAGAGAAGGAATTTTTTATTTCAAGGAAGATAGGACATTGGCTTTTGCATTTTTTTCATGCAAGGACTGACAGCAAAGGTTTTAAATATACCACATTATTGGGAAAAAGAAAAAAAAAATCAGGCATTCACAAATTAGGAAACGGCAGATTTGCACTTGCTCATGCAGTCATAATTCTATCCCCTTCTGGAATCATCCTGGATGCTGAAATTAAGCAGAATGCTGTTCAAGTTTAAAAAAAAAACAGGATGTAATCATGTAACTTAAGACCCTCATTATTTCCAAGTGTAACTCACACTTTCCTATAGAAAGTCTAAATGGGCCAAAAAAATTATCTTGTGCACAGTTACAATAATCTCTTCAGAAATGCAACACGATCACTGGCTGAATCCTGAACATTTCAGTACTGCAAATCTGGACTACAGAACAAATAACAGTAGCTGGAACCAAGCCTTTAGAGGAGGATGATTCCAAAAGAGACTCTGAGGAGAGCCCAGTGAAGCCCACCCTCTTCCAAGGAGCTTGCAGGTGTGCAGCACATGGTACTTCCAGAGCCAAAAGAAACAGGATGAGCTGCTCTCTTTGGGAAGGTTACAAAGACTCTACTCATGCTCCATCCTTTGCTCTCTCTCTTCACGTGGCAGCAGGGGAAGAGGGCAGGGGGTTGTGTAGCAGGTCCCCAGACAGGTTCTGTGAYCTACAAATACTCCAGCAGCAATAGGCTTTCACCACAAGAGCTGCCACAGCTCCTCTGGGCTCTCATTCAGTTCATGCTACACAGTGCACACTGGCACTGCTGCAATTCATGGCTCTCACACACTCCCAACGTTTTCCAGGAAAGGCACAGGTCTGGCAGGTACTGCACCAATCCACGGTGCTGCTAATTCAGAAGAAGCCATGGGGCAAGGAAAAGGTATTCTTTGCACTGAGGGCCTTCTGCTTGARGAAGTTTAATACTATGGCAAATACTGAGAGCAATATGGATCTCAAAGATGTGCAAAACCTGTCCATCTACAGAGGCTATCCAAATAGCAAGTTTGCTCTTAGCTCCTCAATAAACAACAGGCATTCATTCAGCCAGAAGATTATTCATTTGATCTCTTTCTCTGGAGTAATTCCAAGCATGCCATTTCCCTTTCCATTTTACAAACCACTCTCATTTAGCTGTAATAAATTTGTGATCCCCACAGTTATCTATAGTTCCTGAATGTGGTAGAAAAAAATCCCCACACCACAGGGTTCCTGAGTGCAGAGAACAAACAAAACACAACAATCACATAGCTAAAAGGTCCCTTTACAGATYTGTCAGGTCTTCCCAGTTTGGGACTCCTCAGTAGGGGAGAGCCCTAAGCAGCTGTTCCCCAGCAGGACTGGGCACAGGGCTGGCAGCTCACAGCACTTCYCTGCATGCCTGAGCACCTCCTGCTCTGCTCACAGCTGCAGCTGCTGCAGTGGGAGGTCAAAGCTGCAGGCACACGGCAGCACCYGGGCCAGACAGGGCTCTCAGGGAGCTGATCCCTTTGTACAGCACGACACAGGGATGCAGACAGGGGCTCGGCCTTGTGCGGGCGCTGCTCACTGTTGGAAGCTCAGGATCAGCCTGCTTTTGAAATGTGCCACTGCACATGCTGATAGCAAAGAGCCTGGCATCAACAGCTCCACTGCACTGAAAATATCTGACTTTTCCTGGTCTGGGAACCTAATGACTCAGTCAGCATACAGTCAGATGATCACTTAGACAAATTTCCTAACACAGGCACTCCCCCCACAAACCATGATGTTTTGTGTCACAAATTCTGTTTCTCAAAAGAAAGAAAAAAACAAACTCCCTCAAACAAAGAAACACATGCACACCTGCCCATATGAAACCCAAAGTTGGGTTTGTATTTCCTTGGCTAAAACCAATTGCATTTCTGAATTTAAACATTTGGGAACAACACTAACCTAGTCAAGTTGTATTAAAACAAATAATTACTACTGGAAGCAAATCAAGTACAATTCAGTTTCAAAGAAGTTTGGTTTGCTTTTGTCTGTCAAGAGTCAACTCTTGGGTGTTGTTTTTAGTTCTCTTTTACCTACTCTCTGGAAGTGCAGTGAAAAGTCCAACCAGAAACCTGCAGCCACATCTTTTTGTTTTCAATCCAAGCAAGATCAGACCAGCCACTCTTCAGAATAGTGAAGAAAAAAAAATGTATCYTTTTGAACATGCTAGAATTAATGTTTCTAGGTCTGTTTAGATAGCTCGCAAGTAATCTCTGATTAGATTTGAGCAATTAGATAGATAATCTCTGATTATCACACACAAACCTAATTTTTGCAGCCTGTTAATGGCTTTTGAGGTAAGAATAGACATCTGTTTGAATGCAACAGCAAATTTTATATGGACAGAGCTGTAATTTCACTCAGGCTTTTAACAACAGCAGCAGAATAACACAAATCCTTGAGACACCCTGAGTATGAGGTAGTGTCAGTGCAGGGGGATGACACTGGCAGTCTTAGTCACGTGAAAGTACCAGTGTCTGTCACCACCTGTCTGTCAGAAAAACAGGCAAAACTCACTACATTTTAATTGTCATCCACCATATGTGCWGCCCATCTTACTTGGAGCTTAACTCTCACTCGAGTTTCTGATCATATGCTGAGATTAATGTAACTTTGAGATTGTCTTYCAGCCATTAGCCTTCAACTCTTCCTCAAGCTATCAATTTTCTTCAGATCCTGGGCCTAATGGATTCTGGAATGAAAGGCCTTTAGACATTTTAGAAGCATCCAGTAGTTTTCTAGAGAATGTAATGCCAACCAAAATACAAAAGATTCACAACACTAYACTAAGAATGGGATAAAGTACAGAGAAAATCTTGTAAGAAATTGTTGGCATCTCTTGAAGCTGAATATTTCAATGCATCTTCCCAAYTGTGATTCTGTGAGGCCCATAAATATTGTTTCTAGCTAGGAAGGAGAGTGAGAAGTAAGTTCTTTAGACCAATTCTCTCACATAATCAGCAGTACACAATCAAAACAAACCTAACTAGACTGGTACTAAAGCCAGTATTAGCCTAATCAAAACAAACATCTTGAACCAAAGACTTCATTCTAAGAACCAACTAAATGACAAATATATTTCTGAGAAATATCTGTTTTGTCATTACTGGAAAGCATTATGGGCAACCTTCCAGACAAAATGCAATAAATTTATATGAATTTATGGCTTTACTATGTATCCTAAAAGCAAGTATATAACAATTAGCCCATTGATGTGAAATTTATTGCTCTCCTCTTCGACAGTGTTATGCTTTGTAATTCAGCTTTTGGAAACAAACAGCCCAGCTGTTCTAAATGCAAAGTTGCAGCATTTAATCCTGGTGATGGATTGTCCTGGATCCTGGACACAGGATAAACTCCACTCTGCAAAAACAYACTAAAATTCTTGAATTCACATCTGTCTTGTACTTCAGAGGCAAGTTATCTCACAGATACACGGGGACACAACATCTGTAACTGCTTTTGGCTGGCAGAGTCTTTTCTGATCACCCAGAGCCTAAAAGGCAAGATTTAACTACCTTATTACAGCATGCAGAGTGCTGATGCCATTATTAATATATGTCTGGTGCATTTAACCAGGTCACCCTGGTTCCCTCAGCAGGTGATGGAATGCACTTACTGCAAATCACAGGCCAGGTTTCTGCTACAAAGCACTGCTGGTGAGGGATGTGGTCCAGGCTGTGAGCAAGCAGGCCCAGCCCAGACAGTGCTGTGAAGCAGCTGGAGCCACAGGCTGGCCAGTGCAGCCCTGTGAGCTGGAGCAGATTCCCTCCTGCAGCAGAGTGTGCTTCCCCCTCACCTCTAACCGAGGCCTGAACACATCACAGGGACACACACATGGCCAGCCACCTCTGGGGTCTGCCTCCTCTGTCCACTCCAACAGATAAGGCAACAATTTTACCCACTGGTCCCAGTAAAGGGATAGGAAGTGAGGGCTCTTTTTTACTASAAGTAATTGATTCCTTAGTTATTTTGTATGGAATACAAAAAGGATCAATAAGTACACAAGAGAAGTACTTTGTGAAAATGTTAAAAAGCATCTGACCTGCACAGGCATGTAGAATTCCTTCAGAATGAAGGAATTTTTTTTTTATTTGCTTACTCATATAAATACATATTAAAATACCAGCATTCAGCTACTGGTAGTAAAATAAACCATACATGGAAAGTAAAAATGTGCAATTTATCTTTTTCCCCCTCTCAAGAATACCTAACATCACTATCCCTGCCCAGCCCTCATCTCTTTCAAACTCTGCAAAAAGAGAGAGGATATTCTTGTCACATGAGGAAATGCAGAGCATCACAAGCTACTGAATAAATTTCAAAGAAGATGCAGGAACACCCACCCATGAACTCCCTTTGATTTAGAGGGGAGAACTGTCAGCTTGTGCTCTTCCACTGACAACGTCAGAATCAACATAAACTTAAAATCAACTTCTCAATTGCTAAAGGCTCACAAAGTTCACTCTTCACCAGGAAATTAATCTTTTTGTGATTCAAAGCTGTGAGCCTAGAACCAGCTTTTCCTGTGGTACATCAATTTGGTGCTACTGCTAGCATACTAAGAAATCCATGTTGTGAAGYAATGAGGATGGTACTCTGGATTCAGACATAAATTACCTCAGTATTCCCTCAGGTATCTGCAATGCACTTTGAACCACAGCCCTAAAGACACGTGGTAAAACTACAGCCCCAGAAGAACATGAGCAAGCGAGAGGCTCTGAGCAGTAAGAACAGCAGTATCTTGGAGGCAGATAAAATATGCACCAGGGCTCAAACAGAAGTGTTAATGCTCTGACACTGCTTCAGCAGTCTGGACTTTGGTGCCTCAATGCCACCTCAGGTGCATTCATAGGATCACATCATGGCTTCCTGGACCCAGTTTTTTCTTCACAGAGGAGGAAAAGAATGAGGAGAGAGAAAACAAGCAAACAAACAAACAAACCCCCCCAAAAGCAAAGAGAACTTCCCTGCCTTAAAAAAGTTTTGGTAATAAATTTAAAGGAACTGTAGTGGTAAGACACAATGATAAGGGAAARCAAACTGCTGAATCCAGCAGCAAATGCATCTCTACCTGAGAGMTGGTCTTCCTGAGGTGGCCCCAAGAACCACAGAGGTTCTGCCCCAGCAAGCTCCTGCTGTCACTGACAACACAACCAGAAAATACAGGGCAGGGACTGGAACAGAGAGGGACCTGGCCTCAGCTTCTCCTGTAATTCCACCAGTAAACTGCAGTAACTGCTSTACCCAATACTTATCAAATCACAGCAAAACGGGAGAAATAAATAGCATATACAAAYCTCTCATGTATTTTCAATTTAAAGTCATGCATGCTAATTCCTAGGCTGATCTTTGAATATACAGCTAYTGGAGTTCATTTGCAGTTAGGGAGATGATGGAGAAAAGTTGTTTTCATTTAAAATGCCTGGCACTAACTTCAAATCAGACTTCCGTGGCTTTTGCTGGTGYATTAAATAATGATAACAAATATGCATTAAAGGAGATAAAACAATTTTCTGTGAACACTTCTATCACACATGACAGTGTCTGCTGGAGAAAAGTACAATGGAAGCTTATGCAACAAACTCTGTTACCCTAGAGCTCAGCACAAGGAATATATAAAGCACGTATTTTGAAAAGTGTTGTTTAGTAACTATTTTCTTCAAAACAGAAGATCATAAAGTAAACAGGAAACCCCAACCACACTGCCCTACAAAAAACCCTTTGTCCTCTATCCTTCAGTATTCTGTGGCACCACACAGGCAGAAAAGCCTTGGCCACTGTGTGACCCAACGTAGCAGTCATCCTGCCACCCTCCTCAGCTCTATTTCAGCAGTATCTTATTTAGTACATCAAGTCCCATGACCCATATCCAATAAGGAGGTTCTGTCTAATACACTGAGAAGATAAAAGGATGCTTTTCAAGTAAAGGYTGTGCAAGGGATCCATACTGCAATGCAAGCTCAGAACAGTAAACAAATGTCAAGCTATAAATAAAACACATTTTTGCTGTTCAACCTATAACACGTACCAGTCACCTGCTTGTAACAGAACTGTGTCTGGTACAGCTGCAAACACAGATTTTTGTTAAGATTTATCAATTAATCTTTATTAAAAATAAAAAAAAAACAAAAACGAACTAACTACTTTACCAGTCTAGTCATTAAACATTTTTAGGAGACAGGAAACTCAGAAAAACATGTTAAAAACAGACAGATGAGAGCAAAGAAGCTACACCTGCATTAACTTCTGCATTAAAATSATGAAGAGCTGGTGAAACAGCTCTGAAAATTTTCAGAAATATTTTGTGTATCACCATTGCACCAATCTAACCATTATCTGCTAAAGTCTATCAAACTCAGCTGAAGACTCCCCAGCTCCTTCAACAGAATTTAAATAAGCTACTGAATACATACTTCCTAACTGAACACAAAGCCCAAGACCACACAGAAAACAGATGCTAAAATCTGGATTAGTATTCAAGTTTCTGACTTTTAGTTTAGCATTCTGTTGGTAAAAATCCTGCCACTTTCCAATAGAAAGAAAAGCCTCCAGTATTGTAAGTGTAGTTTGTTGAGGTTTTCTTAGATACATATTAAAATATTCCAAAAGTAAATTTGTTTTTGAAATCTTATTTGAATCAGAAATACAAAAATCAAAATAAACCAAGAATATGTGCAAGGTATTAAGATGATACTGGCATCAGGTGAGAGATTTACTGCACTTGTCACTAAAAACAAGCACTAGAAAYGAGACAATCTGCTGCAAAGACCAATACGGGATTTAAAGGGGCACTATCTTCATTTCTCATCGTCACAGCTCCAAAACATTGGTCCTTAGTAAAATATTCTCTTGTATAATTCTCTTCACTCTCAACACACTCTTTTCAAACACAATGTTGACAATTGACAGGTGATGAACTGTAGAGCTCACAGTGCTTGGGAAGTGGAGGGTAGAAACCTTCCAGATGGTGCAAAGCACCTGCCCTCAGTGAGAGCTGACAAAGGAGTCCACTGCAAACTCCACTGTGGGCCAAGATGGGAAAGACTCCAAAAGGACAAGCAGAGTCCTATGATTTTTAAGGTCCTACAAGGGAACAGAAATGAACACAAGAAAGCTGGCKCATAATTTAGTTATTCACATGCTACTTAAGAGACTCATTAGATGATTTAGAAGGCAGTTTTTAAAGTGATATAACCCCTGCTCCAAAGTACTTAATCTAATTTGAGGCATTGTTTGCAGTAATAAAATCCCACAGTTTTGAACAAGCATAGATGAAATACCTTATCTACAGAGGTTGGTTGAATGGACCCACCACACTGATGCTGAACAGAGGACTTTTCAGGAGAAACTGCAGGACAGACAGCATTAGAAACAAGGAATGCTTCAGGAAAGGAAAATTCCTGTCTTGAAYCAAAGATGAACAAGGTTTTGACGAGATATTCCATTACCAAGTCATTTCAAGAGCCAGTAATATTGGAAATGCTCACCTACAGAGCACAAAATAGGTGTCCAAAGCAAGGGTGATCAACTTCAGAGAATAATGCCATTCAGAAGTCGTGCCAAAGGCTAAAAATACAGGCAGGCCAAACCACAGTTCACCCTCAACCACGAGCAGAATCCCTCAGGAATGTGATGGGAGCAAGGCAACCAGCGAGACTGGATCGGTTCAGGCAGTCCCACACTTTACAGGCATTTCAGCACTGCCCTGCCCACTGCTGCAGCTGCAGGCAGACACAGCTGGAGGGCACAACGATTTTCTCCTGCTTTTAACAAGAATGTGCCGTTTCAAAAGTCCCAGGGAATAGCTGTACTCTAGTGTGCTATGTAACTGTAGTAAGCATCACATTCCACTCATACAGMGTCAACCCATTCATTTTCCATTCAATTAACATGCCTTCCTTTGTTCTGGTAAAAAATACATGGTGAGGCATAAAAACTCAACACACACACACACATTTTTCCCATCTCTCCTTTCAGAGGCCATGGCTAAGTGAAAGAAAAGATTGCTTTACTGTGTCCAGGCCAATAGTCTTCCTCTCTGGATTAGCACTCAGAATTAGCACAGCTCATGCTGGGTTTTGGGACTAGTTGCCAGGCTGCCCAGTTTAAAGCTAACTCAGGTACAGCTGTACAAACTGCACTCTGCAATGCAGCACCAAATTAACTATTTAACTTACACCCAAATCCATTTTCCCTACTTACTGAAAAACAGCAGCTGATGAACTATGGATCTGGCATTCTCTCACATGCAGTAAGATTTGCTGCAAGTATCTAAAAATACCCTTCCTGGCTGGCAGCCCAAGGAACCAATCAATGAAAGTTCAAGAGGTGCGTTTCACAGTCCAGATGTTCTCAAACTCTGCTCCATCGACAGCTCACAGAGACGGCTGGTCACATTATGCTGACTTTTATCCCCTTTGCCCTACCAGTTTATGTCCAGAAGATGAAAAGCACATTTGAAATTCTTAAAATATTTCTCCTTAAACATCTCCTTTTGCTACAGTTAGCAYAAAAATATCACAGCAAATCAATGGGACGAGAGGCTATCCCAGAGACAACTTGGTGGAAAGTACAAATCAAACTCAAAGCTCTGCAGCAGAATGAACTTAATGAGAGCCCAGAAAGCAGAGAACTCACAGAGTCCACATGTACACACGCATATTACAGATAATGACAAGTCCACATGTTTTCCTAACCCCACCTACTCACTTTGTCAGCAAATACAGTGTTGAAATTTGTGAAAACCAGGGAAGGGAAAGAGAGCTTACCTGCTTATTTAAGGAAAAAACTTAGTAGAATTTTCCAGGCAAATAAATTGTAATAGTGAACAGTGTTACTACATCCTATTTCATTAAAATCCCATGCCTGAATGATTTCCACCAACAGTTCAGTTGTATAAGTTGTATAAGTTGTATAATATAACTTATAACAATAAATTATTATAAAAATGCAAAACTATATCTCAGAGAAGAGATGAAAACTGATTTAAACATGCACTTATCCACACACTAAAACAAACACAAAACTATCAAAACTGACAAAAATCTTGAAAACACTGCCATACTCCTTGCACAGGAGATACACAAACTCTAGCTAATGGACATACTGTTGTCATCCATCCTTTCACCTGGATATTAAATTAGCAATTAGCAACTTGAACACCTTTGACACCACACACCATGACGGGAAGGGAAGCAGCTCAGTCCACCATGTAGATCCAGTAGCTCCTGCTGCTACAACGTGTGGATCTGTCCTTGCTGSAATCACAAGAATGCTTATWGTTCAGTCCTTAGAGGGAAAAGTGAAGGGAATGTTTGACTTGATACAATGAAAATCGTTAGAAATTACATACCATGCAGCTTCATTGCCCTTAGTAGAGAATTGAAAATCAGGTCATGTATGGCACCTTTTATACATCATTTTTTATTTTGATCTTGGCTTGCAAGTCCTTTGTTTTTCCTTTTCTTGCAAAGGCACACAAATCTGAGAGCACACCCAGAGCAGCCTCTGAGGCTCTTTTGCTGCATTTTCCAGGGAGCAGYCCTCATTTTGCCAAGTCAGAAGAATCACCAATCCATCATTTTTGCTACATGTTAGAGTAGAGGACTAAAGCAAAATTCTAATATTCAGTGCTTTTCCATGAAAAAAAGTGGTCTGCAATTTAAGTCTGCTCCATCTTTCCTTCCCTCAACAGAACTTTTGCCTTTGGTCTTATGTCTTTGCTTCAGTCACGGTGCTGGTTGATGACAGCAGAACATGCATTACATTCTGTGCTTTTTTTAATCCTAAATAACCAGAGAAACTCCCTGCTTTTATTAAAGCAATTGTATGCACTACAATTTTTCCTTGAACACCAAAAATTCCAGCTCTTGCCCACTATGCCATTTAATTTTCAAGTAGCCATTTTTAATGTAAGCCACAGCACTCTATGCAGGGACTCAGTTTCTGGTGTTAACAAGAATTTGTCTTCACCTGGAGGTTCATGTCTCTGCAGCACAGGTCAACAGCTTCATGCACTACACAAACCTTTCAGCCAATATTCTGCTAGCAGATTCCTTTACAGACAGGCTTCTAAATCAGCCCAACTCAAAACTATTGCTGTGGCTAAATATGGGGCTCAGGTGAGAAGGGGAGAAGTGATTTCCTTTGTTCACCATCAGTCTTGTTGTCTGAAGGGTTACTAAGATCACGGATGCTGCTGCCTTGGTCTCTATTTTTCACATGTCTTTTGGCAGATATATAGAGCAAGACAGATTCCTTTATGTATGATAAATGCTACAATCACTGCCATCTCCTTAGGGAAGGCAGAGTGCTGATCACAGCTCAAATGGGCATTCAGCTCATATGGAAAACACAACTTCTCTACTGCAAGGCAGGCTGATCTTCTGCAGGCTAAACAGCCACAGATAGAGAACATGTGTTTTGATTAGCTGACTGCTGCACATGATACAAAAAACCATTACTTTGGGTGGGTTTGATCACTTTTGTTGTCCTTTAAGGCAGTAATTTTATCACCTTACTGCTTTTCTTTTAAACTCCATCTTGGGAAAAAGCAAATGAGATAAAACCCAGACAAAAAAGGTCTGTTCATCATCACCTGCTCCCCAGCCTGTACAAAATAGAGTACTGTAACACTGTGGATTCTGCCAAGCTGACAGTCACCTCCAAGCATAAGTTTACATAAATGAGTGCCCAAGGAACCTGCAAACTTACTTGAGCTCATATTCTGAAATACTTGTAAAAATTCTCAGCTATTGACACTGCAGTCAATAATTTCATACTCCACTTTGGGATCTTTAAGGATTAAAAAACCTAAGTAAATATTCATAAGGCAGAAATTTCTCTCCTCTAGATAAGCAAAATAAGATGTGATCTGTGACACAGGAAGACATGGCATTTCTCTCCTAAATTCTATTTGCCTGTCTTAATCATACTCTTGTTCTCCTTCACTGTTTATTTTCTTCCCATTCTGCCCACCAGCAGWTCAGAAAGCTTCCCAACTGTTTTATTCTTCAGGACATTTTCTGTTTGGTTTGATTTTTAATGTGGTCTATGTTTAAACAGTCTATATGGTCCCAAGCATTGCTGCAAACACCCATACAAAATTAAATTCAATGAACAACAACAACRAAAAAATMTCTTCAACAGCTTCAGAAGTGCAGGTACGATACAGTTAGTGAGATATGCACAGCAGAAGAAACAGTCCACCATCACAGAAGCTTTTACTGAACYCTGTTCTATTTATTTCTTACATCAACTGGGTAACAGATGATTTAAAATACAAATATTCTATGTCATATACTTTAAACCTAGGCTCTGAATGCAAACAGTGTCATTATCTGCTTAACAAAGACCAATTATTCACTGAATAATCAAGCTACTGTGCAAGTTCTGAATGCCTGTAATATGTGACTTGAAAATATGGTGTCTTCTGACCTASACAGTCCTGCCTATAGTATATAATTAAAGGTTTCAGATACATTTTGCTCCTCTTCTGCCAAATGTTGTTCATGCRTTATGCTTTATATATTCAGTGAAACTAAGAGAAAAACAGCCTTTTTCAGACTGAAGTGCTTTGCTAAACCATTTARATACAACCAGTAAAAACCCCAAGATCAGATGTCCATCTAGGGAAGGAAAGTACCACCAGTATCACTTTTTCTTCCAATATTGAATCCTCCATTTTATAACTTAATATTGTGAACACTGGCCTTCCCTTTTGTCTACCTTTGTTCTAGGAAAGAACACTTGGCATTGCCTTATGATAGCATTATAACCAAGATAAGTATTTAATTTCATTAGACATTACCAGGAGAGAAAGCCCCTGCTCATACAGCCACCAACAAAAAGGGAGTATGTTCGAAAACGATTTTTGAAGCTTGTGACCTACACAGGCACTAGGGCATAAAGTCCTCCCTCTCTTGACAAAATGAACTGGGCAAACCTGTATTTCCCAGTCAATTTGTCCCATGGACCTTAATCCTTATTTGGCGGCATGAAGCAGAAGAAAGCTCGCTGACTTCACGAGTTCACTCAGTCCATAAAACCTCCCCATCAAGGCAAACTGAAAGCACCAGCTAACAGCATTCTTAGATGAGGCTGTGGAACCCTTCTCACTTGATACACACTTACTTCATTTAACCCAGCCAACATCAATCACATCCCAGCTGCTGCCACTCACCTGGGCACTGAGACCTGGCCGCATGTCCCAAGCTTCAAACAAATGACCACTCAGTCTTTGTTTGCTAGTTCCCTGTACCCAGTGCTTTCAGACTGGGGCCTTGGCAGCTACTTGAACTGCAGTCCCTTCCCCSCAAAAAGAGGAAATCATCTTACACTGAAAGGAGTTCTTCAAAAGCAACATGCTTCAGAATGAAGCGGTGCAGTCAGATTGGGTAAAATATCCAACTGCTCATGGAAAAAACACCAAGTTTCTTCCCATTACTCCCAGATTTCAGAAAAGCACAAGGGAGYTGCTTGATGAGCATTTTTAATCAAAAGAGAATGTAATTACAAAATAAACCAAACATCACCCTTACAACTGGACAGTCCAGAGCTTGAGATTCCAAGGGTTGTAACAGGCCCTGAGCACCTGTTCCTTGGGCTCTTGAGGGAATCCTTTGCCTGGGACTCCAGGCCTTCCCAGCATTTCAAAGAATTACCTTCATTTACACATCAAAACTCCTGCCTTCTGGCAGGATATGAAGCCTAGGTACCAGCCTAAAAGCAGCACTTCAAGTCAACTGTTACACAGTCTCTTCCTTAGCTAGAACCATGGCTTTTTACCTACACAACAGTTACTTCTTTTTCTACAGCAGARTAATAGATGTGGGAAGATGGGCAGTATCATTAAMCTAAAAACCTTTAGAATCTTTAACTAAATGTAATTTTCTTCAAATGGCAGTCTCAGAAATCACTATGGTGACTTCTGACTTCTAAAACCAGAGAGAAACTGCCCTACCAGCTACTTCTATCTCATGAGAAGCAAACTACTAAAGGAATTTTTCCTCATTTTCACATTAAAAACAATAGCAGGGAGACAAGTTTGGTGAAGATGYCTATGAATCTCACTCAGCAGGTCACATTTAAATTCATCACAGATTTATCCTACAACAAACTCCAATATAGAATATTTTTCAGAAAACTTCAGTACAAGTCATATGACACCATGCATTTAAAAACCCCAAATACTACTCAGGAAGTACTCTCCGATGTTCTGAGCTAAAGAACTGGGGCTGAAAAAAAAAAAGCTTTGAATTTTTCTGTGCCACCCCTCTTTTTTCTTCTTCTTTTGAACTGGAAAAAAAAATCCACAGAGCACAAGTCATTCCACAAAGGTGCAAGGTGCAGCTCAGCAGGGATTTTGCAGACCCTGGCATTCAGTGTGAGGCAGCAGAGCTGGCTGCCCTCAGTGCTGCTGCTCAGGTGCTTGGCTGTAGATCCCCAATAGATAGGCCACAGCTCCCATGAGACTCTAACAGAACAATGAAATATTTCCTCCTCCCCAAATCTACTCAGAATTACCACTCTCAGCCTAGTTTCACTGCTGTGTACTGAGGCTTGAATTCCCATTTTAAAATACTTGGAAGACATACTAATGCAGAGAATATCTGTTCAAAGAGAGTTCCTTCAGAGTAAATCTCAAACTCAGGATTTTTTTTTTTTTTGAAACCTTAAAACGCACTTTTCTCACTGCATGTTGCAATACAGAACAGAAGTTTTTCTTTTTTACAGAAAGCTATCTATAGTCCTCTAAATAGGCTCTTGCAGGAAAAAAAATCTCAATACTTACAATACTTAAAAACTTGACTGCACTTCTTTTCCAAACAAAATRAAAACTTTAAAGAATGTAGTGAACTAACTCTAGCTACTCCCCACCAAGACAACTCTTCTTTCCAATCCACGAGCACTTTCCTATCACACAGCACAGTGGAATCACTGCAGCAGTACTATATAACAAATATGCATGTCGCAAGTGAGGCTCCCTGACCTAAACAGCAAGGAAGATTGTTTCAGATAAATTACTTTCTTCTGACTCATTTTCTACATGTATAGCCACCTCCAATTTAAAAAATACAGACTTTTCCACGTGGCTACATTAAAAACAAGCTCTTGACTTACATAATARAAATGTACAAAAGTTAATCCTCCTAAGTATAAAATAAATTGAATTTAAAAACTAATTTAGCAGGTACTCATGTCTGCAGATAAGGTATCAGAATATTACAGTATAAATATCACCTAATTGTTTTTTTCAGTGGTACTCCTTTAGATAACTAGAAGAAAGCTAGATTATTACTATTTCAGTGTTTGCAATGTGAAATGTGATAATAATGTGGTACATGTGCTCATGGTGCCAAAGACAGTAAGACTTCTCCTCACCAGTGTCGATCCTTGATATGCAGATAAACAAGAAATACCTGGGTATACCCAAAATGCMCAGGACCTGAATTAACATCTGCTATGCATTTCAAGAGACTATGTGACAAGCTTGTGCTAGGATGCAAAAATGTCAACAAAATTTTTCATKACATATATACAGCATTATCTCTATAACTAAGGGGTTCCTAAGCACTTATCTCCATTCACTATATTCTCATTAAAATGTATTTAGAGTGCAAATCCTCTGGGACAGGACTTATCTTTTATCCATACTTGAAGAGTCTACTGTTCACAATGAGGATGCCAGCCTTATTTGCTTTAAATACTTGCATAGCACAAGTTGGGTTGTTTTTAATGTAGAAGACTGAAAATATTCAGAAAAAGCTCTTTGTGTTCATTCTGTGCTTAATTCACATTTACAGCTCAGTATAAACACTTCACTTGTCATTCTAGTAACAGTTTTATCTACCTAAGAAATTCAAGATGGGGCCAAATTTGCCTGCATAACAATTTCACAGTAAGTGGCAACCAGATGGACAGTACATTGCCATATGCTCCCCTTTGCTCAGAGTGAGCAAAGTGAACCACAAAAAAAGAACAGAGAGTGGGGAGAAAAATATCTCTGCAGTGTGTCCATTAATTCATGCACACACCCTTTCCTACCAGGAGCATGCACCAACTGCCCCGCTCCTTGTACCTGAGGATGTAAATTCAGGGGAGCAGCGATTAGGGCAGCTCAGAACAGCTGCTGTCYCCAGCACAAGCCTTGCTGGGAGGGTGCTGGAGCTTCTCGTGCTCCAGCCAGCAGTGGTGATTCCTGAGAGGAGCCAGTGCACCAGCATGGCCCTGAGAAATAAAGGGAACAAGGACTTCCCTCCACAGGGTAGCCTCTCTGGAAGCTGCACTCTTTTTAATGAAGCACCAAGAGCCCAGAGGCTCAGAAGTTGTGCCCAGTCTGCAGCCTCCTCTCATTTTTTTTTTTTTGCCCAGAGATAATAGGTGTCAAAAACTTTTAAGTAAACCTTGATACTGCCAATGTCTTGCACGGCTCTTTAGCTGGAGGAAACAATCTGGCCATATTATAATGTCTCCAAGGAATACCTGCCCTTTTGAGCTAGTCCTAAAAATAACACCTTCCCAAGTTAAACATATCTATTTAATTACACTACTGCCACTGCTCTGAAAAGCCTTCTTCATAAGACTAAACAGAAAAAAAAAATTAAAAAAAAAAAGAGAGCATTCAGATTTCTGGAGGTGGCAGCTGGTAACAGAGGAAAAACAACAAATACGTGCAAGAAAAATCTTTCAGACTGGCTTTTTTTAAATACAGTTGTGCAATTAACATGTGAACTTCGATCTGTATCTCACTTTCCTGTTAAAAAGTTGCTTTCAAAGTTCTTTTATCATTCCAAATTGAAATGCAATTATTCACTATATGTGGGTTGTAAAATGCAGGCAGCTCTTACATGCAGAGAAAAATTATGCACTGCTTGCTGAGACACACCACATGCCTCATGTTTACATCCTGTATGTTTGTTAACTTTAATTATTACAGACAGGAGCTCTTTAGTTCATTTAAAGAAGCGCTTTCTTTATATTTGTACTATCAGCTAAATTGACTGGTAATCCAAACAGCTGCTTTTCTGTAAGAAATTATTTGATAAATTTGAACAAAAGCATTGAAGGAAAAATTATAAAATAACTCAACAGTAAAAGTCTCACTAACTTCCATAAAACTTGTATTTTGCTGTTTTTATACAGAAATTTTCATTTTCTATTAGTGGAAATACCTGGTAGGCACACTTAAATATCAGACACATAACACTTTCCACTACAAAGACTTTCACAACTTTTTTGAGAAGCTCTGACACTTGCCTCATCTGCAGGCAGCCTTTGAAGTTCCCTGGAACAGCAGAGATGTTCTTTGTCTCATGGCAATCCATTCAAGTTAAACTGAACTGTTTYCCTATGCCTGCTTGCTTTTTTTAATCAAAAGCCAACCCAAATGGACACAAAGTGCCTGTACACAAGGGCTGGGCACCTGTACCTCTGACAGAACAGAGGCCAGGGTGCTGTGAGCACTGGCAGGCTGGTGGGGCTGAAAAGCAGAGGCAGGACACAGAGCAGAAGCGAGGATGGAACAGGACAGGCTTCTCCTGTKGTTCCCCCACACAGAGTACAGAACCCAAAGGTCCTCCCCCAGTTCATCCAGTAACAACCTTACCAAGTAAGGCAATTACCTGAATTAGATCACCACAGAAGGCTCAAATCCCATTTAGGGATTTTTTAAAGTTAACAAGGGAAGTTTATACCTCTATGTAGCRTAATTTTACAAAACAAAATCCCCAAACCAAACAAACAAAAGGGGCTAAGCCTCCCATACCAAGAAGTTCCATGTTAGAAACTAATTTGCAAGAAGGTTATCTGGGCTGAAAGCAAAGCTYTTGAAAATTCGGAAGCACAACGTTTAAAACAGCCTATTACTTAAGCTCCATTTGCATTAATCCTCCTCTCAACTACTAAAATCACATATTACTCTTCCTGCCTCATTCAGTGAGCAGGGTGGCTCCTAACACAGAACCGTATCTGCACAACCCTAAATCAGGTATTTGCTGACTTATAGGTCTAACTCTGCAACCAATGGATTTGAACATAGACTTTCAAAGGTATTTTCATTTGTGTGTAATGCTAYAGGCACACACGGCACTTTACAGATGCAAGAAAAGATACAAGAATTGCCCCAAAGACATTTTAGTTGAAACACATCAAAGCAACACTGAACTCTAGACATGATAAAATGCAAGTGAGACAGGGGAATAAAGCCAAAAATAAGCTGACGTTGCATTTTATAATGCTTAGTTGATGAGCATTATTAACAAATATCATTAGAAAAACCTCTACCACTGCTCRAATTTCCATGAAGGCCTGACTTGACTCTGTTTATGCGCACCCAGGGATTTCAATGGGATTGCATGGAGGTAACAGGCTTCACTGGGACCTTCTAACTAAATTAAGAACTAAACCCTAATACATCAACTTGTCACACCAAATCCTAAACCCAGCAAATGGGTGGGTTGAAATATGATAGAGACTGACGTAACCCTGCTGGCTGCCCACAATACACCAGCTAAGAATTTGGAGGAAAAACRGTTTCAATTCACCTTGGACAGAAACCTCTAGAGCCAAAGAACCAACAGCAAAATTCTATCCCAAGAGCAATAAGAAGCCAACTTCTTACTAATCTTTTACTCTTCTTCTCTTGAAAATGGCATTTCACCAAGTATGCTCATATCCACCTACACTACAAAAATACTCCCAAAAGTTMAAAAAATTTTTCCAAGTCAAAAAATCCAAAACTCCCCATTTTCCAACACCGCTAATTCCAGATTTATCCCTCATAATTCTGAGCCTAACAAGAGTGTGGCAAATACCCTTCAGCAACATGCAGTATCCCTCTAGAATCAGCGAGGAGAGGAAAACAAGGAATCAAATCTCAGTCCTCCTCTCATATACCAACTAGCAATGTAGATTCTTCAAATGGCACTTAYTGGACACTTTTGATGTTAACACATGCAGCAGAAAGGACTCCAGCTCAGTCTCCTATGTCAATATTGATTCTGCAGTGCTCATAGGGATAAAGTATTTTTTCTGTTAGGTAATCCCATTGTCCAGGAAGAAGTTCAGCTGAGCATCACTATAACTGAAGTAATACCCCGTTGGTTGTGCAGTTTTGTCCTGCACAACACAATTCAATTAATTTTTGTGCTATTGCCAAGTAATGTAACTAATTTAAACGAATACTGATGATACAGGTAAATTTTAGTCATGTCAGGATCTCGCAGGGCAATGCAGTTTCTCCTCCTAATTTGGACCTAATCACGAGTAGTAACACTGAAACCATGCGCTTCATCATGCTGGAGATTTTGCTAGTTCTGTCCCTCTGATGCAATGTTACTGCAGCATCAGACTCTGCAGCGTAGAGGCCATCAGAGACACACCAGGTAGCAAGCTGCCAGGTAGCCAGGTTTGGGGCAGTCACCACAGAACCTGAGTTGGTGTGGCAGTACAACAGTACTGGGGCCAGGAGAGGCAAAGTGTAATGAGCTGCAAACATCTTGTACAGGGCACCTTCAGAACTGTAATCACACATCCAACTAACCTTTGGGAACAGACACAGTGAGARGGGAGACAGCTACACTGTGTGTTATGTTCTGCGTTTATGCTGTCAATCACGATGTGGAAATACATCAGCTGAGTAGCAGGCTTGCACTGGTACTCACACTGCAAGCATGCGTAGCTCACATCTTAATTTTCTTACTGGCCTTTTCATAAACCAATGCGAGTTCAGATCTTTATCTCACCTACTACTCCAGGTCTGTGGCTGAAACAGCTGATGTGTACTCTTGCTTCATGTCCTTGTCCACTGCTGTCTTTAACATAATTACTAACCACAGCTAACTTCGTGTGCAACTTCCACCTCTYTTCACCCTTCAGGCAAAAATAGCATCTTGTCCTAAACAATTTTGCAATATGTAGCATCAGGACAGAGCTGCAAAAACTCCACTTTGTTCAGAAACATAGAGGAACGAGTAAGATGAGTACGTGCAYGTATTGCCTGGGGAATGGGCTGCTCCCTCACACCATCCCTTCTCTGACTGTAGGCACACTCTTCCCAGCATTTAGGAACCATAACACGTTTGAAGGAGCACACGCTTCTTATTCCGCATCCTCTGTAAAGGAGAAGCATTCCTCCCCTTTTCTGCTCAGAGTACTCTGCCTCACAAGACAGACATTGTTCACAACATCAAGACRCGCATTTTCCCATACAAGATGCTTGGTGCACGATGCTAACTGCAGGATCTCGCTGCAAAGCACCTGTGCTACTACTGCACAGTCTAATTTATAACCYCCACCTAACGGGACTGTGGTAGCAATAACCCTTTTACAACTGTCCTGCAGGAACTCACAGCATCTTCACAGGAGGTACCAAAAAATTATTATCAGTATTGTTTCATCTAATCCACACTTGGTTAGCAATGTTATTACAGCACATTAAAAGTACACAGGCTGCTTTACACCTCTTTGTGCAAATTCCAGTAATGAGTGTCGCAAAACTAGCAGGATTCCTAGGAGTCACATAGCAAAGCAGCAGTTTCTGACTGTGTGCCTATGTCARGTTCAGACAAATGCATTCAGACAAATGAGCCTTTTCTGCTGATTGCACTCACAGCTGTAAATACCCCGACACCATTACTCATTTTACTTCTTTTACACATACAATCTTCTGCAGCTGTCACAACTGGTGTCAGGTGCATKYTCCAATACAGAGCTTGTGGATCAGTTTGCTCTTAAACCTGATTTTTGGTAACAGCTAAGAAATTCTGGAGACACACTTAGCAGAACCATTTCCTAACTTCAGTATACTAACAATCTTAGAAAGCATGCATGTTCATAGACTACTATTTTTAAGAAAAGTTATTATGACATGCTGTCCCGTTATAGCTCATCAATCCCCACAATTTAGATTTCACCTCTACAAATCTTACAAAACGGGCCTATTAAGTTCATTACATTTTATGGAAGGCAAACCGCAAATTCCCTAGTAAAGAGCACTCAAAATGAATTTCGCCACCAGAAAAGAAACTAGTATTCCTTTTCTCGTTGGGGCAAGCAATGATACTGCTCCAGGACAAGGGGTTTCCAAGAAGCGATGCAGCACCTTACACATACAGAGTACTCTTGCGTGAAGACACTGCTGAGGCACCACCGTTGGTGGGTTTGCACACACAGTCAATAAAAGCAACTTTCACGCTCAGGCATTACCGGGGCTGTTCGGGATCCGCACATGAGCAGCTGTCCAGCCGGGCCCGTCCGGAGGCGCGCGGGCCGCGCYGACGAGCGGTGCCGGGGGACCGCGATGGGTTCGAGAGCCCCCTCAGCCCCCTCCCCTGCGGGAGTACCGCCGCTCCGGCTGCGACACCGCGGCCTCGCAATACGGGCGGACGCGACCCTCACACCGCCCCCGGCCGGGCCGCGGCTCGGCTGACCCCGCGTGAGGGGGCTCGGGCCGGCCCGCGGCAGAGCGCCCTTCAGGCCCCCGGCCCCACCGCCGGCAAGTTGGCGGGAGGCGGCGCCCGCCGCCAAACTTTGTCCGCCGCGGAGGGGCTCCTCCGCCACCGCGGCCCCCTCCGCCGCGGCGCGGGGAGCCCGCCGGGCCGCCCTACCCGACCCCGGGGGCGGCGGGGCGCGCGGCAGCCCCGGGAGGCGGAGGGACCGGGGTCCCCGAGCCGCGCACCGCCGCGACGGGGGCACGGCGCAGACCCGCCGCCCGCGCCGGAGCGCGGTACGGTCCCGCGGCTCGGGCACGGCAAGCGCCCGCTACCCGCGCCGGGGCTCCGGCACGGACCGGGG
>CADDXX010000145.1:680284-800103 GCA_902810485.1 Alauda arvensis | reverse complement strand
AAGGTTAAGAACGTGCTTTAAATGGTCAAAATAAAAGAGAGAGTGAAATTCAGGTTTTGACAATTATCTCCCCTACGCTTTGAAAAAGCTGCTGTTAGCAGCAACCAGCGATTAGTGCTGGATGAATCTTAAAAAATCAAAATCATTATTGTGAACACTAGTTACACTTGATTTSTGATGACTGCCACGTGAAGCAATTACCTGAACTCTTATGATGTACATTTTTTGTAACTCAAGGTTATTGAAGTGGCACTGGTCTGTTGTATTATGTCGCCATGTGCTAAACTGTCTCCGTGTATGTCAGCCTGTAATGTGGATGTTTTGAGTTCTGATCAGTGGATCTGAAGTGACTGACGTTTGAGAGCTGACATTATGAGGGACACGACATCTGCTGCTGAGGTGTGAATCAAAATTAACCAAGCAGAGACAAACTTCAGGTTGCATTCGTTTCAGTTGATTTCTTACAACACTTAGGGATGAAACTTGGAAGCAAAAGTGCYACAGCAGAACTCAGTAAGCACACAGAATGCTAGAATAGTGGTGGGGTTTGTTTTCTGATAGTGATTTTTTTAATGCAAGGGTCTTGTACGATTTAATAATTCCCCTCACATAAGCCCACACAAGCTTGAGACTGGAATCTGTACGCCAAAATTACAGATTTGTCATATGACTACAGTAGTTACATTGGACAGAAGCCTCAACTTTGTAGCTTTGCCAACGTGTATGAATATCTCTTACAATAGAAATGGGGTTTCAGATGGAAATTTGCAGCTGKTTGCAGGCTGCTTAGGAAATTCTGGCAATGGAAAGTTTTCCCTGAAACTCACTGTAGTGTCTCAAATTTCAATTTCAACACCGTGACAAGAGTTTTACCTCCTCTTTTAGTATACAATTAACCCTAGACATACTTTAGTGGATAAAAATGAAAATGTAAACCTAAATTTTTGCTGTAGGAATTTCTAAGATAAGAGGACTTGTTTGCTGTTTTCAGAAAACTGCAATGGAAAGAATTTTGAAGAACTGTTCAAAAAAAAAATCACCCTGTCAAGTAAAGCACGTTGAGATTTGTGAGCTATTTGTCATCTGCCTTAGCTTTCTGTCTTTTGTCAGAATTTCCTGATATTGTGGTTATCCCATCCTAAAAGAACTACACAGATTTGTTTTAAGATCTCTCCTGGAATTCTTCCTTATAGAGATCCTCATTTGTTTCAGGCAGTTCAGTGGATTATTTTCTGATGTCTGATGATTTTCTGTGCTCACATCGGTTATGAGCTTCTGAAGACTCTGAAGGTATGAGAACTTACACCTGTGTGAGAAAAAAGAAACTCCTTTTAACAAGACTTCAGGACAGTTCCTGGCTCTTGGAGAAAGTGCAAGGTGTAGACTACTGACTGCTTGGCAGAGATCAAGGACATCTCAGAAGGAAATTTATATTCAGTCAGCATACTAAGACATTTTAGAAATTTTTTCCCTTCATTGTTTTCATGAAACAAATATTTGAGCTCAGTATTGGGCCAGAATGAGATTTTACCTTTTTTGATTTTTAGAAAGAATACATAATGCAGTAAAATCCCATTCTCAAAGACAGCTGTAAGGTGCAACTTAATCTAAATGTACAAACAATGTATATTTGAAATAGCCACGTGACTAAAACGATCTTCTTTAATTTGGGGGAAGAGTTTATATAGAGATTAATTTTAAGAATGTTTGAATAGCAAAGATCCATAAACCAAAAACCCAGATCATTATTCAGTGCTTGCTTTTTATCTGTCTGTGCTCATTAAGACTTACAGTGGATGCTTAGGCCAGCTAACCAGTAAAAGTACATGAAACCAAGAGAAAATACAGATTCTGATTTAAATATATGGGGAGTAAAGCACACAGGTTCATTTAAAGACAAATCTAGCAGGTTCAAGACTTGTTCCAATAAATCTCAGTATACACAGGTAACCTAACTTTAATGTATAAGCATTTCAAAGAATGCATTACTATTATTATCAGTTTAGATGACAAAGATGAGGGGAAAAGGGTAGAATTGATAAGAAGATTTTTCAACAAGCTGSCACAGAGCAAAACAGGCTATATTTTAAATTTCAGATTAAAATACTCTTAACTGGATATAGAAAGTAACCTTTCATAAAMTTCATACATGGAAGATAAACATTTTGTAGCATAGGCTACAAAAAGTTGTAGCCTATGCTCACAGAAACTAAAAATCTAAACAGTTAGATTTTTAGTTTCTGTGAGCATAGGCTACAACTGCATCTAGGGGAAGACTCAGTTTGGAAAGTGCACAGATGATCTTTGTGTTTCGAGTATGAACTCAGTGCACACACAGAATCAATTTTAGAAACAATTTCTGCTGTAGCACTTCCTTTTCTTTAAATATATAATCTTATTCTCTAATGAGGTGGAGTGTCCAGTTGATTCTTTTTAGAACACTGATAGATACTTGAACTTCTGTTCAGAGTGCAGCAMCTCAGAGAAAAACACCTAAATACATGATTCCCTA
The DNA here is from genome assembly GCA_902810485.1 of Alauda arvensis. NCBI lineage: Eukaryota > Metazoa > Chordata > Aves > Passeriformes > Alaudidae > Alauda > Alauda arvensis. Next base: position 797,591 of record CADDXX010000145.1, on the reverse strand, counting down.
ATGATGTACTTTTCAGTCTTAAAAACAAAAAATGCTGTCAGCAACACCTCTTTCAAAAACCATCTTTAGACCCATATTGTGATACTTATTATCAGAATTTAAAAAATAAAATCATGCTTTCACATTGGTGAGGAAGTATTTTCACTCCCTCCCATTGCCACTTTGTATTTCCTTGAATACACAGGCAATGAAGTTTGAAAATAAAGAATTAGTAGTCCCACAGCCTTTCTCAAGCTGTCTTGCTCTCTGCACTCAGCTTATAAACAATTTGTCATACATGGAACAATTAGTCCTAGTCCCAAGAGCTGATGAGTTGCACAGCACATCCATTTAACACACTGATGCAGTAGAAAACCATCAGCTTCCCCTAAGGGATTTTCTGCCAGATCATTGGATTTAAACATCTTCTGAAAAAGTTAGATGAGGAACAGCACTGGAAAGCCTAAGGTACATACTGACAGTAAGATGAAGGAAAGGAGATCCTCCCTTTTGGCAGGAGCAAAATTTAATCTATTTTGTCAATTCAAGGCTTCCTATCCTAATTAAATCTAGTTTAGGAGCTAGTCTGAAATTTAGTTTATATAGCCTGTTTATATTTTATGAGAGCTATTGGATAGTTTACGATTTCTGGAGCTTTCTGTGAAAAGGGAAACTAAATTAACAAAGACTATTTGCTCCAATAAAACAGAAATTTAAATAAAATTTTTGATGCCAGTGTAAAGTATATGTATTATACAATTTATATGTACTACTTTATGTGAGTATTGAGAATTAGCAAGAAACTCTAGTGCTGGTAACTCTAGAAAAATATTCAAGTGATCCTGTGAGCATGAGGGGGTGTTACCCTGTCCTTGGCCCCTGTGCACGTTTKTCTTTGTTGTAACCTCACCCACACTGCACTAAATGTAAATTTGAGACCTTTTTAACAGCACATATATAATCCAGACCTTGACTGCTAGAAAAACGAATCTCCAGGATGGTTTATTTCTTTTAGAAGCAGGGTTTTAGTTCTGAAGTGACCCCTGTTCATTTGTTTCTTCGTGCCACGTGCTGTGTTAATTGTTCTTGGTTGTGTACACAGAGCAAAGTGTGGCTGGCAGCCAGCTCAAGAGGACGCCTTTGGGTGGGGACCTTGCTGTTCCAGCCCAGTATCACACGGAACTCCCACTGCAGATTTTCTTGTATGGACAGGACACTTAGAAAGCTAGAGAAGCCACCTGAGGTCCCATGAAAACCAGAACCATCTACTTATAAAGTAAGTACAAATGCAYTACACCTTTTGAAATGGGCCTCTACAGAAAGTCAGCTTTCTGTTAGTTAAAGCTGCAGTATAGGCAACTAGTTCTGATAATTTATTTTATTTGATCATTTAATGGGAAAAAAAATCTTTCTTCTAATATAGGACAGTTTGCTTAAATATTTATTTTGCATACACTCTRAAGAAAGAAAGAGCAAACATGAAAAAATGATCTCTTATGTTAGACTTGTTCAGTAACCACTTTGGTACAGTACACCTTGACTGACAAAACAGAATATAGCTGTGATAGATGGTTACAGAGTAGACATGCCTACAGAATAAGTTTCTTTTAGCAATGTCAAGTGAACATTGGTTTCTGTCCAGGCAGAGGGTTTCTGTTGTAGATTTTAAAAATCATTGTGCAAGTTCTGATAAATTCACAGCTTACATTACTAATTTCACCTGACATCCAGACATGAGGAATACTCAAGTGAGACACATATTCACTCTGAGAAATGACAAATTGGAAAGTTCTTGTTTGTGGAATGGAAGAATTCTACCACCAAGATCTTACCTGATTAATTAGCAGTCTGAGGAATGGTTCAGTTGTGTGCACTGTCTTTCAAGGTGCAAGTGTTAATCTCAATAAGCTAGCCAGAATCAATGAGACTGCTAAATGCATCAGGTATTACAATTCTGAATAAGCATGGCAATTTTTTAAAAGTATGCCTTGTTTAAACATGCTTTAGACTGAATTTAGTTTTACTCTGCCTTCAGGGATTCACTGAACTGCACAGCAGACTTGAATGTTTGCCATTAACTGTGAATTAATGGGACCTACACATAACAGCACATTACTGTCAGAGTGCAGCAGATGTCTTAGCAGAAACATTGAAAGTTGCATTCCAATACCTGTTTCTGCAGGGGAAGAAGACACCAGGTTCAAAAATTCCATGCTTAATKTACATGTTTGTCTTTAGGTGCTGTTGCCTCTGACCAAGGACAGAAGCTGTTGTTGCAATAATATGCGAACAGGTAATTTCTTCCAAGTCTTTACTTGGATAGATACATCTATAGAATTAGAATTCATTAAAATTGCATTAATTTTGATAACTGCCTCTGGGRTTGTCACAACTGCTCTGCAGAGATGCCACTCCTCACTAGAGTTTAACAGCCAGTGGTACAAATTCTGTAAGGAGATGTTTGCTTTGATCAAYCCTAATATTTCAGTTTGTGATTGATTAATGTGCTGTCCAAAGTTGCTCACAAGTGAGGAAGCATGCATCAGCCCCCTTTTATCTTCTGTCAACATTTCCCACTCTTCTCTCTTCCTCTTTGTGTTAGCAGTCTAGTATTTTAGTCTCTGGACTAGACAAGGCAGCTTAGTAAACATGTGGATTATTGAGGCTGGCTTGGCTTTTTGGGGTTTAGATGGTGTTGCGCTTGCAGCCGGTTTTTTTTAACAGTCAAGACAGTCACAAAAGTTACAGAAGGATTTAAATGCTTACARAGTTACAAAAGTTTAAATGCAAACAGACCAGACAGTTTAGGGACACAGCACTGYACCAGGTACTAGGAAGAAAATTAACTCTATCCCAGCTGAAACCAGGACAGCTGCATGTCCTCAAAAAGAATAATTAAGAATAAGTGTATTTAGAGGCTGCTATTMCCTCAGTCTAGCATTAGAAAGAATAACCTCATTTTATTCCTCTTTGCTTCTTCCACCAAAATTTTTYAAAAMGTAACTTTTGTGTCCTACTTCTCTTTAATCTCTCACATAGAAGAGGGTATCAAAATACATACTTACATGTTATGTACAACATACATTGATGAGTTCTATTAATTTCAAAGCTAAATCTTTTGTATTTTTTTAATTGCCCATCATCTCTTGACTTGTTAAACTTYTCTATCTTGATTATGGAGTCTGACTGTAGTACACATTTGACTTTCAAAGCATACAATTTGCATTTTTAGATTAATATAATGTATTGACTTACCTCATGAAAAATCATAACAGATTCACCAATGCTAATGCAATTGGGTTTTGGCTTGTATTGAACCCCTTCTGATTCTCCAGTATACTCTTATGCATCACTGACTGTAGATTTAAAGGGATAAACTGGTGCTTTCACACTTTCCTGTCTACAAATACAGAACTGTAACTGAAATTTGCAGCAAGCTACTGCATTTCAATACCTTAGGTGTGCAGTATCATCATACCTATTTTTGTATTGTAGCAAATTACAATTTTTTAGTAATACTTTTTTCCTATTGTTAAAGCTTCCTGAATTTCTTTTCTTGTCTTTCATAATTCTAACATCTACATTATACTGTGTTACTCAGATAGTTTTACTAATCAGTAGCAAAGTATTAATACACAAAACAGAATTAATTAAAAAACTGGATGGAAAAAGGGGTACCTAGGTGTACATAGAGGTTTTTTCAAATTTCTCATTACTGCTAAAATTAAGCTTACCATTTTCCCCTTAGTATTGGAAGAAAAGTCTATCTCTAGAAAGAAATAGCCTATAGAAAAATTGTCTGTAATTACAATCAAAAAGGTTTCAAAGGCTTCCTAGGCACTTTTTGTTCTCTCTCTCCTCCTCTCACTTTTCTCTAATAGACCTAAGAAAAAGTGCCTGAGGTATTTTGCCAGAACAGAAATGTCTGGTGGGGCTGCAGAGATCACACCTTAACAGTGTTCATTCTCCAAAGTGTTCCAGGGCCTGAATGACTGGAGGCATTTAGCATCCTTCAGTRCTCTGTCCCTGTGCCAGTGAGAGACAGGTCTATTTCTGCTTAAAGATGAACAAATAGAACCAATAAGGCAGCATTTTAAGGAGGTTAACAAATTCTCATTAATTCTCATGAGAATTTCTTTGAAACCTTTGCATGAGCTGTTGAAAAGGATTTTTCTGGGGGGCCTACCTTCCATCATCTTATTCTCCATCTGGTAGAATTTCAACAGTTAACTGCCTCAGACACTTAACAAAGTTGAGAGCAGGTCAAAGTTGAGAGTTTTGTTTTTCCTCACTTGATTCTTAAAATTGTATAGATAATCTGATACACTGTTGATGTTTCAGTGCCCTCTCTTCATTGAAGGGAAGATGAAGCCTTCAACTGAATTACACTCTCAAAGGAGGTCCACTTATGTTTGAATAGRTTAAAATCAACCCAGTTGTAGTTCTTGTTTATAAACCTCTTTGTTTTCTCCTGTTCCCATTTTATTCCTTTGCAATTGTACAGTTACCCATACAAAATAATTTTAAAAGTCTTTTAATTGTGAACTTGCAGTAAATGAATTGCCAGCAGACAAGCACAGAAAGCTTCACTTAAAATAAATTTCCATTTAACTTCTAACAAGGTATGACAGAACACACATTTCTGTGCAACAAGGTCAAACATGAACAATCTCTCCAGCCTTTCTTCTCCTCTCCTCCAGCTTCCCAATTTATCTGCACACAGACAGGAGGGTTCAGTTCCCATTTGGATGCTGGCACTTTGGTAGCAGGAATATGAAACTGAATTCCTCTTGGGCCCTGGGGTATAACTCACTTCATCTTAAAATAATGTAAAGGACTTTACTCACACTCCTACATCAATGTGCTGTCATAGACAGRGAAGAATGTAGGAAAAAAAGGAGAGTGGAGTTGCTGGAGCTGGCATAGAGGAYAGCAGGATGCACAGTGGTTTTGTTGCACAGAGGTGGAAGTAGCTGAACATTTCTGCCACTCTTAGAAAAGCCTGGCTTATTTTAGATAAGAAGCTGTAGAAGGCCTCTCTAGGGTAGAATGGCCACACTTCTTACTTTTTTTTCTGCAGGAATCAAGGGGAATCCTAACTCTTTTTCTTGAMGGACAAATAAGAAATCTGAAATCTTGATTCCTCTTAACTCTATGTTATGTATAGAATATGTCTTCAATACATAAATTGTGGCACAGCAGAATTCTTGTTTTCAGAASTTTGGGGAGAAATAACAGCAAGAACACCTAAAGTGTGAAGTAACACATGACTGTCACCCCTGTGATGTCAGAAAACTGCTCTATTTTTGTTTTGATTGAGATACTGTGGTTTCATAAGATAGAAGAAATAATAAAAATATTAGATGCATATATATGAAATGAGTTACTGATGCATTAAATGTGTCATAAATATATTCAGTCCAGCTTCCAAATTTAGACTGCTTTCAGGAAGAGTCAAGTGGTACAGTTAGATGTGCTTTTTAAGCACAAAATGGACACGTGCTGCTACAAGTGCCAACATTGGTGTCCTGTATTTGGGGTGTTATCAGAATGCCTAATTATGTTTAACACATTAAAATTCCTCTAAGAAACCTGCTGAAAAAGGCTTTTTGAGATCTGTGGGAATGATATTGTAGCCAGCAATCCTGTACATAAGGGAGTGCYTGCAGGCTGTCCCCTGGTTTGGCCATGGAGAATTGGGGTGGGGAACCCTGGTGGTTCCCAGTGTGGGGAACAATTCAGCTTTAGTGCAGCCCAGAGCAGTCTCAGAATGTCCTGGCCCTTACCTGGGACTGTTCTGGGTGTATCTGGACTGACTCTATTGCAGGAGCTGGTTAAGCTAAAGATAGTTCATGCCACTGGAATAGGACAAACCAGACTTCACACAGGTCACCATGTGAATCACTGTACTCACTACAGKGAGTGGTCAGGAAAGGCAAAGGAAGTAATGGAGAATTCAAAAGTTCCTCTCACTGCAAGAGGAAGTTTGATTTATTCATCTAATGTATGTGTTTCACAACTGGTGATAAATGGGTGATCTTTTCTGCATATTGTTGCATGAAACTGTTCTGCAAARCAGTGCTCCATGTTGCTGGTCTGGAAGGCAAGACATGCACCTTTCTTGCTCATAGGCTGGTTTCATTTGTGTGATAGTTTATTCTCATGCTTTTTGGGTTTGAAGGCTCTGTGTTTCTCAGTGTTTGTTTTGGTCTTGTTTTTAAGATCATGAAGAACTCTGTGGCACCAGTTATGGATCTTTTTGTCTAAATGGAGGGATTTGTTATATGATTCCTACTGTATCCAGTCCATTCTGCAGGTCAGTGAAACTAAAGTTTGTATGTTTAGGTATTGGACAGTAGCTATCTAAAGTCTGTTTCTCCATTTTCCTTCTCTAAAGAATCACTGCTGAAGCATTCTCTAAAAGAAAATACCAATTACCTATTACTGACCTAGCTTACAGAGACATGGCAATGTGAGAAAAATAAATGTATAATGTGAGAAAAATCAATGTATACTTGGTGTGTATTTGCTTGGCAGGTGGAACAGTATTCAGTTACGGAGGCATTCAGTATTATATCTATATTTAGAGCCACATTTYCTCATTGCAATACAGAAAGAATAAAATACCCTTTGCCTCATGGAATATAGACTGTGGGAAAGGCATTCAGAAAGGCAAAGTACAGTTTTGCTTAAAATTAAAAATTAATTATATTGCTAAAAATTTTGTAGCATAAAATGGCCAGACCTGAACAAAAAAGCAGAGACACAAAAAAATGATACAATCTTTTAACAGGGGAAAAAAGAATGTAATTCAAGACTGACTGTGTTCTTTGAATCTTACTGAAATACTCACAGAGCAGCTTTATAGTGACAGCCAAAGACTCCTTGATAAAGAAACACCAAGGCAGCAAATACAGATACTGCTTACACCACTCCATAACAGAGCCATTCTTCCTTTGGAARCCCATGTAGCAAACTGGAAAAGAAGCACTTCTGGTTTTGCATGTGGATACATTTCCTGCATAAACACTGCCCTGTCTTTTTAACCTCTGATTTACCAAGACATGAGATACTAAATAAAGCTTKTCAGGGTCCTGCATTTACTAATTCTGAGTTATCATTCATCAAAATAATTTATGWTTCATTTAATGGGTTTGCTTAACARAAAAAATAGGCATTCAGATAAATATTACATACACTTAAGGATATTAYCTTTTTTCTTCTGAGGCAACTTCTGCTCCCTCTTCTGTCTTGAGCTATAACTAATGATAATTGGATAAAACAGTTGAAGAAGAAAACAGCATCTTTTTCCAGATGCCTAATTAAAATATTACTTCCTTTTGTTTGGGACAGTTCAGTCTAAATACTTAAGCACATAAACTCATTTACTTAGACAGGGAAAAAAAGGCAATTTTATGGCAAATGCTCATTGAAAAATATACCCAGCATATCACTGCCATTGTTCAGTGTCACAATGGATCAGATCCAGAAGTGAGATTAAAGCTCTGAAGTGCTGAATGGTGATTTAGTCTATCTGCTAAACCTTGCAAGCTTATGCAGKATAAAATGAATACTACACAAACAAAAAGTAAAACATTTTGAAGTGCATGCTTTTTTTTCTAGAAGGAATCCTGTATTATTGTRCATAAATGAAAAATGAATGGTTAAACTAAAGAGTAGCAGTTACACAATTTCAAAGCACCCTCAGCTACTGGACTGTGTAACAAGGAAGATGTATTCAATGCAATAACTATAAATAAAAAGTAACAAATACTCAGAAAAAATTCATTCTTCAGGAACACAAACTAGTCAGCATAGATACTTTCSACTTTAACAGCTCCAAATGAAGTGATTTTCAATTCAGGTATGATAGGATTTTATAATCTACTGAAGCAGAAAAGTAACATCTTAAGAGCATTTTTSTTATACTCAGGCAATCTTATTGCATTTAAATTATCAGTGATTTTTTTCTRTATCTAGTGGTTGATTATGAAGTTAGATGGGTTTAAATAGCAGCATTCTATTTAAGCACATCCTCATTCTAAGCATGCTCCTTAATCAGTCAGAGAAGGCTAATTATAGATGAGAAAGGTTTTGTTTACACACAGATATCTCAGTAATCAGCAGTGATGTGAATAGAAACAACAGAAAAAATGCATCACTATTCAGCAGAATTCAGAAAATATTTGGAGCTTTGGAGCTTCATGACTGCATCATCACAGAGTTGCGCAGTTTCTTTGATGAAGGTTCCTGCAAAATCCCACCCAAAGCTCCCCAGTGTTCTCAAATTCTCATCTCCTGCTGAAAGGAAACTCAAATCACTTTTAGAATCAAGGGCTGAATGATTGTTAATTAAAAGGAGGGGATGGAGAAAGAGCAGACTAGCAAACTGTAAAGATGCCTTCAAACACATTTGCCTTGCCATGGTTCTTAGTTACACAAATRTGTTGTGCTCAGCAGAGTTAGTCCAGATTACCCCATGCAGCATCACTGGGAGTCATTTCACCATGCAACAAGAAAAATGCATCATTCTTTAGAAATATGTGTTCAAAATGGAGAGCTGCTGTTTACCTTTGGAATTTCRGTTATTTTTATCATTCAGAAATGGATAAATACAAGGCAGAGATTTAATATCTACAGAGCRTTAGTTGACCCCCCACCACGTGCAACAGCAGCAGATTTCAAATCCAGCTGATGTGTGCTAAAACACGAGGTTGCTCAGCTGCCATCCTCCCTGACTGCTTTCCTGAGGATGAGTTAATGTTCTCAGCAGCAAAAGGCACACCTGTCACCATCAACCAGATGAGCTTCCAACACAGGAGCACTCAAATGAACTAAATAAACAGGCAGCAGGACAGAGAAGGATGGAAAAGCAGCTGCCTCAGGTGTACCATAAAACACAGGGCTGGAAGCTGTTTGTCTCAGCACCTGATGCACAGCTGTCCCAGAATCATTAATTAATGCACTGCAGAATTAAGTGAAGATTTTGGTTTCTGAGGGGAAGCTCTGGTACTGTTTTTTTCTTACACTTGCAGATTTCTGAGAGCATTCTTGATGTATTTCAAGYAAAATCCAGATGGTATAAGACAACACACAGAGCTCTGCTTCAGAGGGCAGTGCACACAGAAATTMAATGAATGCTCTCATTTTGGGACAGGGAACCTGCTCTGTGGAGGGCTCARTACTGCAAGAGACACAGGCAGACCTTACAAATCTCCCCCCTTAAATTCCTGGGTATCTTTCAAGGAGATCTCCCATTTTCCCTTCCTTTGCTTCCATCCCAATGGAATGTCTTCTCCACCTTTCCTGTGGTAATGCAGTAAATCCCATGCAAWTTCCTTCTGCCACTCTGTGTACCCTCCCTCCTGCCTGGCTCTCTGTGCTGGGCCCTTCACTCCTGTTTCAGACATCCCCACAGGTCTCACCCTTGCTGTGAGCTCAGCCTGCACAATGTGCCCCCTGCAAGCTGCAAGGGAAGGGCCTCCCACTCATCTGGGCTTTTCTTCTTTCCCTTTCTCCAAAAATACACTTTAATGTATCTCAGGCTCTTCTGAAAACAAACTGTCCAATTAGTACTTTTCAATTCTGCTTTTGGCTTGAAAAGTGGTAACAAAAGTTAGAATACATACCCAAAGTATAGCTARAAAGAGTTAATAAGTAAGATTTATTTTTAATGGGGCATAAAATATAAACCACAACACTATCTTGTGCATTTGAAAACTATTAGCATTTTGAATTAATAGAACTGCCAGATATGGAAAACTTGCCATATAAACAGGTAGCTAAGGAAGGGGAAAACAAGCCATTCTTTTAGGGAAGAATATCCCAGTCTGTCAACTTCTCTCCAGTAGGAACAGATTAATTTACTCTCTGTGTATGGGGAGTAACAGTTTTRAAACTTCTCTAAATGCAAAACTCTTTTAAAAGCTGCTTAGGTGTCCAATTAACTTTGCCATTGCTTATTCACTGTGGCTTTAAATTCTTTTTCATACTTACTAGATGTTCTTAGASTGCAGGGATTAGGACAACTTTCAGGAGTCTGCTACAGACTGAAGATTATGTTGATTTTGAAGTTATCAGCCATGTAATCTGAATTGCATTGACAAGCAGATAATTTCTCATATTTTTCTGCTCAGAGCTCTGTATTTACATGCAAGTAGTTTTTATACCAAGAAGWATTCAAGATTTTCCTGACTAAAGGAAGACTAAAACTAAAGTCAGCACCCTGACAGCATAATGCAAAGCAGTGAGAATCTGTGTGCATATTTGACTCAAATTCTACTTCCTACTTTTACAGTCTGTCAGATACTTCCTTATGATGGCCACCTTAGCATCTGGCAAAGAAAGAAACTTTACCTTCTCACTAAATCCCAGCACCACAGAATCATTTGCACTGTCCAGATGCAGCATCTGGAAGGAGACAGCAGTAATGCCTGTGTTACTGCAAGGCTGAATGTTTTAGGTACTAATCAGATAGTAAAGGATCAATGTAATTGCAGACCTGCTGGCCATCTCCTGACATCTTATCCAATGTAGTCTGTTTTCTTCCACCTTGCATTGATGCTGATGTGATTAATACCCTGTGCTGAAAGATTCTATAGATTTCTTGCCATATKCTGTGTTTTGTCCACAGCTCCTATAGGCTACAACATTTCAGGCTGGCTCACCTCATCTGACAAGAGGTGTGTGTGTGTGTGCASATGTGTGCAGCCATCTAGGAGAGCAGAATTTGCTGGATGCCAGCTGAAAATGGGAGGTTTTAGTCACAGRTTTTCCTCAAACATTGAAGGCTGCTATTGTTCAACTCTGAACAATTTCAATTCGAAATTCCATTTTCTTAGAGGGGGAAAGACCTTTCTTCCATTTAAAAAATGAGCTCTGGAATGCTGCATGGTAGGGCCATTTCTTTAAATGCAGCAGCAGCAGGTTAAGGCATGCAGGTGATGTGCAGCAGGACCTGGCTGGTGAGCACAAACTCAGTGAGTGCAGCTCCTCCTTCCTGCAGCCTGCACCAGGCTCCTCTGGGTTCTGCTCCAGCTCATTCAAGTGCAGGTGCAACAGTACCTGCCATGCCAACAATTGCTCTTAACTTGTGCTCTGTTTTTGGGCATCCATGATGAACAGGAGGAACTGAGTTGCTGTTGGCTGTTAAGGCTGTGTGTGGTAAGAGTGAGTGTCTCTAGGAGAGAGAGCTCTACACACACCATCCTTCTGGGTCATGTTTGCAGMCCCCCTGCTTGTTAGAGACCATGTTTCTGTCTTGTCTGCAGTCACTGCATTTGTAACTCCACTGAGATGAGTGGAGCTCTGCTAGTGCAACAGGATAGGAGGTCATCTGAGGGAATTCCACTGCCAGGTACTRAAGTCTGCTTAGTTTCTTTCTCACCTATTTTAGCCAAGGACTTACAGAAGCATCAGTTGCTTCTATCTTTAACAAAGGCCTTTACCTAGTTGTTCATCAGGAAAGGTGACTCCATAAAAGSTTGTTCAAACCAGTATTTGAACATCTGGATTTTCAGAAATGCCCCACAGCTTGGTCGCCTTAGCTATAATTCTATTATTTAAATGTAACCCAGAGATACCTCTTAATTTTCCTGTTTCCATGAAAACCTACATAATTTTTAGGTTATATGATAGCTTTTTCTAGATAGTCTGGAATCACTTTCAGCAAGTGTGTCAACAGGCCAGCCTAGAGAAAGTGGATGTGTAGTTTTGTAATCCCTAATGGATTGCTCACAGTTAAGCAGGTACTATCAAACTAGCTAGTCATGTTTCTACAACTTGTTTTTGTTATAACCATGCAGAATTAATAGGTTCAGCATCCAGGATGTTTTAAGTTTTGCATGTGCTTCTTCTGTATGGGCTTTTTTCTCTTTGCTGTAACCTTGGATTCATATCACTGTGGTTTTCCCCTTACCCTCTTAGGCCTTCAAGCTCTTTTCCCTCTTAAACACTTGTGACTACCTTAAGCATCTGGTTGTTTTCTGTTTTGTAGGAAGTGCTRTGATCTCAGTGACCCTTTTGCCATGCTGCCAACACATTCCCAATTCTTTTCCTAAGGGCTTTGCAGAAGATGAATTCAGCTTCCATACTGTTCACACCAACTCAGTGTCCTGTATCACAGCAGTTCAGTGACCCTCACCCTTCACCTGATCCTGTGTGCAGCTCTCTGCAGCTACAAGTGTCTTGTCTTCCTCCTGCTTCATTCTGCTCTTTAGGCTACTGACTTACTCCCTTTACACTCATTCCTTAGAACTTTTCCATGAGCCTTAATTTGATGCCAAAACCCATTTTTTTTTCCTTCCTGTATCATTTTAGCCTTGCATTATTCTCCAGTTTTCATTGCTATTCAAGAATACTCCTATGAATTTCTTATTCCACTTTCTTTCCATTACTCTATTCAGCTCTCCAAAGCATTTCTCTCTCACTTGCTAGAGAACAATGCCCCACTCAAACTACACTTCTATTCTTAAAGTATTCTACAGTATTTCAGAAATAGGCCACTGAAAAGCCACTACACTTAGAATAAATATCTGGAACATTATCTCAAGCAATCAGAGCAGTCTGCCTACCCTTGCTTCTCCCAGCAGTGAAACATCATGACTTTGAAAAGCCTCAGATTGTCCTTACTAAATGGTGTCTGTTTGATCAGTTGCATAGCTTTAATATATGATGATAATTAGATGTCTTTTTTTAGTGTCTAAATCTTCCATTATATTTCCAAAGACAAAGAATTAAAATAAAAGGGTGGTGACTGTTTGTGCAGGGGTTTAGGCCAGCAGTGCTGAAATACTGGCCCATGTCCTACAGGATGTGTAGTGACATCAGGCATCATGTCAGGAAACTCTCAGGGATCCTTTGGTCTTAGTTAGATATGCTAAACATTCTTCTTTTTTGGCAGTTCCTTCCCTCTCCACCTTCTCATCCCTCATCTGCAATTTTACCTTGCAGCTGCCAATGGCAGTGGAGAACTTGAAGTGTGTTGCAGTTTAGCCCATTTTTCTCAGCTGGAGCCTGAAATTGCTTATGTCACAGATTATTATGACTTCAGTGCCAGAAATAGCAAGAAGGAGCAAGATCTTTAGTACTACAAATAGAGAGAAGCAAATTTACATACATAAAAAATACACGCAGAATGTGGATATTGAAAGAAGTGCTTTCCATTTTCTGTAATGAAATCAATTCCTTAAGGAAACTTAGCAGAATAAGTGCAAAATACATCACAAATGAAGATTAGTTTAGCTTCAACCTCCCTATTTCTGACTAAATATGAATTAATAAGCCATTATTTTAATTTATTTTTAATAAAGTATCRTGCCATTTTACCATGATAAAATACCATATTCCTTTTAATCCTTTCTTCAGAAGAAGTTTTCAGAAGCTCAACACATAAAATAAGCATAGTAGAGAAGACTTCTCCCTAGGTCTCTGCAGGAGGGGTTTGTTCACCAAGCATGTAACATGTTCTGGCATGAATTAGTGCATGGCATGAACTCCTGCTGCAGTTTGAGCTGTGCTSTGTGTCTCCATGAATTCCCATTTCCTTGCTCTCTGCAGCTGATAGTTCTGTCTTCAACAGAGGAATCCAGAAGGTGAAACCTGAAACAGGAAAAAGAAAGGGTGACTACTGTGTGAGAACCAGTGGGATGACACAGTTAACACTAATGAAGTAGTGTTAATGGATTGTTTTCACTGTTAATTAATTTAATCTGTCAGGGATGAGTATATTAAACTTAATATATGAAAGCAGTATGGACCAGAATGTAAACTTGATGCCCAACATGCCTAATTCCCTTTGTTCCAGAGATACAAGGGGAGAGGAAATTCTCTAAGAAGACTTGCTGTGAAGCAAACACAACCTTTGAATTGTACCATGAGCAGTTCTCTGCCCAGAAGAAGCCTTTGTGCTTTTCATGGGAGGTGACAAGCTGCCATCTAACCCAAATSCCACTTGCTTTCCCAGGTGTATGGAGAATTACACAGGAGCTCGCTGTGAGGAAGTTTTGCTGCCCAGCATCAAATCCCAAACAAAAGGTGACCTGTTTGCAGCTTTCTTGGCTTCCCTTCTTCTTCTAGGAGTTCTTGTAATTGGAGCATTCTACTTCCTTTGCAGGTAAAAGTGATTCATAAGGCTGAAGCTGTTCAATCAAGTAGAAATTTCTTCTGGTAATCATGTACTAATTATTTGAATGTAAAAGTATGTAATGAATTATCCATAAGGTTGTATGGTTATTCAGCATAATGAATGTGGATGTCTCAACTTGTTGCTTGTAATATTTATTTCCTGGCTTGAAGTTTTCTCAGTGTCATTTCTAAGCTCTTACTTACAGTTGCTTTGTAAAAAATACACATGAGCACACCCCTGTCTGAGATTTTACATCTATCTAGAGTTAGTGCTAACATTTTAAAACATTAGTCTACCTTATGTTGTCCAAAGACTGAGAAGTGGAAGTAAATTAATGAAGTGCTTAGGGATCAGAAACTGTTCCTACTGAATTGGCACCAAAGCAGCTGGGGCCATCAGCTCCTAATTCCTCTCCCACTCCTGGGCTAAAAAGGAAAACTAAGGAAAGACTGGAATTGAAGAATACTTCCAGGTAGATGTTTACCAGCATTTAGGACAACTCAGAGAGGTAACTAATGTGTCCAGAATGATCCGTGTTTGCTGTCAGTGCTAGACAGCAGGTGCTGCAGGACTGGTTGCAGTAGCATTTGACACATTAGGACTTGGAATGAAAACACATCAGCAGTTACTGGGATTGAGGCAACTCTTTGGTGCTGTGCATGTRCCACTTCACTTATACCCAAACAAACTTATCATCTTTGCCTGCAATGCAGGTCAGCTTTCCATGTCCTCTCTTCATTTGTAGAGAACAGCACTTTTTGTAAGAACTTTTTTTTTTGCCAGACCATCAATATGTGTTTGTGCATCTCTGTGCCTCTGTAAGGCAACTTCCAGCCCCTGGAGTTCTTTACCATCACAGACTTGCAGCCTCTTCTCTTTCCTTCTGCACTGCATTTCTCCTTGGTTATGATAAGYAAATGTTCTTGGAGCTCTGTTCTTTGTGCTCCCGTGGTCACATTGCCAAATCAACCTTTCTGATCTGTGCCTTTCAATGAGTGACCTTTGGAATAGCTGCTCTGGTTTTACCTCAGCTGCTGTCATGGAAACCCACTGAATGCCAGCTTCTCCCACAGCTGAATGTGTTTAGAAGAGATAGAGAGCATTTGATAAAACAGTTGGTATTAAAAAAACCCTTGTTGTAAAGGGTGCCCCCCACATTAGCAATTTTAATTAAATTAATCTTGCTTAGCCATGGAATGCCACAGCAGTTGTTTGCTAAAAACATYTGCAAATTGCTATAAACTTACTAGAACAAAATACAGCTTAAACTAACTTAGGAAAAAATTCATTCAAGTCTCACAGAGATACAGACAGTATTTCTTTAGAAGTAAATTTGTCTCTAAAAAAAGGGAAACAAGTCTTCAGAGAGTAATGTGTTAAAAGATCCCTTTTCTCTCACATACAGTAAAATTAGGGAAAAGCTGGAAACAATCTATTGAGTTTTATGGTCCAAGTACAGAAGCTTAGAGTGGCAGCAGTGACAGGTCTGTGGAATCATTTATTGGACAGTTAGAACATCAACTTCTCTTTACTCAAGCTTTACCCAACTGGCAGAACAAGTAGTAGTGCCTCTTTATAGCAAAATAAAAAGGGAAACAACTCAGATATAATCTAGGTGCCCTTGAACCCTATCTTACACACCAGACTAACTTGGGAAATCTCATCAAATCATTATCAACTTCTTTAGTACAGGTAARAGAACCTAACTGGCTAAAATTGTCTTGTCTTACCTTTACACTTCAGAGGCTGAGGTAGGATGATCATCTGCTAGAGAGCTCACCTAGAAATGAAACACTTCACATCTGTAAGGCATCTCTTGGCTGAAGCAGCCAACATAGGAGGAGTCTCAAGTGGATACTTTAATCTAGTCCCCTCTTTTCAGATGAGTGAATGAGGATTATTGCTAGGATCTGTCATTAATCCAGACTTTTTCCTCAAATTTCATCTGTCACCTGTATCTTAGAGAGGGTGGAACTTGGGCTTGTAAGGGTTAGCTGAGAGTTTGCATCCCTTGGCCTCTTGGCAGGATGTATTAAGGGTAAAATGTTGAGACATACTGTGCTAAAGTTTCCACTGTTCCACTTTATTAACAAACACATAAGAGCAGCAAGCTTTTCCCCTGACCCTGAGTTAGTGAGCCATTCCCATGGCTCTTTCAGCAGAGGGTTCCAGTGGGGTGTTGGTGTAAGCAGTAATGCAATCAGGAGGGGTGCAGAAGAGGAGATACCAACTGAAGTTCAGGGCAAGGAAACTGAATTCCTAAAATCCTCCACCAAATTGTCTGAAAGACAGAACTCAGTGCTCTCTTTCCTTGTCCATATCATTGTTCCTCCCTTCCTTTCCAAGTTCCCTTTCTCTCAGGCTGTTTGGGGCAGATTGGAGGAGCCAGGTCTGTGCCAGGGCATTTCCTGCTCCCTAGAAACAAATCCATTCACCATACAAGGGTGGAGGTTTCATTGATCTGCTTATAAAACTAAATCATAACTAACAGTGAAAGTAATCCCAGAAGAGTAGGGCTGCACATGAAAGCTCTGGGTGAACAGTGGAAAATAATTCCCCTTTTACATTTAGCTTAGTCATCAYGTTTTTATCAGCTGATGATTTATTTTTTCCAGTCTGCAGAGTGTGTGGGGGCAGGGCAAATGCAGATCTAGCCACTCTCCATCTTGAAACAGCCCTCCACCCTCTCCAACAAACAGTGCTGATAAAGCCTGTCCTTCTGACATGGGCAAAACAGGGAAGGGTGCAAAAATCCCTGCTATTGCACTGCTGCTGAGGAACAAATGGCATGTCCTGCTTCCAGCCATTCACCTGTCAGACCAGGTCCATCTGGTCCTCTTCCTCCAGAAGCATGTTGTGCCAGGGTTACTGGGAGAAGAATAGGAAAGGTAGCTGATGAGAGGAGATGCCACATGAGCCAGCTTTTCTCTCAAAGCAATAGAGAAGCCCAAATGCCACACATATAGCTCAGAGGAATGGAGCAAGCCCTAGGGAAAACCAAAATAAATCTGCAGTTAATTTCTATATTTCATTGTAAGTGCATGCTGAAATGCCAAATTACCTGTAAGGTAAGTGTAATATTGATGAACAGGAACTCAGCCAGCCAAAAACAGGGTCCAGGAATAAAGCCACTGAAGCTGTCCAAGASAACAGACTTTGTGGAGGAGTTACATCACCACAGGACACAAACTGGACAGAACAGAGAATAGCTCATGGCTCTTCTCAAGAGAGCAGATGTCTCACTACTATTAAAAGAGAGGGAACTAGACAGCAAATGATCAGYTCCATTTACAAGCTTTGTTTCTCCTCAACAAAGTGTGGAAAATCTCACATATTTTCCAAATGCTAAGAGAATTGATAAATAATTCTGTGCTATTTACTTTGTTTAAATGAAGAGCTAAGAAATCAGACAAAGGAACWTTACCTTCAGGAGAGAAGCCATGTGGTTCCAAATGCTGTACTGCCCTCTGATCTGTTCTTCTCCCTCAAATACATCTCAAAAACAAGGAGTACTAATTAGAAAGTAACTGGAGAAGATCCATGTTACTTTTTACAAGCATTTTGTAAATCATTCMATTGATTTGTCTCTTCCCTGATAACTTTTTTCACTCTGTGTGTATTTCTCTCTCTCTCTCTGTTGTTTCTTTTTGCTTTTTATGGTCAGAAAAGTTTCCATTCCAAGGCCAAGTTCTTCAGAGTGTGGTGCCAACCTTGTTGAAACTACAAGCAGCAATGGCTGCAACAGTGAGTACAGTTCAAAATTGAATGACCAGACTCCACAGGGGAAGTCGTGGAGAAAGCTTTTGTTAATGAAAGCCACGTGTTTTGTTTGCTTTTCAGAAATAACAACAGCCTRAAGCATTGGAGTGGAAGGATGGTGGGGGAGCAACATGCAGAGCAACTCTAGAATCTCATTTGGAGAGGGTGCCATGATGAGAGAAGAAAGTTGAGTGAAGCAGGAGGCTGAAATGTTGGAGAAGAATACATCTGAATACATCTGAAACACTTGCACTGAGTGGAGTTTCTGTGTACTTTTAAAGCTGTATCAATTATACAGAAATCACTGTAATTTATGTCTGAATTCTGTGGGATTTTTWATGGTTTTCAATAATGCATAGGTAGATGCATGAGATCATTCAGGGGTTTACTACATGGGAAATAAATAAAATAGAGGTTTTTTTCCCACTGCACAGAGAATATGAGGGATCACAGGATTTTAGTGTGAGGTGATGCTKTGATTTTTTGGCAGGGGTTTTCCATAGGATTTCCCCAGAGGAGCTGAAGCTTGTMTTGATTCCACAGTTTCAGAATGGGTATTTGTGATACATGTCCAGAATTTGGCTTGTTTCAGATGCCCTTACCAGATGTAGGGGAAAAAACCCCTGCCTTTYTCCCAGCTAATACTTCAGTTGGTTTTTATTAAATTGTAACACAACATCAGCACAAGGTACCATTGGTAGTTTATTGCTCAGCTTCCTGGCACACAATTTGAATTCAAATTAAARGGAAATGTTTAGAAAAGAGATTGATAATGGTTAAAAAAGCTTTTAGGCAGAGTTTAGTACTCCTAATACTAAGCAAGACATCTTCCTTGATGTCTTTTTAATTTTTTTCTGGCTTTCTTCTGAAAATCCCACTACTGAGGGAAATTCAAACCTTACCTTGAATGTTCTAGTTGATATTTCAGATAGCAGAAAGCAGGAATTTTGTTCATCAGGTCTATTTCTGACACAAAATATTATCCAGACAGTGTTTTGGCTGAAAAATTGCTGCCCTCTGAAGATTTATTTCTTTTAATTCCCATAARCATCAGCTGATCACACTCATACATTCCATACCACACTTTGGTCCCTTACAGGATTCTCTTACTCGGACAAAGGRAGGCACCTGCCATGGTCCAAGTCTCTTTTTTTTTGGTTTTTTTTGCCTTCACAACACAAAGAGAATGTCTGGTTGGTCAGAGGCAGAGAAAATGTGAGCAGAACAATTTTCAACTTATTTCTAGCACTGGAGGCTGAAACCAGCAAAAAAATCAGATATGTTTCCATAATGGCCCATTGYCAATCAGGTCATTATATGGGATTTATAAGGTTGTTTTGAAGGGAAGATCAGCTGAGAAAATTCATGAATTGAGTGGAGAGACAATTCAGGACAGGGATTTCTTTTCTTTGAAAGAAACAATTTGAGGATGCATAAAAACATAGGTGCAGAGGAAATGTTGGACAAGCTCCTATTTGTAGGATGTGTGCTGCATGCTGCAGGGTCAGRAAAAGCAGGGAGTGCTTTGTATCAGTGCAGGCAAAAGCACCTGGGACAGGGGGGAAAAGGCACCTGGGTACAGGGCCTAAGGGGASAAGTCAAAATCACATTTCAGTAGCCACTAGAACACAAACCAGAATCATTCATTACCTGCTGGAAACTCTGTCAGAGAGGTCAGAGCCCAGGTCAGTGCTCAGCATGTGAGGGGAGAATCTGAGGGTGCCAGAACAGGTRGAGCACCTGATCCAGAGACTGAGTTACATAAAGCACTAGAAGAGAACTTTCTCCCCARATTAACCAATATTACATGATATTTCTGTACTTCAGATCTTCAGCAGATAAGCTGAAGGAAGCTGACAATATTGTTTTAAAGACCAGGAAGGATAAAGGTTATTTCCCACCACAGGTCAGTGTTGTACAGAGTTCAGGGGATGAGTGGCAGCACTGGCAGCTGCATCAGAATCAGGGTTACCTGAAGGACCTTGCACAGCCTCAGTGCAAATTAATCAGAGGTGACAGCTGGCAGATCATGAGACAGCTCTGTYACTGATCATGGGACAGTCAGGCTTACACTTTGGGTACTGTCTCTGGAGAAGGAAAAGGCTTGTGGTCATCCTAAGTGGCAATTCAGGAAGGAGATACTAATAGAAGATACAAGAAATAAATGGACTGAAGTKATTCTGTATAAGCTCTTAGAATCCTCTCAGCTTTCTAAACAGACAGGGAATAATAATTATTCATTGTTACTGAGCTTGTTTGCACGATTTGGGAAACAATCTGTACAAAAAATGGGGCTGAATTCACTGACCCCATGCTCAAATGCAAACAAGCTGATTTATGAAACAGTTACCTGTGAAGAAAATGCTATCAGCAGTGAGACTGCCTCAAACCCAWTGCAGCTGAGAACATCTCAGCTTCTACAATTATTTCAGTTCACAGACTTTGTGACCATGATGTTCAAATCAAAATGCCATCAGGCTACAAATTCGTGTTAAGGTGGCCAAATGCCACAGGAAGTACAAGGGCAGCTGTTGGAATGCTGAAAGCTGAGAATTTGGGGTTTGCTGTGCTCACAGGCACTGATCCTCAAGAAAACACTGCATTTCACCTGAGGCCTTAGAACAGGTTTTCAACACTGAGTGACAGCACAGGGGCTGTGGGTGTGGAGTTTGAATGGTGCTGTGTGATCTCACAGGGRGAAAAACTTAGGGTTTAGGATTTTARAATATGGTAACGTGTGTGAGCCAAGATGGAGGATCTAAGGCATTGTCTGAGTCCTTCTTTTCACCACCTTCTTCCTTCTCCTTCATAGTTTAGGTGGTTTTCTGTAACTGGGTGAGAAAAGTCCCCATTGCAGACYTTTAGTGGTCATCACTGGGTCAAAAACTCAAAAATAGARGTGTMWTCTTGTTATTGGGTAAATAGTGCTTAAAAGACCTTGGAAAAASTCAGTAGTGGCCATTTTTGCCACATTTTTCTRGCAGCTGGTCAGAGCTCAGGGCTTGTGAGTCTGTAAATAGTCTCTGAATAGATAAGAGATAATAAATCACCAAGTCCCAACTCGAACTTAGGTTTCTCCTGTCTCATTCATCCTGACCTGGGCAAGAACAAGAAAAAAGAACCTGCACTGTGACAGGTAGCCAACAGTATATATAATTTAATAAAATAGTGCAACACTCTTCAGCAATGGTTGCTTACAAAATTAATGAAGTAGTCCTGTGAGCAGTTAAGTTAAGGAAACTCCAGTTCCAATGGATCAGATCTTGTGGCTGGAGTCACTGGAGTCTTAAAAATTATTATAATGTTTATGAAAGGGTGAGTAATAAGGGCTCTCTCCTRTCTGACTCCCATTCTCATGAAAGAGAAGATCTCATGTCTTTGAAATTACCTCTCYACCAGCTGAAAGGTTGTGTAGGGAAGAAACTGGAAAAGACTGATTTCCTAAGAAACTCCATTACTGTGATTACACAACAATMTATTAGAGGGTTAAGGCAAAAATTCTTTTATACCTGGGGAACATTATATTAGTTATCCTGCTAGAACCCTGTAGCAAAAGTCTCTTCATAACATATTGCAAAAACCTTTTGGTCAGTGGCAGAACTGACAGCCATTAGCAGGAAATCTCTTTATAGACCTGTAAGTAAGAGGTTGCTTATATGTTACTCAATATAGAATTGTTTTTCATTAGCAGCCCAAAGAAACAGTGTAGCAAAGTGCAGTTAAAGTTAGGAAGTTAAGGAAGAAAGTCAAATGGCTTTTCAAAGAAAATGAGGATTTCTCTGTGCTGCATAGTCTTTTGATGCAAAATGTTAAATATTAAGCAGAAAACCCAACTGAAGTCCATTTGGTAGCACTTGCCMTTTTAAAGAGAACTTCAAAGTTGTGCAACTCCTTCAAAATTCACTGTGCTAAAAGAAAACACTTTCCTCCTGGCCCTGAATTTTTGAAGAGCTGTAGAGAGGCTCTGATTGTGTAACTCAGTTCAAAATGGAAAGCCAAGAAGAAATTGAGGATAGAACTTCTCACAGCAGAAATTGTCATTATTCTCTGTAAGTTATCTGCTTATGCTCATCCAAGGCTGTTCCTGCTGTCCTGCAGCCTGTCCAATATCACCTGTGTGAGGCAGGAGATCCTTGTGATAGCAGAGCAGGCAATGCAAACCCTGTGAAACACCAACAGCAGCTGCTGCTCAGTTCCATCTGTGACACTGATCCTCCCTAAGAACCATTTCTGCAGCCTGATAAGGGATGTGAGCWGAACCTACAGCTGCAGAACTTGCATTCACAAGAAGATACTGCTGGCTTTGTGCCCCAARTTAAAGCTACAACCAATTTTTAACACTATTCAATGCACCTCTGGGTCACTTTCTGGAGCATCTGAAAACACTTTTTTCAGTGCACATTAAAAGATATTGTTTTCAAATGATCCTCTCAGTGCAAATAATGATATTTCATCTAAAATTTTTGTGCAGGCAAACAAGGGGCTGTAAGAATCTGGGTGAGCTTCCACTGGTGGTGTTTTTTAAGAGGGCTGGGTCACTTGAATCTGTGTTGTACCTTCTCCATCACAGAATTTGCTGCCATGTCAACCATGCAAATATTTTCACCAGTTCTGAAGATTCTAGGAGAGTTCCTCTTTTGACAGGATTATTGTTTGCCATCACCATTGCCATAAMTGACAACTCAGTTGAGTTTATGTCAACAAAAGCTGTTCCTAACACTCATGGCTGTGAAAATTTATCATGGAAAGGTGGCATGGCCTGCCACTCAGTGATGTGAATCTCTGAAACAGTTCTTTTCAGAATTTTGTGTTTCCCTGCTAATCTCAGGGAAGATACACCTGTGAAATGTAATGATGACARTTTATACATTGTATTTTAAAAGCATTTAGAAGCACAAATCCAAATTTTTTGGGAATGAATTTTTCTCCTAAATTATCAAAGCACTTGGAAAAAAATCTAATTAGCTATTTCTCTGATGATAATTCTAATGTAAGTATCCAGCTGATATCACTTCCAAATAATCCAAACCTCTCTTAGGCATTTCCTTTGAGTTTCCAATTTCTCACTGTAGCTGTAGGTTCTCTTTAGAGTAATATCCCACACTGGCCTGAAGTGCTGGTAGGTATGAAATAATCAATTAAAAGGTCCTACAATGCTTCAGCTTTTAAACTTGTATTTGTCTGACCTAAAGCAGCAGCACAGCACTAATGCACAGCAGCAGCACAGAGGTGAGTTTGGCTGGCCTTGCTGCACACCTTGGAGCTGCAGCTCAGAACCCACTCAGGGCTGATCTGCATCCTCTCCTGGGGTTTGTGCCTGCCTGGGACATGGGCTGAGCAACAGGAAATATTGCAGATTATCATTAGACTCAAACAACTGTGTTACCTGTGTTTGTGTGCAGAACATAMAACTGCTGGATTAGGATTAAATGGGTTTTAGAGATCCACCACAGATTCATTAAAAAAAAMCCAAAAATAAAAACCAACACCACAAAATAATGAAAAATAATCAGTGGAGGAAATAATTATTTTCTTAATGTTTGCAGAGTGCTCAGAGACTGTAATATAAGAGATCCTATAAAAGACCATTTAACAGAACCCTTAAGATATTTGTAACTTCTAACTATGCAAACTTGCWTAGCTCAAGTGTTATTGTGCTGAATTCTGTTGAGTAAAACAGAAGCAGGGATCTGAACGACAAATGCTTTGTGCTTGTTCTCTCAGGGGGCCAAACACCAGAAACCTTCACTCCAGTTCCAGAGCCAGGAAGCCTCGCTGCAGTGGCAGGATGCAACGCTGCAAGAAATGCACCCAGCGAGCCCTTCAGCAGGAGCCACCCCCTGCTCCGGGAGAGCTCGGAGTCAGCCCCGGCAGCGGCCAATTCAGTCTGTGCACACTCATCACAGCCGTGCACACACACACACACACACACACACCCCCCACAGCCGTGCACACACACACATCCCACGGCCGTGCACACACACACACACACACCCCACAGCCGTGCACACACACACACACACTCACACCCCACAGGCTCAGCAGAGACACAAGCAGGGCCGTTTGCACGATCCGTTCCAGCGCGGGTTCATCCCCGCACACCGCAGGCAATCAGAACTGCAGCCCCACMCCGTGCGGTGCTCAGGGGATCAGGAAGGGGCAGAAGCCATGGGCTGAGGGTCCGGGGCCGTGCAAAGGGCAGTGACCCACGGGGAAGGCAGGAGAGGCCACCAGGGTCCCATCACCACTGCGGGAGCAGGGCAAGGAAACACCACGGGCTCTGGGGCACCGGGGGAGCGAGGCTGGGCTGGGATCACGGCGTTGTGAGGCGCTGAGGGGGGATGGAAGTCTTTTCTTTCAGTCTACGTGGGAACTCTGTGGCGTATTCTTCCAGGGCAAGGCCTTTGGAATTCCCCTGAAGGGCTCAAAGGATTCCACAACCCCTCACCACAGTTACTTCTAGTAGAAAGAAGTTCTCCGTTTTTAGAAAAAAAAAAAAAAAATAGAAACTAAGAGGGACTAATGACACTGAGTAAGTTTTGAGGCAAAATTTTAACTAAAAATTAATTCAGAATCATATATAACTATTTGTTCTTAAAAGTTTTGCTCCTCTTTATCAATTTATTCTTGCTTTATTACAACTGCATGTTACAGAAACATCCTATGATGAGATCTTTGGATAGCAACTTTTATTTTAAAGCTGTAGTAATAGCTTTATGTTTGGTAGTTGCTACTTTGGTTGTGYGAGTATAAGGTTATACAGCAACTGCTTGCCTGTTATTTTTTGGTTTTGAAGCCTACAGATCAATTAATTGAATGCTGCATCAACAAATGTGCAGCAAAACATTCATATTCAAAACACTGGAAAAAATAATGTCTTTATCTTTGTCACCAAACTATCACTCCTCCATGCAGGTCTTTGCAAGCTTTACTTTTTGTGTAACAAAACAAAAATCCAGTTGTGGGCACTTAGGGACTCTGATCTCTTCCTGGAAACATGTTACTGTCAGCACTGTAACTGCAGATAAACCTTTAGATATCTCAGAGCAGTCCTGCTATTCACACTTGTCTCAATTGCCGAATACTCACTTAACTAACTTTACCCACTTTAAAACCCCGTGCTTGCTTCTTTTGAGTGACAGAAGTATAAATCTGGGCACTGCAGAACTTTCTATCTCTGCCTTTTGGTACATGCACCTTGTAAGCAACTATATTCGGGGTTCTCTCAGGATTTGTTGTGGTTGAAGAGCAAATAACAGCATGGAGACAAAATGAATTTGGATAGTGAAACACTTTAATCACAACTGCTGCAATTTTATCACTTACAGCACCTCCCTGCCACACAGAAGGCAGGATGGGACAGACAGTGCATTGGTTCCAGCCACGTGCATGGTTCCAGGGTGTTTTGGGCTCATTCCCACACTTCTTGATGCTGGGGAGGATTCCTGGATTCTGATGCAGACCCCTCCACCCCCTTTTCCATATGTCTGAAGCTTCCTCAGCTGCAGGACCTGCTGACTGTCCCCTGCAGACCCCCCTGGCAGTTCTGGTTTTAGCTGTGCCATTGTCTGAGCTCACCAGCAATTCCTCTGCCCTTCTGGCCCAGTCTGCACTGAGGACACTTCAAGTGCTCTCCTACAGCTCCCAGTTACCCTTCCCAGGYTGATCAGCATGGCTGACAGCACCAGGAACCCCATCTGCATTACAGAAATCAAACATTTCCTTCCTGTCCTGTTAAACATGAGGGTTATGCAGACACCAAGGGCCAAATGTGATGTTCTGGTTATGCTAAAATAACAGTCACCTCCCACCAAGGGGCTTCTCTGAAAACTCAACCACACTCCACTTCCAGATACCTTTCCCTCTCCATGAAATAACTGAATGCTGTCCAAGCCACACCCACACTTCCTCCTCTCCCATCCAGATGGCCACTGGGAGTTCACAGCTCATTCTGTCTTAATTAAAAGAACCCCATCATCAGTACAGCCATGGGGAAGTGCTGCCTGTGTTCAGCACCTACTGCCACCAACAGTGAATGCTCATGACATGTGCCCCCCTACTAAAGCTTGTTAGGCCAAGTTCAGGAAAAGTTTTAACTAGACCTGGGCATRAAGTTGTTAACTGAAATCTTCCTTGGTACAATTAAAGCAAAAAATGGTACTTTGTAGTACAACATCCAGGTTAGTATTTTCTTTTTACTACACTGAAAATAGGCCAGTTGCCTGATTTTGCATTTAGAAATCTGGTGATACAATGCAAAACTAATCTTATTTTCTTGTCATTCTATTCTTGTCATAACTAAGYGAAAATAGAAGGGAAGAAAGAATTCAAAAACCAGCAAATATATTATTAGCTATACTGAGACTAGGCTGCATTTACTCACTTGATACTGCATGCCAGCCGCAGCAATCAAAACAGRTGACTGATGTAAGAGCATAGGAAAAACATGCAGAAGCACAAGTCTAACTTTAAGTCTCTATATAAATATAACATAGCCAGGTCTTGTGTGTCCCACTGTTCCAAATTTAAGAGCAAAAAAACTTATTTCTAAGCACTCTGGATTTAAAAGATTGTAATCATGCTACATGAGAAGAGGCAACCACTATATTCTGAACCACACAGTTAAGCAACTGAAATTCAGTTCAAGGTGGTGAGCCCAGCTGAACTCTTGGCTGGACAGCATGTTTAAATCACAGCTTTTTCTCCAAGAATAGAAGGCAAGGTACTTTGACATATTTCTAGCTTTATTTAGCAAGTATTTTGTACTTTTCTCTAAAGATTTTAATTGATTTTATCTAGTAAAACTATTCAGTTTTGTAAATAGGACTCTGGGAAAGTTCAGCATCTCTCTAGAAATAAAATCCAGGAAATGGTAGATTTAATGCATCAGTAATTTCCTAGAGTGCTTTACATACATAAATAGAGCACATCAAAGTAYTGTTTCTTTCTGCATTTGGGTTTAGGTTTGCCATTGACACTGACCTGGGAGGAGCTGTTAACTCCCCCAAGGACAGAGGCCCTGCAGAGACCTTGGCAAAGAGAGATGGGCAATCACCAAGCCTATGAAGTGTAACAATGGCAGTGCTGGATTCTGCACCTGGGATGGGGCAGCCCTGCTTGTGTGGACAGACTGGGGAGGAGAGGCTGGAGAGCAGCAGTGGGAAGGGAGCTGGGTATGAGCCAGCTGTGCCTGGCACCCAGGAGGGCCAATCCTGTCCTGCAGGGCAGCAGCCWCACCACCAGCAGCCAGGCCAGGAGGGGACTGTCCTGCTCTGCTCTGCACTGGGGGCAGTTTTGGGCACCTCAGAATAAAAAAGACATCAAGTTTAGAGGGGGCCCAGAGGAATGCCATGAGGAAGTGATGGATGTGGAGGGGAAGCCTTATGAGGAGTGGCTGAGKATACTTGGTTTGCTCAGCCTGGAGGAGACTGAGGGGAGACCTCATTGTAGTCTTCAACTTCTCTTCAYTCTCATGACCAGTGACAGAACTCGAGGAAATGGCATGAAGCTGAGTCAGGGAGGGTTAGGCTGGATATCAGGAACAAGATTTTCACCCAGAGTGGCTGGGCACTRGAACAGGCTCCCCAGGGAAGTGGTCAGAGCACCAAGCCTGCCTGAACTCAAGAGTCTGGACAACACTCTCAGGCACTTGGTGGGATTCTTGGAGTGTCCTGTTCAGGGCCAAGAGTTGGACTCAATGATCCTGATGGGTCCCTTCCAATTCAGCATATTCTAGGATTTGTAGAAACCATTGTCATTTTGGAAGAAAGAGGCTTTCTTCAATTGCAGAATTCCAACAAATATAATTTCCTGCAATTCTGATGTGTACAGGAGATTACACAAAATGCAAGGCTTTCTCACAGATATTACAGTAAACTCTATTGCAACTACAAGACTCGATAGTATTACCAAAATGATGTTTACATTTTGGAAGGAGCTTTGACTGCAAGATGTCCACTCTTCCAGACTTCTCAGCTCTCTGGAATGAAACAAACAGCTCACTGAAGCATTCAACCTTACTTATGCTTGGTTTGCTTTAGTTGAACCAAGGTGAATAAGAGTCATAACTGTAGTGTAACCATGAAGCAGATCATCCTTTATGTCATTACATTCTCTTAATACGAAATTCCCAGTAACTATTCGATCACATCCTATTTCCCCATGTCCAAAAAAGCCAAAGAGGGGTACATTTGGAAAAAACTTCCTGAACGCATCTGCTTCCATGTTCCTTTTGGTTTTGTAATGCCGATATCCTCTGCCAACRCAGGCAAACATGAAGCCAATGGTGTTGTGCTCGGGGATGTTTGCTGCTTTGAGTCGCTGCATGGCCGCCTCTGCTGTCCTCTCATCAGCCACGTCCTGGTCTAACAGGACAGTGGCACTCTGGATCTGGGGCCCGCTGAAAGCCAAGCCAACCACACCGCAGGCGTCCCCGGGCTGGGCGTGCTTACTGAAAGGCAACAGGCACCAGTTAGAGAGCTCTGGGGATCACTTCTCACCTGACTCAACTGCTGCTGTGGCTGACATAGGTCCAAAGCAGCCAACACTGCAGTGATTCTGATACCATCCAGAGTTAAAAAGCAAACCAAGACTTCATATTTTAGCAATGTTTTTGTGTAGCAATCTTTCACAAGGAGAAACTTCCACATCCATTACTGGGTATGAAGCATAAACTTGTTTCACTCATGCCAAATGTAGCAGTTTGTGTATATTCCAACTCTGCAATTCCAACTAAACCATCAGTTAAAACAAGCAAAGGCACTGAGGATTTATACATTGAAGCAGGGCAGCAGACAGTGAAGGTTTTGGATTCCTGTTGCTTTGAATTGGTTGGCCAGGACACACAGGGTTAAGTAATTACGTACTTAACCTTTATCTGCAGTGAGTTTATTTAAGGGCAGCTCTCTTATCAGGGGCAATAGTGCAGCTGGCAAAATCAGATGCAAGAAAAATGTTTATATGAGTATGGGCTCCAGACCCCCAATGGCACGAGAGGAAGGTATGGGCATGGCTGCACACTGCTCCACAGGAGGGAGTGCCACATCCCTCAGCAGCCACGGGGGATCAGTGAGGCCCTGCGGCACAGCCCTGCCSAGTGCTCCGTGCTGCCAGACCCAGGCAGATGCACAAACACCTGTTCACATCCTGGGCTTGTCACAATGGGCACTGCAGARGTGAAATGCTGACTGCAATAAACACACTAAGGTATCTCAACATGGAAAGGTATCTGAAGCTCCTTTTCATTGKGTTTCTCCTAGCTGGGTTTCCAGAATCCAAATTGTAATACAGCCATACAAAGCCTCCAGCTTTTCTGGCTACAGTGTAGCAGTTGGGACATTTTTCCCTTTAAGAAATAGTTATTTTACTACTGGTAAAGGGGATTTTCAATTTAACTAGAAGGCCATAGATCTCAATATTTCTCTCATTTTAAATCTTTTTCACGATTTACCTTGAAAACAATACCTACTTCTCAGAGGTCAGTGATGTAAAGCTCTCCACTTGTCCCCCAGCCAGGATGATRCTTTTCTCATTCAATGGATTGACTATCTGATGAAGGAATCGAGTAGCTCCAGTCTTCCAGGAGTTGTAGCCAAACAGAAGAACAACACGGAGATCTGGGTTATTCTTCAGACCTATGAACAAAAGCCAACACTGATGGCCTTATTTTTAAATCCTGAACTCTGAAGTCCAACCATCCTAGTTTCTCCTCAAATAATACATCACACCTCTCTCTGAACAGCTCTGCTTAAAATGTAACTGAGGTGACTGGAAACTGATACACAGGATAACTCCAGAGAMTGGGAGGAACAGAGATGCACAGTCACCAGCTGCAGCCCCACACAGGCTCTTGGAGCCAGTACAGAAGCTGCTGGTTCTACACAGAACTCCAGGCTGGCACCTCAGAGAGCAGCACCTCACAAAAGCCCACGTGAAGGAGAGGAAAATGACATACCTGCTTCAGCAAATTTACTTTCATCAAAGACCCTGTTCTTCACGTCTTTAGAAAAATGGAAGGTATGAATTTTCACCCCATCAATTTTGGGAAACAACAGAGCAAACCCAGCTTCGCCGTCTTCAATTTCTTGAGGCTGATTGCTGCTTGAACCCATCGGGGTAACTACAGAGACAAAACCAAGCATCTTGTTCAGAGATTTTAAGACTTTCATTTACACTGTAACATGGGCAGAAAGAGGTTGAACAGCTCAGGTAATATAAAAAATTACAATCTATTTCTGTAACAACTTATCTAATTGAAAACTGGTCTGATTTTTTTGCAAATGTTTTGGAAACATGAAGCACGTAGGTCCTGCTGGCTATCCATTGCACTGAAGTCAGTTTTGACACACAGACRTGGATATTTTTATATACACTCCCCCAGGCACACCAAATATAAAACATTAGGGAAACAAGAATGGTGCAATACAAGCCTTCCTGCCAACCTCTGCAGACACACAGACATACTCAAGTTTTTAAGGTGTCCTACATACATGYGATGACAGCATAAAGCAAATGGACACAAAAATTGGGAATGTATTATTAAAATATGGTAATGAAAACAATCAAATACCTAACCTATGATGTGGGAAGCGACTTCAAGGTGAGAAACTATAAATAAACGACTTTTTAAAGATAGAAGTGAAACAYGAGAAAAAGCCTGCCACAGGAGGCTGTGAAGTTTCCAGTTACTGCATATGCCTCTGACTAGAYCACTACAAACAGGTATATACCAGGATGCCCTGTAGAGTTATTCACAATATAGCTGAAATGTACACATAAATCCAAGCAACATTCAGTAAGTACACCAAGGTGCCAGGGAAAGCTGCCTGCCCAATTAAATCAGCCCTTTTAATTATAACTGCAATATGTGACATAAACTCCACGTCACTTAGCAGTGACACTGTGAACTCCTTGAAACTGAAGCCAGTGCTGAGCGAGGTGGGAGATGGCACCTTCAARCTGACCTCTCAAAAACCCACGCATTTTGCTCCTACCTACAATCCCTGGGGTGACCAGTCCAAGAACCTGACATCGCTTCGGCAACAACTTTTCAAGTGCCAGTGCCGTTTCTTTACTGTTTCTTTTTCTGGCTGTTAAAATAAGAAGAGACCAAAAAAAAACAAACCATCAGACAGTAGTAAAAGCATGTTCTGAGCAAAACCCACAGCCAACCTCTGCTTAAGCAATGCTGCCCGTCAGTGGCTGCCCTGGTAACAGCACACCGGTCCGTGCTGCTGCCTGAGAGCACAGGGCTGCTGGCAGGTAGCACACTCAGCGCCCTGCACAGAAGGGAAAAGCCGTCTGTGCACATTAACACAGATCTGAGCGCTGCTTCGTACCACAAATGCAATACTACACGGTCATGGGTTCTGCAAAACGCTTCCTTTCCACTGAAACTGAAACTCAGAGAATTCCCTTTCAGCTGACTATGCCCTACGTATCTTGAAGTGGGAGGGAATTAGGTCCAGGCTTTACCTTTTTTTTGCTCGTGACAATCCTCGTGCCCACTGAACGTCTCCGCATCAGCGATGTAGAGCACRGTCTGTGGCAGCACATGCACGTTCTGCAAAGACACAGGCGAGGAGTACACGAGACAGGACAGAGGGGAGGGAAAGTGGGGGCAGAAACTGTGGAGAAACAGCTCCTGCTCCACCACCAGCCCACACTGGTGGGGCATCCCTTCCCCCCTCACCAGGCTCCTGTCAGCTGACAGACAACCCCTCAGTAGCCTCAGAAATGCCCAGATTTAGCTAGTGAATTGGTAGCACAGGCAGGAAGCTGACCCA
This sequence comes from Alauda arvensis, assembly GCA_902810485.1. Lineage (NCBI taxonomy): Eukaryota > Metazoa > Chordata > Aves > Passeriformes > Alaudidae > Alauda > Alauda arvensis. Next base: position 765,944 of record CADDXX010000145.1, on the reverse strand, counting down.
AACCTCACACAAGCAAGAACAGCTCAGCAGACTGGGCCCATCACTCTGTTCCTTCCTTTAGCACTAYCTAAACTCCTTGCACTTATGGTTGTTGGCCTCTGGTGCCGTTCATCACTGCTGATGCTGGGAAAACAGCGTACAGGCTTCTTGTCCCAGYTGGTTTAACAATGATTTGCTGAGGCCTGTCTGCTGTTTAAGATCCTGACATGAACCTTTGTGTAGTGAACACCCAGCACCAGGTTAACACTGGAAAGAAATCCAGCCAGACAGAAAAGTCCTGCAGTGTTTACTCAGTGCCTCCAAGCCTATGAGGGTTTACCTCTTAACAAGATTGCCGCGATGAACAGATGTGCCCTGAACTGCAAATCCTCGCCGTTTTGGTCGGTGTATTAACACGCAACCCTTGAACTGTCAAAGCCACCCACGCCTCGGAACGCGTCCCTTTTGGCAGGGTTGGAAGGAGCGCGTTCGGTGTTTGAACGAAGGCGCTGAGCCCGCGCCCCTCAGGCGCCCCTCAGCTCCAGCTCGCGCCCCCTCACCTCGAGCTCGCGGGCCAGCGCGCGCACCAGCGCGTGGTTCTCGGCGGGGCCCGGCTCCAGCGCCGACACCCACGCGATTCGCTGCCGCGTCCGCAGCGTCCGCCGGGCACACTCCCTCCATAGCCGGCACACGCTGCAACACAACACGGACACACCGCGTCGGCCGCGCCGCCCCCGCGAACCGGAGCCGGCCGCCGCCCAGCCCACGGCCCCGGCCCTTACCAGGCGGCGCGCAGCAGCGCTTTGGTGGGCAGGAAGCCGAGGACGCGCTCCACCACCTCGGCGAGGTTGGCGAGGACGTAGCCGCCCTTGGCCGCCGATTCCATGACCCCGCCGCCTCCCCGGCCCCGGCGCGGCCCGGCGCCCTGCGTCACCCGCGCTCCGCCGCGCCTGAAGCGACTTCCGGTAAGCGCGCCCGGTCACAACCGCTACACTGGCGCCGCCTAGCGGCTGGGAGGACCCTCCCCGCCCTCAGCTCTCCCCCCCTCCCCTCGCGCCCCGGGCCCCAGCACGGACACAGCGCTTCGTAAAATGCTTTTTATTCATAAACTTGATGCAAGTTTACAAATTACTGTACATTGCCAAGGAACTCTGCCAGAAGAAATGGAGCCCAAACCGAAGCATGCGCCGCAGGGCGGAGGCCGGGGCCGCCGCCAGCCCCGCCGTGCCCGGACAGCAGCGCAGCCCCGGCGCTCGCCCACCGCACCGGGGAACAGCGCGCACGGGGAGCGGTGCCAAACCTCTCCCATCGTTTCTTTCGAGCTAAAAACTGGATCTAGAAGCAAATGCACAAGGACCCGCGGGCGCCTGATAGAGAAAAGAGCACAAGTTCGATAGTCAACTAAAAAAACAACATAACAAAAACATGCTTCTGCACTTGTGAAAGTGCTTAATCCATGGAACACACCCTTCGCTCCGCCCCGAGGGGTGCACAGGCCTAAGGACTAGAACTACAACCAAAATAGAGTCGATTCCGGTAAGGCAATGAAATTGTGTAAGTACACAGACCCAGATTCATCTCCTAATAAAGAAAGAACAGTTCCCATTAGTCTTTCAATAACAAAACCACCGTCATGACTATGGCAGCATTTCTTATGCTTCTGAATTGGATGACACGTTTTTGTACTATATTGTAGCTTTTATATAAAAATTTTTCATTCAAGGACTTCCATCTCAATTTGTGCCAATCACTTTATAAGTTCATTAGTTTAGAAATGATTGCAACAACCCGTTAATAAAATGGAACACCTAGAAAGGTTTTTAGTATTTTAAATAACTTCAAGCTTCATACTGTGGCTCTTCTTGTTAAGAAAGTTGAGCCAACAAGTAGCAGGAACAGCCCAGCAAGTTCTGATGCCCCAGTGGAAGTGACTAGTTACAAGGTTTTATTGGCACAGCCTTGCTCTGCATAAAAACAAAAAACCAAAACAAAATAAAAAAGAAAAAAAAACCAAACAAAAAAGATAATCTAAACAAAGAGCATCTTTTCCAATAAACAGTTCATATTCTCATACAGCCATGAAAAATGTTTAATGACTTAACATACATGTATTTTTCCTATTATCATTAATTTGGAAAATACTACAAACGCTGTCATTTTAGACCAGAAAAACTACTGTGATTTGCAAGACCTGACATTTCCTAAAACAGTATTAAACAACGTATTAAACTTCTTGGCTTTAAATGAAACAATACAATGCAAGTCTCTGCAGTCYGCATTTTGCAAAAAGTAAGAAATACGCAGAAGTGTGTGAACGACTCACTTCTATTGTATGATCTTTAGTAAGTCGATAGCCTGCTGCAGGGAGAGCTTATGCTTTCAAATAAAAAAGGGAGAAGGAAGGGCATGGCCCAAATCTGCTTACTCCATAAGAACAAATATGGTAAAGGCCCAAACTGCTCAGTCCAGATGCCTAAGAAGAGCAGAATGGTAAGGCTGTAACTTATATGTGTCAGTTGACAGATTATCCACTAACTTATCTAATAGCTAAAGTCCTCAGTACAGCTGTTATAGGGGCACTCATAGCTTGAGTCTGTGTTGGAAAACATAAAAAAGAGCTTGTTTTGTTGACATTGGTCCACGTATACACCAGTCCTCAGCATTAGCCATCTTCTTTTGGAGGAGTATACCAGCCTGTAGAGAACAGAGACATGTTAGGAACCAACATTGCTGTGTCCACACCATCCTACTCCTCACCTGTGGGAGATGGAAACCTAACCTGGCTCATTTCTTCCCTCTTAAAGCAGGCCAGCTCAGCAAGCTCAGTGCCCTAAATGCAAATAGTCAGCATTGGGAGACAAACCATGTGGCACATCCCAGGATCAGACCCAGTATTTGGGTGTGCACACAGATTTCTGTGGCAGCAGCTATCCTGAACTAGATAAGCTGAACACCAAAAGAGGAAGCTGCTGAAAGAGGAACATTGCTCTAACCAAACTTAACAGATGAGGGGTAAAACCCCCAAGTCTTTAAGCTACTTAAAACAGACACACAAACATGACTGCACTGGAACACTTATATAAATCCCATTTTGTATATGGCAGAGTCAGGCTTGCACAAGCATCTGAATGGTTTATCCTACTTCTGCAAATCTTACTGTAGGAATAAGCTCAGAAATGTCAGTTGAATAACTGGTCTCCTGACAATTTGGCACATTTAGCAGCTGAATCATGCCTGATCAAGTGTGTACTGCTTTTTCTAGAGACCTCCAGAGCTCCAATCTTAATTCTCCCAGTCCCTCTTGTACCATTTCCTCTAAATGTGTGTACAGTGACTACAAGGCCTATTTGTGCTGTCCCAAAGAGCACACAGCAGCTCTAAGCTCAAGATAACTTTCACAGCAGCACTGAGTACTGTGAATGCTTTGTGTGCAGCTCCTGAGGCAGGACTGATCACTTGTAGCACATACAAGTAAACAGCGACTCTGGCTTTTTGTAGCAAACTAAAAGAGCAAAAGGCTCAGTTAACRGCAAGATCAAAATACTGTAAAATTGGAGAGCATGGTAAAGTCATTATCTTTGATCTTCCTCCCAAGAGTACAGGTGTTATGTTCCATGTTAGCAGCAGGGAAGCCGAGGTGCTCACTGCAGTCACACAAACACATTCACAATAACCTGGATTCCTGGAGTCCAATCCAGAGCACAGAACATCATGGAAATGTAACTGCACYGACTCCCTCATCACAAGACCAGGGTATCAATTCTACCTTTATGTAACATGTAAGCTACTTAAATCTTGTAAAGCTTCATGCTTCTCATACTGCCACAGTAAATTAAATTATACCTGAAGCACTTACACGCTTGTTTTATGCRGCAGAGAAACTTTAAATAGAATAGAAAAGCCCAAACTGAAACAGGTGTCTCCCTGTTCTATTGTACAGTTTCCCAGCTAGTACACCTCACTTGGACTTCTTGTATGTKTTAGTCTTGTATGGGTCTTTTTCCCCACTTTCTCTCTTCCTTAATGATTATTTCTACTGGATTCTTGACACTGAATCAAAATCTTCCAGGGAAAGGGATAAACTTCCAACAGATACTTCACCAGTATTAAGAGTCCTTAAAGCTAYAGTAACAGTGAAGTTCCTAGATCAACTGGCTGAAAATGAAATGGAGCTGTCTTTCAAGAAGCAGCAGGAACACACATGCATCATTCAAATAAGCTGGAAAAGTTGCAATGATTGCAGTCAAGTTTTTAAAGCACTACTGCTTTTCTAGTGCAAGAAGAAAAGGAGGAAGAAACATTTATGGTCTTCCATGCCAAAAATAAGACACTGTCACTTAAGTTTCTCTGTGGCCAAACAGCAATTCCCAAGGTGCTGTGCAGACAAGAACAAAGTGGCAAGAATATACATACCATTTTTCTCATGTATTTGTACTAGTGACTTATAGGACTGCTGTGCTCTTGCTAGATTATATTGATTCTGAAAGGAGAAAAAACTAACATAAAAACGTGCACCTAGACATGCAACACTCATAAAGCAGTTCTAACAAGGAAATTCTACAGTAGGCTTAAAAATAAAGTCCATGCCCMATGTTAGAACATTCCTGGCTTTCAAGATTCCCTTCTCAGAGCCAGAAATTCCAAATCCTCCCAATTCTGATCCTCCTTCTCCCTGTCCAATACAAGGATAGCAAAAGCCTACTCTGCCCATCTCAAGGCTCTATCCACCTTATATATTGTGATTACATAGAAAATTTTTAATTGCCAATAAAATATTTATACAGGCACCAGACAATTCAAAATGCATGTATATTTGCAATAGCAGTTCTGTCATTAAGCATCTTCTATCAGAGTCAGCAAGGAAATGGAAACCCAACATGTGGTATGTGTAATTGATAAACACAGCAAATTTACCTTATTGGCTCCAAACTGTACTCTAGCTTTTCCTTTGACTAAAGTGGCATTGATCTGCATGATGACTGATTCTATTGAGTAGGCACTGCTCCAGCCCTGGAAGAGGAAAGGAGTTTTAACATACAACATGTACTGGCTTCTTGTGCTCATCTTGCAAATTTATTTTGGAATGTGTGCTTTGGGATTTTTTTTCTGCACTCAAGTTTTAACTACTTCTTTTCAGTTAACTTTTCCACAGAAAATCTGTAAAATTATATACAGTCCTAGTACTAAGAACTTGTGGGAAGAATGAAAAGGCTGAATTACATTTCCAAAATACAGCAAGACAGAAACAAAAAAGCTCCATCCTTACAACACTTTAAGCAATGTCACAACAGAAATTCCAACTCCTTTTTCCAAGAAGCAGAAAAGAATGATCTTTAATGAAGACAATTCAGTAAGYTGTAAGAATTCTGCTCATCTCTGGCATTGCTTTACCTTCCAGTGCTCACARGAGTTTCTGCCAGAGCCTGCAAGTAAATTACTTCATTCACTTACTTATTTTAAAGGGAAAATCACTCTGCCTACACCAATAATTTATGACTATAATCATCTGTACTCTTCACTTCTCCAGAGCTGACTTTATGCAGTTGAAGAGGCTTCTAGAAAATAAAACAACATGCCTTGCTCCCCAGAACTCACTCTTCACACTGCCTTCCTCACAGAAACTCTCAGCTCCAAGCTGAGCTGCTCGCACTTCTGCCTCTTCCTCACATCCAAGGCAGAAAAGATCTCAAACAAGATCAGCGAGGCAAATCTTGTGGTACTGAGGTTTAATTCCACCATGTTTCTTTTGGAGTGTGTATTTTATTCCACACAGGGATTCTTCACCTCATGGGAAGCACCTATTTTCATTATTTTCAGGCACATTTTATTATCCAGGTAACAGAGCTCATATTCACCTGTTTAGTAAGAAGTTCCATGCATAATGCRCCTCCACCTAGGACGTACCTAGAAACAAATGTGAAAGAAAATATATTTGACAGCAGTTAGTAAAAAGATGCAAGTGCTCACAGCACTTTTTAAGCTCTTGCCAGCTTGTTTGTTCAATTTTTTGTTCATAAAGCTGAAATACCCTTTAACCAGTAATATATTGGAACTAGTCAGCCATGTTACACTTTGGCAAAGAAAATTAGCACAGTGAAACAAAAAAATAAAAGTTGCTTGCTAACTAGACTTAAACTACTGACTGAGCTGGTCTGCACAGCTGCAGAGACCATGGAAAAAGGAAAGTTGTTTTTTACTCTGCATAGTTACTAGTTACTCTACATATACATAGTACTGATGTGTAGCTAAAAGGAACCAACAAAATTCAATTCTGTAAAGAAGTTGAAAACCATTTCAAACAATGCACATATAAATAATATGAGATAACCAGATCTTTTCTTGCTCTTTTCCTGTAAATAGCTTTTTTAAATTTCAAAAACACTTTATTCATTGTGCTGACTGGGACTCAGCAGAACACCTGAGCATGACAAAACCTGGACTGAGGGAAGAGAACTTAGCACTGCCAAAATGTAWTCTCCTCTATGATCAAGACGTTTAAACCTCATACATCCATATGACATTCAGAGGGAAATGACCACTGAAAAGMCATCCTTTTTTCATTCTAAGAAGTCTGAGTACAATCAAATTAGAATCCAGTGGAYTTTCTGGTGTTTGGGTCTGCTTGTTTAGTTTTGAGATAACAGCATCCCTCATGAACTATATTTAACTGCACAAACCATTTACTGAATTCAAGAAGAATACACAGCAATTCAAATCAAATCAGAATCAGCACCAGCTATCACAGATGGCATTTTCAAATGCAAGTATCATTTCCTGTCACCAGGAGATGCATAAAAGCCTTGGAAGGTAAATTTAATCATCTCTCCATGGATATATACAGGTGYCACAGACAGCACTTCAAACATGCTTTAGATGACATTTGGAGCATGTTTTCCATTAGATTTAGTGGTTTTGAATTAGCATTTGAGGAATTATTAGAGAAAAACTTTACAGCAGTAAAGYATGAGAGAGCCAGTTAAGACTTTACAGCAAACTTATGGCAACACAGGGATCAGACCTTTTCCAAGCACCAACCCAAACCCCTTATACCAGGAGAAGGAACAGCCATGTTGGACCCCCACAGAGSTCAGTTCTTACACATTATGTCAGGCACTGAGTTTTTCAAGTTGTAACATTTTTACCACACAGTACCAATTTCTGCAGGGCAACTCGAACCTACCCTCCTGTGAGCACAGGAGACACCACTCGCACAAAGGGAGGATCAAAAGGGAAGTTATCCTGAAAAGAATGATAAAATAACAGGTTAAGGAAAATACTGTGACATTGCTTCCCAACCAGAAAGAATTTCAGTAGCCTTATTTGTCAAATCAGATTTTCASTTCTGTAAAGATTCCCTTTCCACAGTACTGGCTAAAAAGCACTTTTTTGGAAAGCTTCAGCACCAAACTTAAAGGTTAGTTTTCTTTTTTTTTTATGCTACACATCCATTATTACCCAAATAACACCTCAGGGTCATTTCAGTCACTTTCTATAGTAAGCCTCAAATTTAACTGCAGCTTTTCATCCCACAGACACTTACCTTAAAAGAGAAGTTGAGTAAAATGTATTCTACACCTTCTTTTTCTTTTAAGACCTGAAGATCACTATGCAATGGGCTATCAGGATCAACCCTATAAAAACAGCAGGAGGGAGCTCATGGATGAAATGAGTATTTTCAATACCCGTAAATAGTAATTCCTCTTACATACTTCCTTTATGTATTTGTAGTTGACAAACTATAGTTTAAGGTGAACTTTAGGAAATTCTTGCTCCTTGTAGCAAGTAAAAACTTTGCCATGAGCTTAGCATGAAAACTTGCTGCAATGAATTACATTCCCAATGCTTTTAAGTGATGCTTAAACACAGCACAAAATAAGCTGTTTATTGAAAAGAGCAATTTCAATTCTTTAGTTCAGTTGTGTTCAAATAAGAGGGGAGAAAAACAGGAAGACTGTAGTCATCTGGTTTTCAGTCCATAGTTAGTGAATCCTTTATGGAATATGTAATTGTAGTTCTGCATCAGCTATCAAAAGTAATCTGCATCAGCAGAAGTACTAAAGCCAGCAGCTTCTGCTCAGCAGAATTTCAACAACTGTTTGTTCCAAAATGCTGGTGGTGAGCAGCMTGGCCATTAATTCAGATACTACTGGGTTAATCCCACCAAGCTCTGACACCCCATCAGCTTTTAAATAGAAGAGACTAGTCAAAAACACCTGCAGCAAGCCCAAAGCAGATGTTAAAGGGACTGAAAGGCCATTAAATCTAATCCTCTGCTACAGCTGAAACTACAAAGTTATTAGATTTTGTTTCAGAACTTCTTGGGCAGTTTGTCCCCATCCACACTTGTCCCAGTAGGAAGTTCTTTCAGAAAAAAAAAAAAATCTTTCAGTGCTTAGGAACCTCTCATTTCAAGCCATGGCTTTTGCTGGGCCAGTTCAAAGGGATTTGTTCTAGTAACAGTACTGGTCCTTCTTCACATAGGCTCTTTCCTCTGACCCCTCAGCTACKCTGCACACAGTGCATTTGTTTCCTGACACTTTTTGCTGCAATGTACAAACACAACACTTCTCTTATACATTCTGGAAGGCATTTGCTGCATTTCCTCTTTTCTGAAGGCAGAAAATGAGACCTGCTCACAGCACTTGAACAGAGGATTCAAATCACTGCACATGGTTTGAGCACTTGGTTACAGAAGCACTTGATAGGAAAGGCCTCCAATAATGTGACACAGATTTCTCTGATGTGTCATTCCTGCCATTTTCAGCCTCAAAACCTTCACATGCCCATGATTAGACTAAGAAGGAAACAAAACTATTTCAGCAGCTGGTGACCCAGTTTGCACAAGTCTCACGCCTAGGACAAGGCAACAATTCCTACAGGCAGTCAACTACTGTGCTGGAACAGCCTCTGTCCTTATACCCCAGGATGTATCTGAACCCATGGAAGTTCTTTCATCCATTGCCAGATGTTGCAGCCACCCAGCACAGTTTGGGTAGGCTCTTCCTTTCTTTAGGGTACTGTATAGGGATGACAGCAGATGATCCTCTCACAAGGAATAATTTCACTCTAACAGCTCTAGGAYTAAAGTTATTGGACTATGGATGTAACAAGGTGAGTTATGTACTGCTTTTTCACTTGGTGTGCTAGGCAAAGACAAGGTACATGTAATTATATAACTCTTATTTATATGATAGCTAAAAGTTTCTGTCCTATGTGTCTGTTTAACTGTAGAAATAAACAACTACTGACACTCAGTTCTGTTCTTTCCTACATCTTAAATGAAACTAGAAACTGGATTTTCCTGTAATTAAAAACAAAAATAAAATAATGCAAAAATACTTGAAAAAAATTTTCATCCTTTAAGGCTGTGTATTTTGGAGCCGTTTTAGACTTGAACAGTAATGACAGTCAATGCAATACACATAGTGKTGGCAGTGAAAGGCAGCTCTGTCTTTTTGCCAGCTCAATTAATACAGTATCCTCTCTACACATTTCTATGTATCAGTTACAGTCACTACTTAGTGGCTACAATTACCATTACTGCTACTACTATTGTAACACATTGCTCTGACTAGAGAGACCGATTTGACAAAAGAATCTCTCCAGCAATAATAAGAGAGATTGTTCAGAACATGTATAAACTTCATTAACTTACTTGAGAAGCTTAACATGCCATTCATACAAGCTGTCATTTACCAGTTCCACCGAATATATCCCTGTAAAAATATTASATAGAATTAATTAAGAACTAGAAGTTAGACAGAAAATTTTGCAAAAACATTTTTTGCTTTTAAATATGCATACTGTCAGCAGGTGTAAGCAATGGGGAGGATACTGATACTGAGGCACATCCTTCCTCCAGCAGCAGATGCACTTCTGAGTAACTACAAGGAAAAAGTGTTTCAACTTCTATTAAGACATTCCACATTAACCAAATTTTTTTCTGATACTTAACTATTTCACCTTCAAACCTTCCACAACWACAACTCCAGCTTGCTTATTACTGACGGTATTTTACACCCAGTACACTACCAATGTGTTTTAAAGACACTTCACAACACAGTGTAAGTGTGCAGCATTRTGTTTCACAGGTTCTCATCAGTACAGGCAGACCAGGACAGCACACAGGACAGTGTATGCAGCAGAAACCCCAAAAAAAGGAGTGGGTGAARCACATTCCCAACAGCTGACTGAGGAAGCCAGAGAGATGCATCTAAAGAATGGAATGGTCTGTGGGAGCCAGCTGGTGACTTTCAGCAGCCTGTTTGTTTTAAGCATGTTAAACAACAGTTGCACATTTCACTCCCAGGGAAGGATGGAAATTATCTGCCATTTTCTTGTATATTCAAAGCTTCCTCTCTGCATAAATTCACAAGCAGCTCTGGAAAAAGCAATAAATCTTTAACCACCAGACAAGACTGAGAGCATGGTATCAGTCATGTACAAAAGTTAAACCTCTTCTTTCACAGAATATTCAKGCATATAGACTAACCCACTATTATAAAACTCCTTACCTGGCCTAATATCTAACAGCATCTTTGCTGCTGACCTAATTATTTGGAAGCCATATGCAAATCAGGAACCTGCTTAGGATTTCTGAAAGCAATACAACCACCAGACTGCAGTCACCACCTTCTCCCCAGCAAATGGGGGGTATTAATTTCTGAGTTATACAATTCTAGCAAAAATAAACTTGCAGTTGAAACTTGTAAGCATTAGTACTTGAAGTACAGATGACATTTCAAGCTGTCCAGACACCTTTATTTCTAAAGCAGTTCAAAACTTGGCACACAAGTTAAAGCACCCATGCTTGTTTTTCCTGAGTGCTACTAACAAGTGGGTACTGGAGCCAAGACTACAATTTCTAATTTTTCTGTGTCTAGAATAACAATATAGGCCTGAACACACACTCACTGTGCTACCCATGTCCCTTTTAATCAGCAGCTACTTCAGAGACATGACATCTCTGTTTGAGGATCAACCAAAGGAGCTATTAAGGCCTTCTTCCAGATCCAAGGACACTATTTTCTGAACTGACCTAAATGTAAGTCACAAACTGTAAGAATTTCAATTTGTACTGCTTTGATGTAACAACAAGAGAGTTGACATTCAGAATTGTGCTCATTGTCAACTCCCATTAATGACCTATCTATTCCATTGTTGTATCCAGAATATTTTCTTCCACCTGCATCCAAATGGGAGTAAAGAGTACTCATTACAGACAAGGCAGTAAGTGRCAGCAAGGCTCCTGACACCGTGCTAAACAATGGAAGATCACAAGAGAACTTCCATCCCTTTGTTCACTCACTGAGCCTCCAGCCCYACTCCTGCCCTCCCCTTCCATCATCCTGGGCCTCCTGTTCTTAGCCACAGTTCCTGYCCCAGTCCTTCAGCTCCAAGGCCCATGCACTTTGCCAGCTTCCCCAACAGGAAGAGCTGTACTGCAAAGAGTGGTACTGCACCTAAGCCAGAAGTTGCAGGAGGGTTCTTCAGAGACACAGGCTCAGCTCAGGACTGAGCCTTAACACCAGCAGCCTTTCAAGCAGCCAAGTTCTGAGCCAAACAGCATCTGTCCCTCTTCATGAACAGCAGCAGGGGGGCTCAGTGTCTTGATACAGAAGCTACTTAACACTATCCAAAGCTGAAGGCTTGTTTGGGGTTTTCTGAATAATCAAGAGGTGTTATTTGGAAGTAATTGATATGCTTTTTTTGTAATTTTAACAGTAAGAGGAAAAAGGCTCATGACAAAAAGAGTTTAACTTAATAACTGCAGTTTTTGAGAAGTCCTTAAGAAAGGAATCAAGGTAGGTTCCTCTTGCTTACACACAAGGGGCTTTATTCCTCAAAGGTGATCAAAGAAAAGAGGCGATCAAGTAAAAAGAAACCCACAGAACCAGGAAGCAAGCAAAAAAGTAAGAAATTGAAGTGTAGAAAGAAAAACAATTCCTTTCAAAATAGAGTCAATGTGTTACTTAGGGCAACATTATTATAGCAAAAAGTAAATCCTGTACACTCTTTGGATAAAAACAGGGAATTGCACACTATATGAACGATGTATGACTAAAACAGATGCTAAAGATATGAACAGAAAAGATTTAATTTAATATCCCCACAATTTTTGTTTACTGCTCTTCTTTCTCCATCCCCTAAATTACATTAAGTCTTCTGTGACTCTCCAATCTAMTATGTGGAAATGAGATAATCTTGCTTTGCAGAACTTGTGACTCCCATTATCTGAACAGGTTAATGAAACTGTCTGATTCACAACRGAGTACCTTAATTTGCTGGAGTATTTTTTGCTTCCGTCAGCTCATWAGAAAATTATTTTCTGTTTCTTTAAGGGCAAATCTTCCCCTAGATTTCCCAGGTAGACAAGCAACTTTGCTATTGAGCACAAGCTTGTARTCTTTTGCTTGAACTCCAGCAGCATTGCTTCATTTGATAAAGGAACTTTATTTCTAAAATAGATACTTCCTTGAATGCACACTTACAATTGAAGCCACCGTCTTTTAAAAGTACTTTTTCATAAAACAGTCTAACAGAAAAGAAAAAAAATTAAAATACTGTTGCTACAAGTATTATTCACTTCAGAGCCCCCAGTGTTGTCCTACTATCAGTCCTAAAAACACGTAACCTCATGCAAACTAAATAAAGTGATCTCTACCCAACTAAAAATCAAACTTAGCCTTTCTGGCTTGTCTTACACAAAGAAAWGAAAACAGCATTAAATTACCTTGCAACAGTTACCAGAACCTGGWAGTTTCACAATGGTTCCCTTTGTGCATTTGTAGGAAGAAATTAAATTCAGGGCAAAATGGACCCTGAATGGGGCAAGTACTCTGAACAAAAATGACATTAAAAAAGTCAATCACCTGCCACAGCCTGTGCACATGGTGACAGTTACCTAACAGAAGGCAGAACTAGGCTATGAAAGCAGGAGCTTTGTGTGGAGGAAAATAACTGAGAACATAAATTCCACTCAAGGTCGAAGAATAAATGAAACCATAAGGAATGAATCTAGGTACATTTTATAACAAACAGAATCAATTCACTGGCAAAATGTAATAAATGTGTCAGTAGGACAGTGTTTCAAAGCAGAATTGCCATTGTCTTTGTAGTGTCAACCTCCACTTGACACTACTTCATTACCTTCTTTTAGAGATCAACATGACACAGCCAGTTRCAGTATTTTTACATATTTCCAAAGTCATAAGCTCTAAGTTGCTACACTCATCCTTTATAACCTCAACTTTCTGTGAAGTTTAGCAAGATTTCCTCTTCCTCATGATTTAGAGTATGCTTTCCTACATCGAGGTCAGTCTTTTGCAACTCGTTAAGACTTGTTTATCTAAAGCCAAGAAATGGCATTATCAGAGAGCCTAAACCCTCCTCTGAAACCACACCTACCCAGGGGCCCCCAGCTGACTCTGGTCTGTTAGAGACAACCTTAGCTCTAATCACCAAAACAAACCCTGAAGGTCCAAACCGGGCAGTAAACCATCCCCATGACTTCAGACAGATCTGCTTCTAGCTCTTCCCTAGACCCACTGATCCATTCCTTCCCAGATAGATGGTGATTGGGGCACACTGGCAAGCACTCAGCAGCAAAAAACTAAAAGGAGGCTGCATTAGATCAACACTAGGTTAGCTCATCAGATTTATACCCCAGACATTTTACCACTGTCACCAGCACTTCCATGCATGGAACAACTGACCTAAAAGTTAAATACAACAAATCAAAACAGGAACCTATCCACTCTTCACCTCTGTTCTTTTTACACACRATTAAAATGGCATTGCCAAGTGAGACTTAAGTCCACTATAAATAAATATGGGCAGAAGTTCAGAAAAGTGAAAGAGTATTTAAGTTTCTACTGACTCTCTAGTTAGGCATTCCTCCTTTCCCATCCTGGCCTGCACCAGGGTCTCACATCTGGCTGCAGTGATGGAGTTGTCTTATTTGGCAGACCTAGAGGAATACAACTTGTCCAAAATCTATGTAATTTCTATTTCTCATATGATAACACTCAGACAATTCAATATGCTGAATCCTTTGCTGAGCTAGTTTATCTACAGCTCCTATAAGGAATACATGAAACAGCCATCCAGTACCTAAAGATAATCACTGGTCAYTATTCAAAGTAATTTAAAATACAAGCTTGTTTCCCACTGTAATTCACACCACTAYTCCAAGGAATAAATGTTCTGACTTTTCTCCACAAATAAACTACTCAATGTAATAAGAGTATATATAATGAATCYATGTGTTTTTACATATTTGCACACACAAACACAGAAGTATATACAMACACAGGACAACAACACACAGAGAAGTCAGCTGGAAGCATTTCCCAAGAGAATTCATTTAAAGTATATTTTAAAAAGGSAAATCTGAGGCRTTTTACCTGTTTTATAACTCTGCGATCTATATATATCCCTGAGTTCTTTCATGAGTCGATCTGAAGCCTGAACTGACCCAGAGACTGCACCCTGAAACAAAAAAAAAGTGACTCCAAATAAGCAAAAAGTAATATATACTATTTACATTGCAACATTTACAGGTTTATATTAAAAAGCTACACCAACTAGAAGGTATTAACAACATACTCATTTCTGTATGAGAATTAGGTTTCTGAAAAGTTAAGTATTCTAGTAAGCAAAGTCTTCTCCAAAGAAACAAAGCCCTCCCTCTAATGAAGCACATTAATATATACTACTAAATGCTACAGGTGATGCAAACTTTTAATCAAGGTACAAAAGGTACTGTAAAGTGTTGGAACCATAAAAGACCTAAATCTTTGGCATTTTAATTTCCAAGATGGATGCAYGGTACATCTCAGAGTGAAATATTTTATTTTACATTCTGCTTTTACACACTGGGAAGAAGAGTAAGCCTMATCCTAAGAATAAGGTTCTACACATAAGGTTTTATTGCTTTCTCAGAGGYGTATTTTTATTTGGTCATTGAAAAAGGCACAGGAGTTGGGAAGTACCCACTCTAGAACAGCAGCTTCCAGAGGAATAAGACCCATCAGTAAATTTAGAAAATGTGGAACAAAAGCAGGATTTATTGCAATTGAGTGAAAAAAAAAACAGCATCTACAAAGAGGAAGACAAAGGTAAGTAAACCTTAAAATACAAAATATTTCTTAYGACTTGTCACAGTTCTTGTGATGCATGCAACCAGGGCAAAATTTCTTCTGTTTTTAGAGCTCTGTTCAGTACTGCTCAGCAGCTCAAAGTGAGAGAAAACTTAAAAAAACAATTTTTTTGCATGTTATGTGATTACTCTGCTTATATATCCCACMCACTTTAGGTTCAAGAGTTTTGAAAAATAGATAAAAGTTAGCATTCTAAGATTTAAAATACAGAATAGGAACAAGGACTCCAAATGAACTAAGGTAGTTACCACCCCAAACCCTGACCCTGTGACACCTGGCCTTTCYCTATCAGTCTGTTTCCCAAGGGTAGATTATTCCATTGGACCTTTGCAGTTCCTTTCTGCTCCTGTTCTTCAGTCATTGCCACTGAAATACAGGCTAACATACAGAGCTCATAAGAATGGCTGGCAGGGGGGAGAAACCATGACCAAAAAATAAAACTGCCCCACTACCAAATAAAAAAGATCCACCTAGAATAATTCAGCCTATCTGTATCAAGCACTGAATGAGTAAGTTGATGAGGCTGCTTTTTCACTTCATCTARAAATTCAAAGATACTTATTTCTTCAGTTTCCTTCCAGACACTATGAACACCTATAAACACATTCTTTTTGGATACAAGTGTCAGGAAAGTATTTCTGGAAGAATATGAAGCAGCTGTGACCATTGCCTAATACCTGAAGCACCTGCATTTGCCTGAAGTCCACAGTGATGTTTTATATTCTACAAGGTCTTAATTGTAAGACCAAATTACTTCTCAATAAAAATCAAGTATCAGTAACAGTTACTTGATGGTAAAGCCTCCACATAGTCCTCTGTCTTCTCTATCCAGCAGTATCAAATAACACACTTAGCTTCACACCAGAATCTGTAGACTTTGAAGGCTACACATTTTCATACGCCTTTGGATTTAATTATGCAGATGTCTGAAATTCCACTCGTTTTCCTTAACAGACCGGTATGAAGGATGAACTTTGTAATTAAACATGTAAATAACAGGCAACTCCTTTCCTCTGATTAAGCAAAAGCTACATAAAGACAGGGCTTCAGACAAGTAATTTCTCTGTTTATTACACCCCTCTCTACAGAGCAGTAYCAGACAAAGGGATTTCTCAAACACCAAGGACATGAAATTCTATGGAAAAAGGTTGTTTATATGCAATATCTGCATATTACTACTATTTATGCCCACTATTTACAGATTAGCTGAAAAAGGAAGCATTACACTTAACCAGTTAAGACAGCAATGTTAACCACCATTCTTTGTGCAGTTGCTGTGCCTTGTGAGTGTTTGATTGAGACTCATCAGTATGTTGAGTCTGGAGGAAAGAGATTTCACAGACAAGTGTCAAGACTTTCGTTTTCATCTGAGCAGAGCTGKGCAGATCCTTGCCCCTTCCACTGTATTTGTTACTGAAAGAAGGAATTTCCTTATACTTTTCACAGATTGCCAACCTAYAAATACAGGCAATTTAAGAACAAGTTAGATGGTCAAAGACATCCTGYGGAAAACTACCTCTCTCATTGCATCTCTATTTTCATCCAATTAAACTACTAAATTTCTATACATAATGTTGGAAGTTCATCTTGGCAAATGAAAATTTAAGTATCTTCTGTACTGGAGACATTTAAAAACCAAAGTTGAACACACCCACATCCCTCTGACTGCCATTATTACTGCTGATAAATGAGATGATACTAAAGAAGTTAGTTCTAGTGTGTGTAAGCAAGCCTCAACACACTTTGTCTATAACAGTGTTTTTCACCCTTTTTTGCCYAGGAGTTTCTGGTTGGGCTGCCCACTCCTTTTACAGCAGCACTAAATATAGTTACACTTGCTGCTCTRAAGAATCGATGGACTGTAAACCAGTAATCTACAATCAGGAGAAAGAGGATAGCAAGCTTAACTTAAGAAGTTTAGCACAGGAGCTGATTTTATGTGCCCTGAACTACCCTTGGAGGAACTTKGAGAGCAAGGTAACAGCTCAACCTGATGGTAAGCCTAATGCCAAACATCAGAATGAAGCATGTCTTCATTCTGGTGTCACTTGTGGGTTTTGGAGCCACTGTAAAGTGCAGTTTAGAAGAGAGCATGACTTATATCCCACCACTGCAAGATAGAGAGCATTGAGGTCAGTTTTGACTACAGTGATACTAAAATTAAAAACTTTTTCCATAACTCACTACACTCAAGTTATAATTTCAAAGACTGAACTCAGATATAAATAACAGTATCCTTCTGGAAAAGTGGGACTTGACACTCCAAGGGAGATAAAGTTCCCATTTCTCAAATTGTGGCAGTAAGATTTATAGTTGCAACTGCCTGAGACATAAATGGTCAATCATGGCATCTGACGGGTATCTGTCACATGGGGCTGATGCCAAGAGCAGAAAGGCAAAGCCATTTCATCTGAAGTAGTAAAATGAGCTGCCAGACCAGACCCAAGTGACTTTTTTTCCTTACAAGTAATCAAATAGGTACAAAAAGCCTCCTTAATCATCCTGTCCCGTACTAGTACATTTCGTGGCTCTCCAGATCAACGAGCAGGTAGGCTGGAGAAAGCCCTGCTACAAGAGGCAAACATCTTTGTTGACAACATACCAGTTGCTGAGAGCTGCAAATAACCTGATGCAGGAATTCTCACAGCCAAAACTGTTGGACATGAAAAATATTCATGAGATGCATCAGTACAAGCCTGTCCTGCTCTCAAATTTTCCYCCCAAGGATGAGGCACTGCTGGAAAAATGAAACTCGTGGTGCAGTTGGACAGCACTTACCATTGCCCTGCTGCACTAAGGCCACAGAAACATCAGGGGTTTCTTTTCCCCTTCCAACCCTCAAAATGCACCCAAGCCTGCTCTCTCCCCCAGGTTATAGGGGATAGGAGGTGAAGTTCACTGCAGTTTTATATCCAAAGAGCTGACTGTTTGTTTTCTGATCAGAAAAATACTGTGARCACATCAGAACACTACAGGAAACCACCTCACTCAATACATTTCAGAAGATTTAGCCACAAGACCAAAAATTACCTGCTGAAACAAAACATTAAAACTTCTCCAAGATAAATCTAAAATGACCCAATAAAAGCTAAAGAACACAAACTCCATGTCAGTAAACTTTCTCTGCATTTCTGCAGAAGCAAATTCATTCCTAGAAGTAGGTTCATACTGCCTTCAAGGATTAGACTAAAAATAGAAATGGCACCTTAGATTTCATAAAATCTGAAGATGAAAGTAAGGACTTCTAAAGTGAAGAGCTTAAAACTCCTCAGTATGAAACAGGAAAATCTAATAGCATTATCTAAATAAGAAAGGTATTAATCTCTAAAATGACTATGTGCAAAGAGACCTCTGAAAAGCAAGCAGMAGCAAGTTGTTAAATATTTGATGTTAATGATTCCAGTTCAAAGACCTTTTTTAACTCCAGGTAAGCAAGTGGTTCTTTAAAGTTACTACAGTGTAAAGAGGAGGATTAATTCTTGCTCCAAGTTACAYACTGTAGCACAAGCCAAATTTATCTCCTGATGCCAGCAAGAAGAATGGGATTAAGGATACTGCCAAGGATAGAACTCATTTACCAAATTAGTAAATACACATTCTTAAATTGTACAACACATGTAAACCCTAAAAACTCCTGTAACAACATCCTGAGAAGCAGAAAAAGGTCTTTAACCTATCACGAGCAAATGAGAATGGGGGTGCAAGCACTGCTTTCCCATGAACAAGCCTTGAGCATGATCTGTAACTTCAGCCTGCACTGCAGCCAAGAGGAGAGAGGACAGCCCATGGACTTGGGCCAAAGAACATGGAAAGGAACTGAAAAGTCTTCTGGCTGCACTGGGCACCAGTCAAAGCCCCATATTATGCTGCACATTCCCTTTTCCAACAAGCAGCATGTAAATGGCATGGATCTGTTTTACTGGCCTCTGCTGAGGAAACAAATGTAGCCCAAAAAACTGCATGGCTCTTGTAAAAAAAAAACAGACAAGGTTTAGCCTCTGCATTTAGGTTTGAGAAACTCATACTGTCCTCTAAGAAACCAAGTTGTGAGGGCTGTGCAGATTTTGCTTTATGTTAGGACACTCGGCAAACTTCTGCTCTCTTAGAGCATGGTTAACGCATTCTATTAGAAGCCCCCTGTTTTGGCATCATGGAGGACCAATAAAGTGCTACTGGGTCAGCTCTTTCCTAGGTCAGTAGCACAGCTAGAGCTTTTGGTTCTCCAGCACCTAAGAGTAAACCCTCACAAGTCCTTGGAGAAATTATTTCAGCAGCACAGCTATTTCTGGTGACCCACAAAAATTCCTCAGCAGCAGCTGAATACCCTGTTCCTGTACTCAGCTGACCTTGTTTATGCACCAGCATCAGAGAGTGTCTTGGCATGAGGAACAGCTATTATGTAAGTTGAATCTGCTGTTGTCAAACAGAAAACCAGCAGTGTTCGTTTCAGCAAAAGGGAAAAAGCAAAAGGAAATGCAGTATTTGCCAAATGGGAAAAGAACAGATAKCAAAAGAAAATCTGCAGTTTTAAGAGGCTTTCTGCACCAAGGAAGAATGATTAAAAAAATGATAAAAAAACCTTTTTTCTGTTCTACTAAATTTTAGATTATATTAAAGCAGRCTATGCCTTTCAGGCTGCAGGAAGATATATTTCCTTTAACAATTACAGAGTCCTTACTATTAGGAGTGAGTTATACATACAGAAACACACGAAACCTCATCTTCTCAAACTGTGAAAATTCAAGTTTCAACAAAACCAGTAAGTGGCTGTTGTGTTTATGGTTAGTTAAGTCTCAAAACTAGACTTGACTATACAGCCAAAGCACTTTGGGACCTTACATTTACCTCCTTTTAAACCCTGAAATGCCATTCAAGTTTGGGTGTTAAAATTTTAAAACCCTTTGGATGAAGCAGATCATAAACAGAAGTATTCAATTTCATGTTTCACACATTTTAAGCCTCTATGAAACAAAAGTTCTGATTTCTTTGAGAGTCAGGGTAAATAAAATTAAGGCTGTRTGACATCATCACACCCTCCTATATGCACCTTTGAGAAGTAGAAGCTTCTCTAGAACCTGGCAATTGGGACAGAACACCTCTGAGCCTCTGGAGAACAAGCACTTTTTCTACAACTGCCTGCTGGCAAGGCCACTCAGAAAACTGACAACAAAGCTCCAGAGCTGCTGAACGCCCCTTACTTTACACATGGCAATAAAAAACCTGCACAGCAATCCACCCTTCAGTAATTTCCAGGTGGCACAGCTATTACTGAAAAATAAACCCATGCATAAAATGGATTTAAAGCACATGTTTACCAAGTACTTTAAGTCACCCATGACTTTCAATACAGGYAATTTTAATTATGGCTTTGTTTTTTTATTTTAGTAAGGGTTAAGCAACAAAAGTCATGCTCACTGGATGTATCCTGCTGATTCTGAAAGRAGAACTAATATTTGTAACACAGTTAGCAAGAAACAGAGAGACAAYCACATGGATACCTCTGGAGATGAGCAGTTGAACAGTGGTCTACAGGTTAATTTATGTCTAGGTGCATAGCAGTGGGCTTTCTTTACTGAAAAACATCTCTATTTTAAAGTCAGAAGTACTGCAAAGAAGAAGCATGGAACCATTAACTCACATTTAAGTGATCTTGCCTTTGATTTTTTCTGATTTTTTCTAAGATTGCAAGGTTCTCTTTTTCAATGCCTTCATCCTCAGATTTCTTCCCATCAACTGGTTCCTCCTCCTTCATATCATAGTGATCCAGATCTTCAATGTCCTACAGGAGAGAGAAAAGTTAATTTTAAATAACTGTGCTCTTCATTCAATGAAACCCCCTCCAAGGGCATGTGGGATACAGTAACATACTGCACAGCACTATGGATTTCTGATTGTTGGATGCCACTCCTATTTTGTTCTAACTTCACCCTCAGCCAGCACATCCACTGGAAGTATAGGGAGCCTTCATAATACAAATGAAACCCAAATTCAAARCATGTTTCTGGTCACAGAAGCAAGCACAACCTCTGCAAGAAGATAGGATTGTACAGAATTAGCCCACTGAAGTAGGYAGCAAACTGAACTAGAGAACCCAAAAGTTAGGGAGGCTCCAAAATGTTTCTAGAAGCAGACTCCTTTGCAATTAGAATCCTAGCTATACTACACTTCTCACAAGCAGTGATTAACRTATCTGGCAGGGCTACTGTAACCCTTCAAGAAAGTTAAATATTAGAAAACTATGTGTACTTTATTCAAGGTTAACATTTCAGCTAAAGATTAGATACAGTAATTTTGGAATCAGGACATAAGACAAAATTCTGTGGTCAAACATTCTGATCACACAAGCCAACAWTTCAGTTCTATGTTCTAGACCAAGGCACTAAAACCCCTCCACTCTGTATCCCGAGACAGGGTTATCTTGTTGCAGAGGAGCACTGTGAGCTTCAGACAATTGCCTGAAGGTGATTCAAATGCTGGCTGTGGAGAGGAGGGGAAGCAGGTAAATACCTTGACATGAGAAAGGGAGTATTGCAGCAGCAGACTTTGGTTACACAACTACCAGATATACTCCAGTATGCAGAGCTCTGCCACACCTGGAGCTGCTCTCTATGCACCATCCGTTTGCAGGGCAGGAAAACTCAAATTTAAGGATGCCCTATGTAACAAGAAACACACCTGGTACATTTGACAACTCTGTTTCCTTCAGCTGTAACAGACTTTAGAATCAGTATTCTTCAAAATGCTCACGTTTCTCCAGTGATAGAGCCGAGGAATTGTAAACTGCTTCTCCATTTAGAACTGGGACTAGATTACAGGTTGCAGATATCACTGCCACATACAGTGCCCCCTGACAACTCAAATAATGGCAGAGCACTTCCTTTTTATACAAAGTAACCCAAACAGAACGCAAAAGGCTACTCTAGCAGTCTGCAAACAACCAGAGTTTGGGTGTTACAACCAGAGGTGAGGCAGCAGGATATGGGACACACCACCTTTGCAGAAACAACAGCTCCAGCAAACATAGTCTGGATCAGGCTAAATATGGCCTAAGAAAGACTGCTTCAAATTAATGTAAGAACTTGGTAATATTTAGACCTYTTCTATGGGAAGATCATTTATTCAAAGAGAGTTGTTCATTCTTACTACACCTTCATTAAAAATATAAATCTGAAGTAGCCAGAACAGTTCTATTATAATAAGGCAATCTACAGTGGTGTAGTAAGCAAGCATCTTGGAGCTATTCTAACATGTAGTAGAAGTAAGCAAAAAGAGTGATTCTTACAACTGAAAAGCTCATTAAAGAGAGCACCATGTTGCCAGATGCYGACATAAAAGTTAAGTGAGTCTGTTTCAATGTTCTTTCATTTCCTTCAATTTATTACAGTCRAAACCTAGCTCACCCATTTAATGAGTCAGCAAACTGATTTACTCTTAGCCAGTCTGCTTCAATTTGGGAGGCACTTTCACCTGTATCAGAGCCAGTTCACATGCTGCTTGAAATAGGAGTTAACAATGCAAGAACTTACTGATTTGGCACACAATGTTATGTATTGTTTGACTAAAGCACAAACAGATGTCCAATTCTCTGTATCCAAGTACCTCACAGCTGAGATCTAGGTTTAAGAAGAAAATTTCACTAGTTTTCTGGTTGAAGGGAAAGCTGACATTCAGGTAAACATCCAAATTTTAATTATCTTTTCTGYTGAACTCCAGGGAGGTTACATTTTACAGTTTGGTTTAATTATTAGCCAGACACTGCAGAGCAAAATGCCAAAATTCTACTAGATTAGGACAAGAAYATAAAATACAGACATACTTCACCCATATCTTCTTCTTCTTCCTCCTCTGATGTAACTTCTTCTGTTGTTCCATTCTGCAATACAACAATAAAGGCTCTGCATAAATGCTGCACATGCTTCTTGCTTTCAAAATCAGCAAGTCTACTCTCAAAGAGAATCAGTACATGCAGAGGTTACATGTTAAACTTCAGTCCTTTGCAGATAAGGGTGAGATGCATAAAGATACTTGCCTGGAGTATGACAGTGAAGAGATTTTTACATGAAGCAAAAATAAACAGAACGTCTCAATTAATTCCAATTAAGTTGTAAATAGAAACTTTAGATTCAGATAAGGAACATCCTGTTTTGAGATACAGTGAAAAATGCAGCAAACACATCAAGTAGTTTACAACCCACAATCCCTTAACCATGAAATCAGATCAYGGCTCCAGCTAGAGTCCATCTACATGCTACACCCCTAGAAAGAAAAAACTCAATGAACTTTAGACCTCCAGAATTTAATGGATTCTTTCTATCCCTACCTAGAACTTCCATGCAGCCACTCCTATCATCATGTAGCCATGGCTATTAGACCATTTGAGAAAATATCAAAACAATCCATTGAGTTCATTTTTATGACTTTCAGGATAGCACTCCAAGCTCAGGAAGTCTCAGCTGCAGAAAACACCCAGGAGCATTCTGATATGCTTGTCCTCTTCTCACTCACCCTTTGGCAAAGAAAGAATGACACTGCTCTAGACAATATATGGGATGGGACCAGATGAATCTTTGGCCCCTCTTATTTAACTTGAAACTGTCTGACATTTCTGCCTAAGAAACCTTCCATGAGTTTGTTTTTGAGTTTCACAGCACATGTGAGACCCTTCACAAAGCTACAGCCTAACAGCACAGCCCATTGCCTTACAGCTGCACTGCTGAGTGGGTGGCTCAGAAAACACCTATAGGATTACAATCTGGCACATGACCTAAAATTAAGCACGTTATTTGTCTTTACTATAGAACTGTCACCACAGGAAAGCCATCTGTTACTCTACAGGAGTATTTTAGCAATCATGTCCTCTTAATGTGTACAAGCAAAAGAAGATCCCATCATCTTATTAAAAATACAAAAAAGAACAGTTACTGACAGTTACCAGTTCTGTTTTCAGCTCAATACAAAACATTTTGGTAAAGAAGAACACCTCACAGGCCTTCAGAATTCTTCATTTTTCAAGTACACAACAAGTAAGTGAGGCACCTCCCTTTCCAAAGTAACATATGGCCTTAATATCCCATGTCTCTGCAAGGGATTGAACAAGGAAAACATCAACAGCTCATCCAAGTGCACACTGCGAAACACATACTCTTCAACAAAGAGCCAAATATTTCAAAAAAGTAAGTTTGGGAAGCACTCCAAGTGCACAGAGATTGGCTTGAACAGYGTTTAGGAGGGAATTAAACTTGACAGCACTGGTATCACATACACACCTTTCAGTGATACAGAAACTTCAAAGGGAATTGTGTAATATTATCACACCATTATTAAATGGATTTTGCTAACAAAATTCAGATTGAAGACACCATAACACAAAAGTGTGTCATCTCAGTTCTGATTTACATCAGGTTTAATAATTCCTATTATCTYGCTTCTTGGGAATTAAAAAAGTAACTCCTTTTTTGGCATAAGAAGGTGTTCACAGCTTTTTAACTTACCTGTCCAGCTGGCAATGGCTGATCTAACATTTCAACATCTGGATGCTGAGGAAGATTATATAATCTGCAGAGGTCACAAATTAATCGCTTCAGCTGCTGAAGAAGCTATAAAAACCAAGAAAACATGGATATGTTTATTTAAACCAAAGCAGAGAAATATATTTTGAATTTTCTTCACACATTGATACTGAACTTAAAATCAGTGTACAGCATTTAAATCTGCTCAGGCTGGAATATAATTTCCTCTGTGATCTTTGTRATGAAGTCCCCACAATAGAAACTCAAGGACATGGCAAGTTAATGAWGAATGTCATTCATCTTCCTATGTCTAAGAAGAAAGCCACAAGCAGAAAAATAACTTGCCCTGACAAATATACTGCTATTCCAAACACAGGTGTCTGAGCCACACATCAGAACAGAATAAGCAAGTGGCCCCATTCCATGAGACAAAACAATCCTTAATATTAAGCTGGTCCTTAACCAGCTTAAATAGCCATATCTTCAAAAAACCAAGGAGGAACAGTCTGGTTTTCCATATCCTGAATTCTTTTACAGGGCACACCAGCGAGGCAGTAGAAGCAAGACAAACCCTGTCCCAGCCCCAGGAGCCAGGCAGGCTCTGAGCTGGAGCCCAGGCACTCTGCTTGCTGTATCTTGTGTCAGGGTGAGGCACAATCTGTTACTATCTCTGACTTTTGTTTCCAACCTGCAGCGTTCCATGGATTGTGCTCTGTTAGCTGCAAACTATGCAACATCTCACATTCACTAATGCAAGCCAGAAAAAAAAAAATTACTTCTGCAGAAACAAACATTGAGTTTTCTCTTTGATCACCACACCAATTAAGTTGATTTAGCTGTTCACTTCCACTAGGCAGCCTCAGATACGTAGTTTAGGCCAAGACATGAAAGACTATACTACTCCATTTCCTAACTTTCCAAGCAATGTCAGGAAAACAAAAAAAAAAAAGGACTGCAAAATCTATTTGCAAAAGGGTCAACACCTCATTATKTACAAAATAATACTCTAGATGAAGACTGCAGAAATTACACGTCCATTTATGGACTTTTCTTCCAGATACAAAGGAGGATTTGTCTTGCCACTTGTCGAGGGCAGCATGCAAGACAGTCACTTCTGCACACACTCCAAAATACTTGTCTAAATCCTTGCTATTGGCCAGTTTAAATGCTTACCCCCATGGAAATGAAAAATTCAGCCCMTCCAGGGTTAAGACCTCTTTTCCAAGCCCCAGTCACTAGCAGTGATAGGCAAATGCTGCCCTTATGCTATCTGAAAGATTCAGTGCTTTTCCCTTCTACAGCAGAATTCCACATTGTGTTTCATAGGAATGTTATTTATCCGAGGCCATGAACTGAGATAGCAGCCTGCATTACAACACTA
Organism: Alauda arvensis; assembly: GCA_902810485.1. Taxonomy (NCBI): domain Eukaryota; kingdom Metazoa; phylum Chordata; class Aves; order Passeriformes; family Alaudidae; genus Alauda; species Alauda arvensis. The sequence goes on along the minus strand of CADDXX010000145.1, from coordinate 739,914 downwards.
TCACACCATGTCTGCTGTTTCTGCATCATTCATGATAGTCAACCCAAACCAAAAATAGAGCAATCAGCCTCACTCAAAAATAAAGCAGATGTCACCAAAAGGACTGGGACACCAGCACCACATTTCTTAGGAGTATATACATGACACATGATAGGTTTTGGCAAAAACTCTTCTGTAACAATCATGTTTCTCATCAGCATTAAGACTCTACACTTGTTTGAAGCTTCCCTGGTATCCAGGATATCAGGAAATCTTTCAGCAGCTAGGAATTGCATTTATCAGTCAAGAAGTTAGTTGCCAGATAGAATCACAGGTCTTAGAACTATTGTTTTCAGTATGTGCAAGATGCCTGAAGTGCACTGCTACACACTATGTTAAGAAACTTCCTCTGCACAAACACTGCCTCATGGAGAGCTGGAGCATAAACCACACAATTCCAGGAGCTGTCATTTTTTTCACAGAGCCAACAATTTGTTTACATCTTCTATGAATCATACAAAAATAAATCCAAGCAGTGAGGGAAGAATGCCACCATTGGCATTGGGTTGGTCAATTAGCACTGCCTTGGAAAAGCAGATGAACACAATATTAGATGTGCCTTGACAGAAAGACAGTAAGGGCTGGAGTTAAGAAGTGCTTCCTGCCCTGCTTCTTTCACTCCCCCTCCTCCCCTCCTGTGAGCTGAACTGAAATTCAGAAGGGATTTTTGCAGCCAGGACCTAGCACACTGCAAGCTTCCCTTACTTCCCAGCACAGCACCACAAGCAGCGAACAGCAGCACCCTCAAAACTACAAGCTGCTGGCACAGCCTGGGCTGAGCTRCAGCTGTGCCTGACAAGGGCCTCCAGCAGCTTTTCACCTTCTCATTTCCACTGCACCACACATCACATTACTGTGTGACAGCTTTTCAGCTTTGTGGCAGATCAATTCCTGGTGTGCTTCAGCACACAAGCACCATTTCATCATCAAGGGAGAGGCAGAGACCTGCTGAGAGCAGGGATCTCCTTCCTTGGCAGGATTCTACATTGCAGGGTTAGCTTAATGCAACTCATACTGCAGTTCATTTTTATAGATCAGCTGCTTTATTTTGAAGTAAGTATCTACAATCTGCAAAGRTGGTGGCAGAGCAAGAAGCTGATCCTGTCTGTACAACCCTTCCACCCCTCTTCCTTGTTGTTACATTTTTCCTCCACAGGAATTAATTTAATACCATTGATCTTTCTGCCATGGATCACCATCACTGTTATCCCTTAGCCTCTGCTCATCTGTATGAAAAATCACAGGATAATTTGAGCTGAAAGGCACGTCTGGAAGACATCTGATCCAGCCCTGTGCTCTAAGCAGGGCCTGGCATGGTTTGGTATGTGTTGGTATGTACATGAACAGACTATCAAAATGGAGAACAGATTTCTGTCAGGTATTAATAATTTAAATGCTCACAGACTTGACAAATGTAAAATGAATGCTTAACACACACGTGGAGGCTACTGAAGAAGATTGAGCCATTAGTACACCAGTAGTTTCCCTGGAATACACACTGCCTAAAGCACAAAGCAACCAGAACTAATGACCCACAGACTGAAGGACCAATGTGAATAGCCTGCAGAAGGGAAAGCCTCAAGTGACAAAATACAACACATTTATAAATTTGTTATATTTATTACAATTAATATCAAAATGACAAAAATTACACCATCAGAATACACATCCTCTATAATTTTTCATGCTTCAGGAGTTCTGAGAAGTTGGCCATTCTTTTGGGCAATATAATGCTGGTTTAGAACATAAACACCTCTTGGAATTTTGTTTCCTATCTTAATGTCCTGCACATCCAAAAATAGTTTAGAAAACAACTTTTTCTGAAACTCAGCCTACCCCAGGGGGCTTTTTTAATGTATGAAGAGATCTTCCTAATGCAGTATGAAAGCATTAATAGTTTTAGGATACCTTTGATGATATTAATATCCTGCTGGGTTYACTATGAAACGCCGTTTCCTGACTACCAAGAAAAATGAATTTAAGAAGTACAGTTTAAGCACAGAAAGACTTAATTGTTCTGTGCATCCCTACCTACACCCACAATATATATATAAAAATAAACGCATCAATAAGTCTYAGCCTACCACTGAGAAAGTGCTGGAGGAAGATACAAATGGAAACAGAGGGAAGCAGTAATTGTCACTTGGAGTGTGGCCACTGCTTGGCTATCAGGTAACAGTGACAGTACCTCCCCTAKCCTCCCCCACACTCAGCAGCCTCAGGCAGTTTCAGAGCAAAGCAAAACTGATTCTGTATTTTGTCTYTTCACCTCCCAGTACAGAAATAGCTGCTGCCACACTGGGAGCTTGCAAGAGACAACATTCTTCCCTGAAATGCCTCCATGAGGGACTTAATCTGACATATTAACACAGAAGCAGTGTACTTCACGACAGCAGCTTATCCAAGCTGTAAACGTACTTATGCCAGGAATTGTGTATTTACTTTTGACATCTTCCATGCAAATTTAAGGTCTAGAGTGTGAGAATTAAAGCTGTCTCTCTGAATATAAGCCCATTTCCCTTCTCTTTAAAAAGCAAACCTCCAAATAGTGCGGAGCTAAACTTAACATCTCATGAAATAAGGTTTGAGGATTCAGACTTGCATCATGTAGCTTCCATAATATTAAACAGAACAAGGGAATTGCAGTAAGAGTTCTCTTTTGCATAGCACAACCACTAGAAGGCAGATGGCAGTTTCATACTTATGAAGTCTAAAGCTTGGCTGATTTTCAGAAGGAAATTCAGGAGACACTAGGGGCTGAAATAACTCTGTAGCCTCTTCATCTGCTGACTGAAACTTGTCCAACACTGACAATCAAGCAGCTAAGCTGTCCTAACCTGATGATATCCATGCTGATCACATTCTTAATAACCTTTCAGCATTTTTAGTGTTTTGATGAATTTTCACAGCAAAACCAGCATGCTGGTGCAAGGTAACTAACACAGTTTCAAGCCCACAGAAGATTTCCCAGGGGGCACGTGTATGGTTTCAACACCATAAACCAGTTTTCATTTTACCATGCCAAATGACAAGGCTCCCACATGTCAAACGTTTATGCCTGAAGAGCCTGTCCTTCAGTTTCCCAACAGCTGACACATGTCCCATACTACAAAGCAGGTAGAAAGGGCAGTGGAATACCAAAGGCTAAACCAGGGTACACGTGCTAGGACTGCTTTTAGCACAGCTGAGCTCCTGGAAAACTCCAATGCCTTTTTCCATTCAAAATTTGACTGCTCCAGTAACTTTGAATTTAGAGCAACATGGCACTAATAATCCTTCAYCTTCAGTAAATTAAAAGAAAGCTAGTTTGAAACATTCAAGATGATTCCAAATTAAAATGAATTTTTATGAGACTGTGATAAATTAGAAGCCTTTGGACTTTTACATGTAGTCCCCTATCCCTTCCTGCTGTGCTGCAAAACATCTCTCTGTGAGCTGCTCCATGYCATTGAAAGGGAGGGAGTTCCATGGGGAAGAGGTGTAGGGAGAAAAAAAAAAGGCAATTAAAAAGTTGCAAGCTACATCTTTGGAGCAAAAAAAGACGCCAGATTTTGCAGTGCAAATATTTGTCTCCTCAGCCACTCCTATCTACCCTCACCTTGGCATAGCACGATGCAGGGTGGATTCCTGAGAAACCAATGGGCCATCACAGGTGTCTATTACATCAACCCATCAGCTTTTACATGGGCAAGTACAATCTTGATAGCAGAAGCTGTTTTCTTACCAGCTACATAAGAAGTCTGTGTGCATATGCAATTCAGCACCGCAAGTCTCATGCATGTTTACAACAAAGCTTTCCAGCCTCTTGCAGGCAGTTGCACACAGGAAATCTCTTGTTCAGAACCTTTAGGCTGAGTATCAGCCACAGCAGCTTCAAGCTGTACAAACTTTCAAAAAGTGTCTTCAAGCAAAAAGCTCATTTGGCCAGATTTTCTGTGACTTTCTAGGCAAAACTTAAAGGCTAAGATATATGATACTCTTCTGAAAAAATGTAGTTCAGTCTAAATATTAGGTTGAAGTGGAMAATACAGAGATGTACATCTTGTGCAATCAGATACCACAAAATGCATGAAAACACTGATGTTCCTCTACAATTGTTTTTAATCATGGCAAGGCCCACAAAGACTCTCAATTTATTAGTTTCCTAATTATTTCTGCTAGAAGTCAAATGCATCCTAAATTATCTTCAGAAAAGGACACTTGTACATCCCAATTTCAAGCTGGGTATCCTAGATGAACATCACCTCAGTAAACATAACAAGCAGTAGGTTTTCCTAAGATTGACCATTCCCAATTTTTCCCAAACCAGACAAATAGTAAGCACATAATCCTTGCAATGAGCAGTATTCTGCAGACTAATTCATTTTGCATGCATCACATTCATGTCCACCAAAAAACACAAAATGTTAAAATCATCTATTAATAAGGAYCACCTGAGTTTGTCAGTATGCTGCAATACTCCTTTCTGTGGCACAAACTGCATTTGTACTGAAATTTAGTTCCAAGCATTATTCAAGGACAGTTTCCTACACAGAATAGGAAGTTTTATATTCAAGTGCCTTTCCCCTGAGCTCCCATTGCTACATGAAAAGGATATTTAAGYAAGATATACTGCTTGAGAGTTTTCTGAAATACAAAATAACCATCTGAATCTGTATATAAAGATTTCCTTTAAGTAGCAATTGTCCAAAGTCACAACACTGCTTAAGTGGATCGGTAYCTAAGGAACATTCTGATGAACCAGAAGCTATCAGGTCAAGTTTCCTTTGAAAGAAGGAAAGAATTCAAGAAACCAAGAATTCTTGGTATTATAGTCATGTTTTGAAGAATATACATTCTCAAGAACACAAGGTTTTGCCTCTGCAATTGATTTCTCTGCAAAGAAAACTCTACAACCGTGGTTTTATTCAGCAGTTTTAACATTTTCATCCACTTCACCGTTTAATTTTCTGAAAACTTCACACTAATTACTGGGGCTGAAACTTTACTTAAATGCTTACTCTCTAAAAGAAGTTATCTTTTCCTTCTTGCCTCAAATCTTTTGGATTACTTTTGGCTGGTAAGTTTTTTTGGAAGAGAAAGTTGTTTTTAGAAAATCCCCCCAATAACCCTAAAAAAGAACTAGTTGATCTGCTTGTTGATGTGACAAAGCCAAGTAAACACACAAGCCCAAGTAAATGCCCCAAATAACTAAAATACCAATATCAGTAATACAAAAATTAATAATAACCAAAATACTCACCAGAGTATTGCTCTTCTTAATATCTTCTAAACGCTCTAAGACTGAAGTCAGGTTTGGGTCATCTGATTCTACAAACCATATTGGTGATGAAGAGGGGTAAGATTCCTGTTTAAAAAAGACAAAAACAACACAAGACCCAACAAATAAAAAAAAATCCCAAACCTTTAAAAAAAGAAACACTTACCCCCAAAATTTCGTATCAATATTAATATCACACTTTTCTTAGTTTATGTCAGGTAACACAGAATCTTTGAACACCACTTTTTTAGGCAATGCAAAAGAATTGAAAGAAATCCAGCCAACTGGTTCTTCTAGTATTTCCACCTATTTTTGTCTTTCTCARATGATAGATATACATGGGAAACAGTGCTGAAAAGTTTAAAACCTTGAGGGCAGGTGGAACAGGAGGGAGAAATTTTAAAATGCTGTATGGGTGATAACTAGCAAGAAATGGAATCACAAGTAGTACATGTCAACAAATAAAATTCATGCTGATTTTCCACAAAAACACAGCTTCTTGCAAAGAAATGCTGTGACAGCAATAAGACTTGTAGCCTTTAGATTTCCTTCTCAAGCAGGATTATTGAAACTCTTCTAGCACTGATCCACAGACAAAAGCAATACAGCTCTATGTCCTACCTTGGAGGACAGTTCAGCTGGCAGATCACAGTGCCAAAATCTGCCATTTCATCTCTGTACTACCAAGGCTCAGGGAGAACACTCCACTGCTGAAGATTTCTCYTGCAATACACTGCAGGCAGGAAAGCTCCCAGCATGACTCCATCCCATGCACAGAGTCCCASAGGTGGCAGGCAGGTGGCAGGACACAGCCAGGTGACACCAAACGGGCTCACAGGATTACAGGTGCGCTCCATCTGCCACAGGCAGCMACAGTTTGGCACATGGAACCCAAGGAAGAGATGTGGCCCACAACTGCTCATGGATGCCACTAAGGTGCCACAGCATGCAGCCCTTCCAAAGGAGCTTGGCAGACTCCTGCCACAGTAAGGTAACTAGAAATTCCTTGGYTCTTGTTCAGATGTTTCAAAGACCAATTCCAATTTTTTCCTCACACAGGTTTGGTGAAATTGTGAGGATGGAAGATACCATGTAGCTTCCAACTCAACAGTAAATGTCCCTTCACATCATTGATTTAGTTATTTATGTTATTTTAGTTATTTAAGTCATCCTCCGTTTCTTACCCTTTCTATTAAATTTTAGTAGCTGAGGACAAATTGCTGAACCTCAATTTTATTACACAGATATTATCTTTGTTCCYCCAGGTTTTACAAAATAATGAAGGAATTTTTGTTCCTTTCCCTCACTGCAGTTGAAAAGGGAAGAAACCACATCTCTCTCATTCCAGAGACTATAAATTATGCTTCATTCTTCAACAGTTAACAAGGAAGGTTTGAAAACCGGAGAAAAATACAAGCATGTCAGAACTGGTTTTAATAAAGTGCATTTCCTAACTGACCTTCTGAAGTGCTGAACCCCATAAATGAAGCCATATGRCTAAAGGACATCAGCTCTGGCAAARCAGACTGACACCATACTCTAGASAAGTTCTAGATACAGAGGTCTAAAGTTCCCACCTTTGGGAAACTGAAGCCTTTGCATCAACTTATTTTTTAACAAATTTAATCCCCTCAAGTTTATGTAAATTTTCTTTTTTTCAAAATCACAGCTAAAATAGCCTTAAAGGAATACATGCTATTCCCAGTATCTTTATGAAAAGACAAACTGTTCACACCTTTCATCTCCACTTCAAAGCACACAATACACACTACACTGTACTTTGCTAGCTCTTTGTATTTCTTGATGAAAATGTTGGTGTAGTCTAAAGTCATGGTAGTAGTATTTACCCTACTGCCTTTCTCTTAACTTCATGAGCTGGACAGAGAAGTTTGAGTCTCAAGAACAGCTGGGTCAAAGAAGTATTCAGGCAGTAGAGCCACAGTTAACAGAGATTCTCTTGTGTTTTCTCCCACGAAGCAGAGACCTTGGAATATTTATTTTTGATTAACTACGGCCTAACATCTCAACTATCAATCAAGAAAGTTGAGTGCTCAGCTTGCCAAGATTTATGGCTAAGGCAGGCTTACAGATGTGGTTTGATCACCTTCTTCCTTTGCACAACACAGTACTTGAGTGTATTTTCTCCTCAGTTTCACTTAATTGATTAGCCACTATCTCTGTGGGAGAAACAAGGCTGAATTCCCCATTGCCACTGGGTTTCTAAACTGTTTTTTAGGAGCTAAACTTCATTAAACTTAATTAACTTCATGGTTTTGTACTGATAAYATCTCACTAATTTTTAATAACATGCAACCTACTTGTGAAGTCTTCTGCCCTGGTGAAACCTTCTCACCTCAAGCCTTTCCCACTGCACACTGACCTGGATGTGCAGGAGGAACAACACAAGGGAATCTCTGTTAACTGTGGCCCCACTGCCTGAAYACTTGTCAGACCCAGCTGTTCTTGAGACTCAAACTTCTCTGTCCAGCTCATGAAGTTAAGAGAAAGGCAGTAGGGTAAACACTACTACCATGACTTTAGACTACACCAACATTTTCATCAAGAAAGAGGAAGCAAAATCCATTCCAAGATTCACCAAGCCATCTGTTTCTTCAAATCCTCAGACTCAACAGAATAAAAATATTCTCCAGATACAGTCACATTTGGACTGTGCACACATGCACCATTCTGCTAACAGGTATTTCTGGCTTTTTTTAWATCAAGCATTTAAAAAAATGTTAGTCCAGACCTCTACAAGTCTATTAATTACAGAAATTTATGGAAGACAAACACCTGCTTGTCCTCTCTTCTAAATCATGTCTGGAACCTGAAGACTGCTTAGAGAGTGGAACTCATCTCTTCCCTCTCTATATTCCTTTTTTCTGACTATTTTATTTCTCCTTTCTCCACATGAAGAATTTAAGGAACAACCCTACAGTAAGACATTCCTTATTGCAACCAGTATCTATTCCAATCTGGGGGCCTATATAATGATCTCCTCCAAAATACTTGCAGCATGTCTGTCATCAGCCAGGGACACAACTGACAATGCAGATCTGATGATCCAGCAATCCCACTATGAGTTTAAATACATTGCAGTGGCTATTTGAACATGCAGTGCTGCCTCCTGCTCTGAGTGAGTCCTTACTCATGGTTTACACTCACTCMATTTTGTGCCCTGAAAACAAGCCCTCCTGCAGGTGAGAAAACCTACAAGGACTCGATACTGCCTGGATTATTAGTGTACAGCACACATGAATGACTATGACCTAAACATTATTAACTATTAAATTCTTAGTCTGATCTAGTTTTTGAAACATGAATGGGAAGAGTGCATTTCTTAGAAAGRCTCTTCTTTAACACAGCAAGCACACTTACTAAGCTGTACCAAGTTTTAGATTTTTGGAATACGACTATTTAATTGTAAATTCCAACTTTTTCACAACAGATGATTAATATTAAAATACCAATTCAATCAAACTTCCATTTTGTTGCAATGCTTRTTTCTTCACACTTACCAATAAATATATTAATTTAGTTTAAAAACATAAATGGCATTAAGTTTTTTTAGATCTGTAAGTAATCCATATTTTTGGAACAGCTGATTTCCACGCGGATATGAGTCACAATATTTTGAAATACAGAATTCACACATGAACTTCAAATGTTCTGAACCTGAGATATAAAAAGGCTCATGAGTTTGTAATAACCACAGCAGGCAACTTAAAGCTAAGCTTGTGGTTTGTAAGGTCAAACAACTAAACCTCACATGATCTTGTTCTGTTGAGATTTAAGTCAGCTTTTTTTTCCTGTATCTGCATGCTATAGAGATAAGAGGTAGATCTGAGCTGTTGTGTTGTGCAAGAAACACAGGCTTCTCAAAGACAACACCTCATGAAAGGAACCCTAAAACAGCACTTGTTTTAATAATAATTGTCAGTGGCTAAAAAGYCCCATTTACTGTAGGCCTTCCACTAGAGAGCTGCCACGCAGTGATTTTGTCTCTCCAATCTCTCTCAGCTGCACAGCTCTCATCATATGCAGCACTGGAGATGTTTTATGTAACCGCTGCTTTTTTGCTGCTCTCCACAAGCAAAGGCAGCAGCTCATGCCCAGAGGGAGAGCTGTGGGCACAGCAGTGCCAGGACAGCAGTGACATCACACCTCACCAGCACGGGCAGCACAAAGGCAGGATGTTTACAGCAGCACAGATACAATTACAATTCATGGCATCATCACTTCTAGAGACTCTTTGTATCAGCACCAGGACAGACTGGGAGCTTTGTCATCCCAAACACTTCTGTGACAGAATGCAGCAAAAGAATTTAGCCTGCTAATAAACACACAAAATACAAAGGGAATAAAGCCCTGCACTCCTGTCATGGGAACGATTTCAAACAAAATCATTTAGGAAAACCACTGTGTTAGAAGAATACACATGGGATCTCACTGTTCAGGCATTCCATTACATCCTCTGTAAGAGCTCTACTTACATTTAACAATTTTGCTAACCAAAGGGAGGGGGGAAAAAAAAACCACAACCAGAAAAAAAAAAGCAGCAAAATGTGACAGAAGATTCCGGGAACACACACATTAAGATAGCTTTTCCTGGGCAGGATCTGTCATCTAAGTATATCCTATCTAAGCTTTCTCATCCTTAACAATAAGGCCMTTTCCTTGCAATGTTATATAATCTTTATCCTGCTTTCTAAAACTGCAGTGACACAATTTTGACATTAGTAAGAGACTTTTAAACAAGACAATTCTTAATTACTACAATACAGTTAGAATTGTGATGTTGCTTAATCAAAACAACATCTTGCTCTCACTCTTAATATTAGAACAACCTGTACTTGCAGTTTGCTACAATGAAGAATAATCATCTCTCCTTGTACACAACTGAGCCACTTTATCACAGCTAAAGGGTGGGAAAACACATTTAAACACATGGCTACTGCATTATGATTTGAAATCACAATGACATGGTGACTATTCTTAATTTTCTTTAATTTCATGATCATACTAGATGGAAAAAGTGTGGGGGTGGTTTCTTTTAAAAACCGTTTGCRTACTGACTGGACTAATTTCAACCATTTTTATTTCTTTTCTGTTTGTTAGTTTTAACAAAATCCCCATCATAGACAGAACCTTGTTCTATTCTTTTTATACCAGATACAACTTAAACTTAGTGTGGAGCTATACTTCATATACTTCTAATATGCATTTTCTCAGACTCCAAATTTTTCTTCACCCTCCTTTACTTACAAAAAGCAGAACATCAAACTCCCAGGTCTTTTAACCAGCTTAGATACTCTGAGAAGGCTGGAAAGAGACCATTCCTGCTCACCCAAATCTTAGTAATGAAGTAAATCCTAATGGAACAAGACATCTCAGAGGTCTAATACAATCTTCTCAAGGTGAATACATTTGCATCTATAAACACATCCCAAATAATTGATTTCAAATCACAGGTGGCTTTCCAACTTTGTCCATTTAATTAAACAGCAGAATCAGATCTTTATTAAGGGTCACAKATACATCCTACATGGACATTCAATAAATACTGAAGAATAAACAACAATTAGCTACACTTTAGTACACATTATTTGCAAGCTGTTAGTCAATCATTCACCACTTATTTTTCCACCTGTATCAAGCTGCCTTTAGAGGAAAAAACCCACTGAGTTAATATTAACAAAAATATCAGGATTTAGGAATATATTCTTGAAGCTAAAGTTTAGCTTGGTCACCATAAAACACTGGTAGTTACAGCTACTTAAAACAGCATTAGTTGTGATTACACAACTGACAGATTGTTTCCCATTATCAGGGGCCAAATTTTCCAAAGACAGCTTAAGAAGCAGTAAGCATTTTCTACCACTAGCAGCTCAAGTGCCAGTGAAATCCACAGGCTTAAGAACCTTTAAAAGCCAGCAGATTGTCATCTGTCCTCTCAACCAGTCCTTCATAATAATTAAGAAAGAAGAAAGCATGAAGAATTCCTTTCATTGAAAGCAATCCAAATCAAACTGTTTCCCAGAAACCTCCAGTTACTTAAATCCCCCAAATTTGTTTTCAAACATTCAGATACCACCATTTGTGGTGCTCTATAGATCAAGTCACTGAATATTACAATACTACAACATTTGCACTTTTARATATGAAAAATTTGTCATTTCTTAAAAGAATCTAACRTGTCGGTGATCCAGAGCTCTAAAAAATAAGAAAGTTTGCAATGGAGGGTTTAAAATKAAATTTAGTCTTTGTGGTAGCAAGGAAGCAAAGTGAATTTTAAACATCACTACAAAACCAGAKGAAAACTAACTTGCTTTTCCTCTTGAATTTTAAAATCATATATAACATGCTATTTACTTGCAGAAAGGCAAGCCTGCATACCTTTACTTTTCTTCCACCCTCCCTAAAGCCTGACAGGTTCAGTTCAGTGAGAACACTTGTAACAAGCCCTGTGCTTGGTAAGGCACCAAGTTCAGCTGTCTAAAATAAATGTCTCTCTCTACAACATACAAAATTACTGCAATTCTACTCTCAAATGTAATGGCTGTATTGACAGCTACAGCCTATACACGACAATCCCAAGTGAAGCATCATCCTTTGGTAGGATCCCTGGGACTGACAGTTTAATCATCTTGCACCTTTACAGGAAGAAGGTGAAAGAATCCCCTAATCCTGTTCTGTGTCAGTTCTGCTAATACGCTCGGTGCTGCAGAAGCCAGTACCTTTGGGAGGGCATTAAACCAACACAGCTAACAGGGTCACAGCTGCCTCTCACACACTCCAGGGAAGGAGGAAAGTGTAGCAGAGTACCTTGCTTTAGAATTGCTCACGTTATTAAATACAGCCATGCTAGTGAAGGCAGGGTCAAAGGAATGTGCCTCATGGAGCAGAAAGACCACAACAAACCACAACTCTGKAGATGCTGGTAAAATTCACTCCCCAACCACAAATTGTCCCAAACAAAGATACAGCTCTCTGTACAAACAAGTTCTACCAACTGCAGAAGGCTACCACAAAAGTAACCAGGAGGAAATGTTTGTTGCAAGTATACAGAGTGGTTCTGGGATCCCTTCTGTCTTCACAAGATCCATCTGAGAGCCAAGCCACTGCCCTGCTGCCACATCRGGTGTCACAGGCACACGTGGTGCTCTGACACTGCACCTTCTCCAGCTGCCTTCTGCACCAGTGCACAGCACAACTCTGAATCAACTGAAAGCTYAGATCACAGAACACTTGGGCACTTACAGATGCTGCTGAATCTGTATATTGCAATCTTCATTGACAGAGACYACAGAACTAAGGAATTTCAACAGGGGCCATATTTCAATGGCAACTGACTTGTGTACAAATTATTCCATGAAATCCAAGCTGTTTGAAACCTGTGCCTTCATTTGCACTGGTTAATTAGTTTAACCCAAATCCATAGAATTCTCTTGAAATTATTAGGGAACCTTTAACTTCCTAAGTCTTTTATTCACCCAAGACAGAAAATAACATTGAGAAAAAAAAACCCTGAAAACTTAAGCAACTGCTGCTTTCAAATAGGCACATACAAGAGGCMAATAATTTCAGAGTTTGTGGAATAATCTAAGATACTTTAGTGTTTTATATCTCTGTCCAGGTACACACATCTCTCACTGCTCAAGACATCACTACCTGGTAAGAAGCCGAAATATCTACAACTGAAGTAGCAAAGGCACAGAGTATCACTTCAAATAGTCACAAATATGAATGCAAATGTGGCATTATARTTCTTACATTTCTTGTGGTCCAGTTTTTATGGTCAGTTGTTCTTCAAATTACTTAATCTATGCAAAATATCCCAACTGCCAATTCCCATACATGAAGTTACACGTAACCCTGGGAAAAATAGGCTTTTATCAGTTGCCACAACCTCATTCTCTCTCAATACCAAACAAAAGGCAGGAAGCTACTTGTCCAGGGGAAGAAAACTACACAGACTTAAAACATTAATTTGGAGCATAAAAGAAAAAAAAGTGCACTTTTCTGATAAAACACAGTTACTGTTCATCACTRTGAAGCAGCATTTTACTCTCCACATCATCATTATGCAGCATGTAATCACTCAAGGAAATTCAATGAAAAAAACACTCTTAACACTTTTGTCCAGACCCAAACTAAAAATCCACCAAATGTTACTGAACTGCTGCTCAGACACAACACTAYAGGACTGCATTAACAGCAGAGCAAGCCAGTTGTTCTGGAGCAGTGTGCAGTCTCTGAAAATGTACACTAACGTGGAGAGCCAACCTAAGGGAGCTAAGGAATATTGCTTTGCCAACGTTAACAGCAACAAATAAAGTTAAACACCCTCCACACTCAACACTGAGCAAAGCACACAGCACTGCTGAAGACTAAGTGACTTATTGGGAACATGGCTGTAGATCCAAGACTGTGTCCAGGTTTTTATTACAGCACCTCACAGCAGCAGGATCAAGCTATCCTGCTCCTCACACACAAAAATCCACTGTGTGCTTGTACCCTCAGCTTGCCAGTTGTCAGAGGCTGGTTGTTTGGGAGCCCTCAGACACAAGGGGTTCTCTTTAATGCACACATTACACATGCACTCAAGCTGGCAGTGCTTTACCTAAGAGCAGCTTCACACATGGGCTCAAGAGAAAGATATTTTGCAAATCTGATTCTGCAATATTCTCTTTACTACTAGCACAGAATCTGATGTGTCCAAATTCCTGCAGGAAGTCTGGTTACTTGAAACAAATTATCAACTCATTGCAATCATCAGGAGTTATTRATTACCTACTTCTACAACTATACAGGCCAGTTACCATCAACAAGAGTGTCACAAAGCCAGAGTAACAAGAAGTTGCTTCTAGTATGGCTAGAACAGAAGAACTGGTTATAACTAAATTGTGACAAATTCCTCTCTCACCAACTTAACTCCAGAAAGTTTCTTTGCAGACCTGCTCTCACCTTTATCACTTACACAGTTACTCCACAGTATGCAAAGTCTGATATCACCTCTGTTGTCAACCAAAAGATCCAGGGTTCCCCTTTTTCCTCAGGAATTTACATCTTTCAAGTGTTCAAATCACTCAGCATCCTCTTCTRTCTGTGCCCTTTCCCCTCTCCAAGAGCAATCTTCCTCCTTTCCACYTTTTCCCTTTGCAAACTTGCTGTACTCCAGACACACTGGCAGGMAGAAGAATTTTTCATTCTCACCCATGTCTGAGAGAGGTCCTGCTGCTCCTTCTACCTGAGAGCATTCCAGCCACCACTCACCAGGCTCCCAAGCTCTCCCCTCACAGTAACATGTACACAGCTGCCCTGATGCTGCTCAGCCACAGGCCTTCAGATTAGAGCCATTTGGATGGAACTTTGTCCCCCACATGCAAAATTTCAGTACCACGGAGTTTAACCAGTGTTTACCATTAATAAGTTAAATACCACAACTCTTACCACAGTTATTTCCTACTTCAAAAATTCAAGGAAGCCTGTGGTATCTTGAACACCACTGCTCAGGAACGCTTTGATTTTTTTCTAAYGCCACTATACAAGTTCTAACAGAGCTTATGTTCCTGCCTTCCTGAATACACACTGAAGAACCTACTGCAAGATATCCAAAAGCACTGAATTCTTTCACTCCAAGGGGATAAAAGATTATGAGGTCTGAGAGAAAGGAGAATACAGTTCATATTAAATCTTCAGAAATCATGCATTAGCTGTTCTACAGTACTTAGTACGSCAGGATATCTTGTAAGCAAGAGATAAAGATAAAAAACCCCAAGTGTAAGGTCATTATTTTCATACCACAYAGAGATTACAGCTGGACACAAGACATACAATACTGGTATGCTTGATTCCACAAGAGATCAATTGAGAACTATTGTGATCATATTAGCTTCAAGTGTACTGCATACAGGCAGACTGAAGATCTAAATTCTAAATAGCATCTTCTTACTATAATCAGTCATTTCATTTTCCAGTTGTCTTCTAGGAGCTGGTGAAAGGTCATTTTTGCTTCTCCTACACAGCTTGTATCTGAAGAAACACAATAGAACACATACTAAATCATCAACTGTTATGTCTCTTAAGATGGGAATATTACCATTTAAAGGAAAAAARCCCCTAATACTCCAGCCAGGAATTCAGGCATTTACAACCTTACAAAACTTCATAAAGGCAAACAACCTGACAGTACTGAACAACAGTCCACACTGAGGCATAACTAAAATAGTAGCCATTTCTGTTAATCAACTTCYACAAACATTTGTTCTTTTCAAGAAATTTCTGGTCCTTCCTAATAATAATACTATTTAGAGACCTGTCTCCATCTCTGCATCTTGCAGTCTCCAGGAAAGAGTCAGATTTTTCAAGTGAACAAACTCCTCGCAGTTAAGTCTGGTCCTGGTGTCACTGTAACAATGCAGGCACTGGTGGAGGCCCAAGGGCTTGGTACCACCCCAGGCCCTGCAGCCAGGAGAGGTCAGCCCCAAGTGCCACCAGGGCTCTGCAGCCAGGAGAGGTCAGCCCCAAGTGCCACCAGGGCTCTGCAGCCAGGAGAGGTCAGCCCCAAGTGCCATCCAGGGCTCTGCCAGCAGCTCTGTCAGTCCTGCTGGATGCAGCCACTCAGTGCTGTGCCCCTGCTGTGATGGGACAGCTGTTTGTGCAGCTAAACCAGCCTGGGAAATAGTCCAGATCAACAAGAACTCGGTAAGAACTTCTACATGCCAGCCAGGTCATTAATGCAGCAAACTCAATTTCAGACACCTCAMAAAGCACATAGCTTCTGCTGCAAGAAACAGCACTATTACAGAGTGCTTAGGACACCATCACACTTAGTTCTTACTAACAATCACAATTTTCAATACATGTTGAGGATATCAACAAGGCATCAATACACAAAGGCATCAAAACACAAAAGCTCCTGAACAGCTCWCAGGAGGAAGGATGTTGAGTAAAAAGAATGCAATTCTTTCTAAAGAACTTCTTTAATTATCAAAGTGCACAGGGAGCTCTTTCAATCCCAGTTCTGAGGTTTCTGCATCATCAACTCACATAAGCAACCCACTGGAAACGAGCACAATTTACTGTACATTGAGACCTCAACATATGCCAGCATTTCTATTTGAAGCCCACCACTGTGGCTTTCTAGGATATTTTAGGAGCACTTTGTACCTTGTAGGGACAACAGAAACCATCTTTAAAGTCCTGAAGTACTGGTAACAGCCTTTCACACACCGCACAAGCAGACTGTGGTGTCTGAAAGGTCTTGTCTTCCAGACACAAAAGATTCCTCCTACTCCTTTTTGCAATATTCTTTTTCCAATTACACTTTCAATAYAAATAGAGAAATTAAGACCCTCACTACTCATTGAGTAATTTTTTGTTAGCTTAATTGTTTGACAGTAGTTGCATGAGTGCCTTTTTTTAAATCAAGTGTATCTAACCCTAGCTATAAAGTACATAATATCAAGATAAAGCTGTGTATGCTTTTATACAGTGCTGGCATCCAGGTGCTGCAAGACAAAGGTCTCAGCCTCTTTACAGAATGTCTAATGATGAACAAAAAAAATAAATTCGTGGCTGAAAGAATGCCTCATTCATTATGTGGTTTGTTCTGTGTACAAATAAATAACCTTTTAAAAAGGTTACCAGCTCTCTAGGCATTAGTTAGGGGCAAGTTCAATATGAAAATCCTATGCCTGTGAAGAACTGTCCCAGGTTCCAATATACTCACTCTCTGTATATACCCACTTGTCAAAAGCTTCACAGGTAATATCTTCTAATCCATTCTGGTTTTAAGGGAAAATAAAGTCATCTCCCATCAACTGCATTTATCTGTAGGCAGCAACCTTTTCAAGTCTTTCACAGCAGCTTCTAACTCCAATTTAGCAGCAGGGGTTTTTTCACTGGAAGCAGAAGATGTTTTTTTCCAACAGAGAAGCAGGAGTTTACTGAGTCAGCCACATCACCTGAACTGAACTGCTGAAGAATGAAGGATATCACTGCACATCACAGCCCTGTTATCTGTTTAGGGCAAACCTGCTCCCACTCAGAACTGCCACAAATGACCTGCAAGGGTCATTTGAGGATACAGAATTTCAGTAGGAATTTTATGTATGGGTGGAGAGATATTAATATCCAGTTTCTCTCTGAGGAAATGACATAAGAAATGCAAAATGTTTTACAGAAATCCAAACTAGTCCTTTTCCTTGAAATAACAAGGAAAAGACTTGGTCTAACACACCCTTTGCAATGCAAAGGTACCTTATCAGACTTCAGTCAAACAGAACCCAGAGATTGTATTGAAGGACACTTACCTAAAGTCATAATCAATAAACACACTYCTCTAAGTAAGGCCATAGGCTTGATATTATTTCAAAACACATGACCAACAGGACAAAGTTTCTTGAACTTGAACAACTGGAATAGTGCTGTTAACTAAAAGAAAACCTGAGAAAAACAGAAATAAAACCTAAATGGAGGCACTGCTGTTGGCATAACAAAATAGGAATGTGAAGGTACACAGCCTGAACAAGTTCAATAACTGTCTAAGACAGTTCTCAGGAATAATCAGCAATGTTTCAGACAGGGGTGACTCCACCCTGAAGTGCCTCTTTTAAAATAATCTGATTAACCATGTAAGCTCTAATACAGGTCACTACCAGAAATAGTGAAGGACAGACTTGGACAAAGTTTGGCTGCCACTCTATAAACAGAAGAGCTATCAAGTAAAATGTATCTTGTTTTAATTTCAAGCAGTGTTCAGGTAGAGTATCCCTGAAATGCTACAGCCAATACTGAACTTTGATAGTTCTACAAACTTATACTACAGAGACCAATCAGCAAATAATCTCAGTGAGAAATGCCAGCAGCAGACTTCTCAGACTGTGAATTTTAGTCTAGAAAACCTGTGGACACCTACACAGTTCCTAGGCATATTTGCTCCCTCACCTCTCCAGASGAATATTTCTTCTTCCCTCTAGGCTGGAGAGAAAAAAAGATTTGTTGGAAATATCAGAGGCAACTTAGTTATCAGATCTCTTTTCAGCTACTGAAAGCTTCCTTCCCTACCAGATATTTCTCCATCCCATAACTCCAGCATTTCCACACACTGCTAGACAGCTGTCATTTTACATAAAATATTGAGGTATGCTAACAGAACCACAAAGAAAAGAAGTGGTGATTGTGCTTTGTGCTCACTCTTCCCCCTTAACAGAATTCTTAAGCATCCAAACACAACTCACCGTATCCTTTTGCTGAGTAAAGGAAATACCCTGGCTGGATCAGTATCTTAGGGGTTAAACCAGCTAGAAAAAGCCAACAGTTAAAATTACRTATTTGCTCTGCAAATCCAGAATGCTAAGACAGCAGCTTCTGATACAGAGGGTCTCCCCAAAAAAYCATATCTACCAACAACTTTATAACCTTACCAGTCTTTGCATGCTACTACTACTATTTAAAGTTCTAGTTCCCCCAGTACCTGCAGAGCTACTGAAGCATAGTAAACAAGACTTCTAGCTCTTCTAGTTTAGAGTAYCCACAAAAACCCCCCAAAAGTATCTGGTGACAATCAGCAGTTAGGGCCAAGAGACTCCATTCCCTGGGAAGGGGGAGGGAAAAAAAAAAAAAAGCACTTTTGTGACACTTAAGCATTCTAAAATGTATGACAAAGAACTAGGACAGAAGCCCAGAGATGAGCTTCCTCTCCTTGGCTCTATCATCAGCTGCCCATTTGTTTCAAGGGAGCCACCTCTGTATCTCAGATTGCCCTATCCCATTTATTTTAAGAGATGGGGAAAATAGCCACCTGCCTCGCAGAGCAACAAATTAGTCAACATTGGAAAGCACCAAGCTGCTCACAGACARCTGTAAACAGAGCTTTCAAGAAACTCAGACACAGCCTTTCATCAAAGCAGAAGTCTCAGCTCTGAGGTTTCAAAYAGCACTTCTCCTGTTCTTTTTGCAAGTTCATATGCCACAATTCTAATAGTAGGTGAAAGATCTCCTGACCTTTGGGGCAAGTGACTGTAACAACAGATTGCAGACACTGTTTCCTCATTAACACAAATATGACAACGGTGACCTAAGTGGTTTCTTGCTTGCTCAGACACAGCTCAACCAAAGGCCTACAGCTAAAGGGGTATATTTCTTTGCAGTAAGAATTACTTYTGAAAGTAGTTACAATGAAAGCAGTCTCAGAAGTAGATAAACACCACAGCACAAATCCTGGGCACAACAACTCATCAAATTCAACTGGCAACTAAGGGCACACAATCATCAGACCTTTCATTTTATTGTTTAGAGGCTTATGAAATAGATCATGTTGTATGGAAACAAAAAGCCAAATTTCTCTGCAATGGAACACTCTCTACTGAATAAAAARCATTTATAGGAAATCACACAATCATCTGATGGGTCATACCTGGAAACAAGAAAACCAACACATCTTGTTTATTTACCATAAAATCCCAAAATCCTATGTCTTACAAGTCTCCAGTAAAACAAAGACTCGTCCCATGACCACAGAAATGACTTCTCATAATGGTGAAAGTTATGAACAGTTAACTGTGAAAACTGAAAGAYCCACTTAACAATTCACCTTTAATTTAATAAGGTTACTTTAAGGCAAGTGAGAATCTGGTCATGATTATTATCAGACTTGCCTSGTTTGCATACATGGATTTACATCCTTCAGTACTGAAATATTCRCACTTACATGAATGTTTCAACCACCATGGTGTTTGAAACTTTCACACAAAKACCAAAAAAAGCACTAAAACTTATCTTCCTTAAACACAAACGTGCTATTTTCACCTGAACTTTTTCAGKATGTCACTGTTCAGTTGAATCTTGATAAGGCATTTAAATTCACTTATAACTACAACCGACCCAACAAAAATGAACCTCCAGCACTTTCCTGTAGATGAGTCACAGATGCCAACAGATTCAGATCCTTCGGCAAGTTTAGGCCCTAAACTTCTAAAGAACCAGAGGATTGTTACCATGTCACACAACACTGAATGTTTTATTCAGCTTCATTTCCATTCATATAAAAATATTTAGCCAAACGAATTTAAGGGGGAAAAACCCACAGAAAGGAGAACCTTCAAAGCCGCGGGCGGGCAGCAGACCCTCAGTTCGGCCACGACTGCTCGTAGCCCCTGACAACTTTAAACGCACCGTTACGGTAAAACGGCCCTTCGGCAGCAGAGCAGGGGCTCCGTGTTACCCCTCCGCGACGGCGACACCGACGAGTTTCCCGTCGCTGTGGCCCCTCGGGGGAGGCCGGGCCCGCCCCAGGCCGCGGCCGTGTGGCGCACTCGGTAAAGCGCCCGCCAGCCGCCTGCTCCGCGCACAGCACCACCAGCGAGCCGGGCCGGGCCGGGCAGCGGGGCCCCTCTGCTGCCCTCTCCGCCGCCCCGGGGCTCTGTGCCCGCTGCCCCGGGCCCGGCCGCCCTTTGTTCCGGCTCGCGGCTCCCGGCCCTGCGGCGGCGGCCCCGGCCCGCGTCCTTCCCCCGTGCCTGGGTCCCCCGGAAAGGACCCCGGGAGGAGTCCCCGCCGCGCAGGAGGAGAGGCCGGGGCCGCCCGCCCCCTGTAACTTTTGTTATGGTGGCGGCCCGGAGGGCGCCCGGAGCCCCGGGGAGCGGCCCCCCGTGCTGAGTCACCCCGGCGGGGCTGCGCCCCCTCCCCACGCCCCGCGGACAATGGCGAGGGCGGGCCGTGCCCGGCCCTCCCCGCCTCGCGCGGCCCCCGCACCGTGATGTTGCAGTGGATGGTGAGCGGCGGCGGCGGCTGCGGGCTGGAGCCCGGCGGCGGCGGCAGGAGCACAAACTGGCAGTGGAGCTCGTCCAGCTTCCAGGAGACGATGCGGAAGCGCTCGTGGTCCTTGTCGAAGATGGACTCGAGGAACTTCAGCTCGGCCTTGAGCCCTGACACCGACATCCTGGCCTCATCTCCGGGCCCGGGCCTGCGCTGCCGCCGCCTCCCTCAGCCGGCCCGACCCTGGCCCCGGCCGCGCCTGCGGGGCGGAAGATGGCGGGGCCGGGGCAGCCCCAGCCGACGGGGCACGGCGGAGTTCCCTTTGTACCGGCCTCCTGCGCCCGCTCGCTCGCTCGCTTAAAAGGGCAACAACGCAGTCCGCTCCCCCTTCCCTTCCCTTCCTCCCCGGCGGGCCGGGCCAGCCGCGCCAACCGCCCCGCCCTCGCCCTGCCCTCCTCCCGATAGCCCGGCCCCGCGCCCGGGACACGCGCACCGGGGCCGGCCCGCGCCCCGCTCCTCCCCCGGGGCCGCCGCCCGCCCCCGCCGGGCACGGCCGGGCTGACCCACGGCACCTGCGGCCGCTGCCCGCCCGCCCCAGCCCTGCCCGGGCACTGCCTCCTGCAGCCCGGCTCGCAGCCCTCCGGTCTCCGCTGCCGAACCGCAGAAACAGCTCACTCGTGCTGCTCCTCCTCGCCCAGCGCTCAGCCCTGCTGAAGGGCACGCGGTATTGCTTCCTCACCGCACTTCTGTTTTGCTGAGAAAAACTGCAGCTTTGGACTTGCACTCGTCATCCCAGAGTCCTGTCAGTCCTTCAGTACTTCCCGAGGGTCAGTCGACTTAAGCCAGGAATTCCTGTCCTGGCATTTCTGGCGGATCCATACACATAAAATCCGGTGTTAGTCACTGCAGGCTGGAAATCAGCAATACAGAGGCCAATAAAAATTGTTACTACTCCATTTACGCTCCCCTGCAATTGTTTTTACATTTTATCCCGAGAAAAAGCATGACGATGCATGAAAGCATCGGTAGTGAACTTGCTACATTCAGAGATCAAGAGGCGCTGCCCCTTCCTGACACTGGAAATATCGTCTCTGCACCTCTGTTTGTCCCTTCCCATCTTGGTTTTGCACATAGATAGTTGTCAGTTCTTTGGGAACATGGAGCAGCTCYCACATGACATGAAGTGTACACAGGCAATGTTGTTGCACCGTGTCCTTCATGTTTCCCAACTATTAATTAACGCAGTACACCCATAAACCTGGAACAGGGAATTGCCTTTTTTTAAAATTGATATTTTACATAAATCTTTAATTACAGACAAATTGGCAGCACTTCAAAAACCACGAGCTGAATCTTGTCAAGTAGTGAGAACTCTAATCTTGATCCAGAAAAACAGTAATGCACATGCCCAACTCCAAGCATATTGAAGTCTTACTGATTTGTGAGCTTGAAACTCCTATCCTCCCAGCAAAGAGAGCTGCAAAGAACATGCTTTGCTACAAAAGAAATCAGGAAGGATTGACACTGGTTAAATACTCTGAATGAAAGATACCAGAAAGTCTACAGGACTTTTTAGCTGTCATTTGGAAGACTCTGATTATACAGTGTGCAACTCAGCTCTCCAAGACAGGCTGAACTATTGTTTAGACTGTACAGCCTGCAAAGTGAAGCCAGAGTGSATGTAACTGTTGTGTGTCAATACATCAAGTCAGGGTAAAGAACTTTGAGAGATAAGGGATTATTTAAGTACAAGAACAAACTAGGTATAAATAAGTGGCAGAAAATGACTATGCGTATTAGAAAGGAGGACCTGGAAGAGCCTCCCTATGGGAACCCCAGAGACAAAACCAAACAAAGCAGACTTTGTCAGGCGCTGCATGGTGTGATGCATGAAACAGTWGAGGAGTGAATTTGGTGACTCAGCCCAATTTCCCTCATACGATAGGATTTTGGCCTGGAACACCTCACTGCAGCAGTTGGGTGAGTAGGCTTAGCAAGTTCAAACTGCACCTTCTGTCATACCTTACCAGAGCTGCCTCTGTCATTACCTCTGCTCTTCCATCCTGTCTTCTCATCTATCTTCCCTCTCCTCTGCCTCWCCACTGACTGTGACACCACACTTTTTTTGGCAGCTGCACAGCTGAGATGTGTGGATGTGCTGGCTGGTAGGACACCTCTCCTGCAGTAGCTGGTGGAAGGCATGGGAAGCTCTCTCAGGCACCCACTAATCCAAATGCTGCACTGTCTACTGAGCACCTGGCAGGCCAAACAAATTGTTTAACTGGCCAAGTGTGTTCTGCAGTCCTAGTCTAGAACTTTCCCCAGCTCTTTCAGTCTGCCTTTTTGTTGCAGGCTTCAAGAAGTGACATTYAGCTRCACAGCCACCACTCCTCTGAATTCTCCTGCCCTTCTCAGTATTTAGTAGGCATTGTGCAAGCTGTGAATTAGTTTCTGTGATAAGACCTTGAGAACACATTGGCTCTGTCTTCTTTTCTGGAATTCAGAGGCTGCTTCAGAGGTGTAAAGAGCTGTTACACATGTCTGAGTCATTCCTGTTTCTCTCTTCAGGACTRGCCATGGGACACTGACTTGAATCTCATAAGATGATTCAGGAAAGCCCAGAGTTTTMCAAATACCAAAATTATTGTACACAGGGCAGGACTTGACATCTCGGGTTAATAAAGGTAATGAATCTTGGTACAGCCTCTCAGGAGCACTCTCTCAGATTCCAGTAGTTACAGGTGATCTATATTGCCTGTAAGCACCATTTTTTTCTAACTTGCATGCATATATTCAACATCATGATTACCTCTGTCTATCATACAGCTAGATTGCCTTTCCCAGGGGCTGAACTTTGGCCAAATCCCTGTTTTGAAGATAACATACCTTCATAATCTTGTTTCTTTTTCCTCCTTTTTATTTAAATATGGGAAATTTTGTAAGAGTCTTCAACTGAAACTCTCAGAAAAAAACCCAGCAGACTCCTCACTGCATTCTTGGGTAGAACAAGGAGACAAAGAGTTGAGACCAAAGTTGTCTTTCCCCTTAGCATTTACTGACAGCCCTGTTTCCAACAGATCAGACATGTCCTTAGCAAGACAGAAGGCCAACAGCAAGGGGCAAAGGGAACTGAAGGAAAGATGAGCTCAGGATRAGCCATTAAGAAGGAAATGAAGTAAAATGTGGGATGAATGGGCTTTGATGAAAGCAATAGTTGTCTGGGGCTTAAAGAAAGGATATTCCAGAGTACAGATGAATTTCAGGTTTTATTAGTCCTATTCTTGCTGTGAATGCCTTTTCCAGGTCTGCTGTATTTCTCCAACTTTACTCCTGAATGAAGCTCCTGTACATTCACTTGAGTGTGATTAGCAGAGGATTGATTTGTTTCTCTGAGTGTAGTTTATTGTTTTGTTTTTGACCTTACTTCTCCCATTTACAGCCTAGCACTTAGAAAGGGTCTTTCTGTTTCATTCTGATGTCACTTTTCCAAAAGAAATGTCAGGCACCAAAAAGGAACTGCCATCTCAGAAATAGGGAAGGCYCAGTTCTTTTGTAACCCTGAACCTCAGCAAACAGAGAAAGTGAAGGATAAAGTTAATGAGATGGGAAGAAGTGTAAATTGATTTTACTGATGGATGATGCCGTTTGGTAATAGCTGATCCTCAAGTAGGCTCTCGAACCTTTTCATAGATAGCAGCAGAACCTGAGACTGGAAAAGACAAATAATAGCTGCCACCATAAAGAGAAGGCAAGAGGCACCCTACCTGAAACCTTGGGTAAAGGCAGAAAGAGTCAAGAGGACCCTGCTTTGCCAAGATACAAGTCAAGCTGTCCTGCTTGCCAAAGCCAGGCTTTCACATCCTTCTGAGCTCACAGCACCAGTGTCATTGCTTCARTAATTATCACCTTCAATGCACTGAGAAAAAAACATACATCAGTGCATGAAAGCTGATGAAATGGCTGGTTTCAAGAAGCATTGTGTGCAGTGGATGAGGGATTGATTAGTCCCTCAGACAACAATTTCCCTTTTAAAGTCTTTAACAGTTAAGGAATGGCATTACAAAACCCATCTATCCTAGAGCAGCTTGGGACAGAGAGGGACACTGTTGCCCAGATGTTCAGTAATAGGTGTCAAGAAGATCTCTGCAGGCACTCGCATACCATGGCCATAAATTTAACGTCAAAAAAAACGAAGTCGTGTGATTTTACCCAGGATGGTCAGAGTAGTTTTCAACTCCATTTCTTCCARGTCCATCTCTGTGGCTGTCAGCAATTAAGTCAATTAGGTCCCTTCTTTGGAGTGCTTTGGCTAATCCAGTGAGGAGTGTTTGTAATCCTGTACAGGAAACCTGTGGTGGAGATTGCATTACTGTTTGTGGATTTGCARTTCTGGCTGTACTTACATCTATGGCTGAACAGTGAATATTTCTGAATTGTCAAAARCTGGATGGTGTCTGCTGCAAAGCAATGTCAATGATATGTTTTTGTTCTATATTAAAGTTGTGGGAGTTAATTTATTAGAAGAAAGATGCCCCAGGAAAGCCAAGCCATGCTAATAACAGTCYTGCAATGCTGCAGATGGGGATTAAAATCCAATATACAAACACATCAGAAACTAAACTCCTTGTGCATACAGTGAGGAAACATCTAGTTCTCTTCTTATTGGCTCACACAGCTTCCTGAAAACAGATAAAAAACACATCTCTGAAAGCAATAAGGAGCTGTGCAGCCATATCTAAGGCATTCCCTTTGATAAAATAAATGAACAAGCTAGAGAAAAAACGAAAATGTTATATCATTTTTCCAAACCCAGCTGGGTGAGGAAAGAGGTAGTTGCACGGAACTGTTCAGAGTAGAGCAACACACCTTCCCTGCACTCCCTAGGACTTGCACCCTTTCCTTGGGATCCACAAGCTCATAAGCCTTACCGGGCTCAGCAAGCTTATCTTCCCTTGCCATCACAGATCTTAAAAGGGATGTTCAGGAGCAGAGGTCGGATGCCAGGCTCATTCCTGCTAAATACATTTCTGTCTGGAGTGGGAGGCAGGGGAATGGGCAGACCCCCAGCTCCAGTGCTCTCAGGGCTGAGATGCAATTAGCTGCAGGTGAATACTCAKCCCCTCCATTGCCCTTTTGATTTCTTATTTCAATAGGCAGTGCAATAGTTAACTTTGTCCACATTTAAAATATCAGCACAGGGCATCTGAGTTGGCAGACACTGAGGTGAACTGTGCAGGTCGGTGTTATTGTTTCAGATTCTGCAACCACATCACTTAGCAGGGAAAGACAGATCAAATGAATCTCAGCAAACCTACCATCCATGGCTTCTCATTTATTTTTATCACTTTTTGTAGATAAGTTTAGATTTTGGGGAACAGAGTGGTGCCTGGGACAGTACTGTCCCTGCTCAAACCCTCAAGTGCTGCACAAACACTGCAGTGTCACACCAAACCATGCCCAGGATGCAGCCTCATTTGATACATGGAGAAGGTCAGACTGGGGAGCTAAACCAGTGGTTTTCAACCATTTGCTGGTTTGGAAATCACAACTCAGGCCTCAGGCCACAGGTCAAAATCTACCAAGCCCCAGTATGAGATTTTATTACATAAACTGCATCTGCTAAATTTTAAATATCAAATGCACAAAATTGAGTTTGGTAGATACAACACTGAAAAAAAAAAAAAAGGGGGAGTGAAGTTCATCTGGAAAACTAACCTGTAGCAGCATGGAGATGGATGGTGGTGCTGCTAGCTCTCCCCAAAAAGCATGTCTCTCAGGAAGCTGCTCGGGTGGGCACACAGGCAGTCACACAAAACCACACACACACACACCATGGCCAGCTCAGCAAAGAAAGACACGAAGGGTCTCCTGTATGGAATTCCACAAGGTTTATTTTGCAGACCCACGCTGAAGGGTCCAGAGACAGAAAGACGCAGATCAAAGGAGTGTTTAGGGTTATGTATGGGGTCAGAGGCCAAKGATCTGGGGGCACAAGGGCAGTACAAGGGCAGGGCAAAGGCAATGACCTATAGRGAATATGGGGGCGGACAATYGGGGATACAAAACCCAATGGGGAAACAGGGAAAGGAGAACTCTCGAGGGACATATATGAACAGGAAAGGTGGGCAAGGCCAACAGGCAGAACAGAACTGAGGCAGATTAGCATGGTGCTGCAGAGCACCATGGGGGAAGCCTTTTTTCTCACCCCAAGMGATGTGGCATTCCTGAAGCCTATGGTAGATTTTTTCCACGGCATTCCCCTTGGAGTTTCTCTTAGAGGCTCAAGGGCCTCCACACAAACCCACATACCTATTTTGGAGAAAGGACAGCAGAAACGATAAGATTTTTTTTTTTTAATTGTAAAGCTGACTCAAAGTAATTTTTCCTCAGAATGACTGAGAAAAAGTCACAGAAAACAGCAGTCTCARGATCAAATGCAGGACCAAACCTCTGAAAAAGAATGATCATAGCAATTAGTTTCTGTAAATCTGACTCTTTTCCTGCTGAAAAAAAAATTTAAGCACAAAAAGTTGCTGAAACAGATGAAGGATAACAAACTCAAGCAGTTACATGTGCCCTGGAGTTTATAAGGAAGGGAGCTCTCATATAGACTTACAACATCAGTGAGTAAAAGGAAAGTAACAGAACCAACATACTTGGCTTTAAACAAACATTTGGAAGACTGAATCACAGTATTCTGAATATAACTAATTCACATCTCTTTTGACATAACAGCACCCACATAATTTGAGAACTGGCTTAAGAATTGTGAATAAGGAATAAAAATAGCAAATTACTGAGCAGGAGAAGGTACTTAATGTGTTTAAAATGGATCATGGTAGTGCTGTGTTAGAGTTCAGATCAAGACTTTGACTGTGATTTAGAAGAGACTGTAATTGATGAAATTATCAGATAACATAGGGAGACATTTTGAATAGCAATGAAGACAAGAAAATAATTCCAAGAGGTACAGAAAAATCAATTTTAAAAATCAAGTCCTTGATCTATAAAGCCACAAACCTAGCGATTCCTGCTCTCCTATAGATTGTACTTTTATATCACCATCACACTGGATCTCACTTGGGCTCATTCTATAACCCCCCTCCACCCCTTCCCAGTTCCTTGCCATGCCTCCACACTTCTTATTTTCCACGGGATTCTCCACATTTCCACCACAGTCACCACCTGTTTTGGTTAGGGGAGGCAGAGCAGATGCTGTCACTGGTTTCAGAATCTACCCTGCTTGGTACATTCTATTGTGTTCTTCACCTAGAACATTGTGACTGTTGTGATCTTGGCAGAAAATTATCAAAAATCACAGCAGAGTGTGGGACTTGGAGGACAGATTTCTGATGTGAGACTTAAGAGCACTAAACACCAGAGCTAGATTCTCTGATGCATCCAGTGTCCATTAGGATACTCCTTTACACACTCTAATCCTAGCCCTGGCTTGCACTCACTTTAGCTCCAGGCACAACTGAGCAACCTCAGAACAACATCTGTGTGACACCTGCAAGAATGCAGTATGGCAATGTACTCACCAAGGTGATTTTTTTTTTCTAGACAACAGTCTTAACTTGTCCCCTATCTGGCTGAGATAAATCTGGAAGATTTATCTGGCTTGAAGAACCAGTCTCCTATAAACAGTTTTAACTCGGGAAGAGTCAAATAGGGATACACTGTCTTCCCACAGGGACAGGGRGAGAGGAACAGGGTTGGACAGAAGGAGCTAAAGGACCTTTATCATCCCCTTTATCAACCCCTCCTTTCATTAGTATCATGTAGCCAATAGTACAGAGTTGTAGCACAGGCCTGCATTTATGTTCTGGCTCCCCAAATCTGTAGGCTGAGAGCACTGTGTAAGGGATTATTTAGTACTGATGCAGCAAAGAAGCAAGAAAAGTTAAATTAAGCCGGGAAGACGAAAACATAACCTGAGTGTTGACCCAAAGCTTCCTGCCACTCTGACAYAAGACACCCTAGAAGGATTGCTCCCTCTAGGAAGCAATTCCAACAGCGCAGAAGAYCTGCCAAGAGTGGCCACCAAAGCGGGGCAAGGGTGGCCCAAGGTGAGCACGGCGGGGTAGGCCAAGGGAAAATGGAAAAAGGCTGCGGTTTTACAGTGGCGAGCTGGGACTGCAGAAGGCAGAGTGCGGGTCAGCGCTGGGGATTCGGGACTGGCCCGCGAGCAGCCCCTGCCGCGTGTGCCGGGTGTGCCGGGTGTGCCCAGGGAGCTGCTCCGTTCCCATGTCCCGGGTGTGTCCCGGGTGTGTTCCGAGCGTGCCCAGGAGCTGCCCCATGTCCCGCTGTCCCGCTGTCCCTCTGTCCCGGTGCCCTCGGTCCTGCTGTCCCGCTGTCTCTCTGTTCCGGTGTCCCCATGTCCCTCTGTCCCGCTGTCCCTCTGTCCCGCTGTCCCGGTGTCCTCATGTCCCTCTGTCCCGCTCTCCCTCTGTCCCGCTGTCCCGGTGTCCCCATGTCCCTCTGTCCCTCTGTCCCTCTCTCCCCTCAGCAGCCGCGCCGCGCTCGCAGGGCGCCCCCTGGCGGTCCCGTTCCCCTCAGGCGGTCCCGGGCGGGCACCGCGGGGCTCTCCCGGACACGGCCGGGGATTTTCCGTGCTCGGAGGAGAAAAGAGCCCCTGCAACCCCKGCCATCAAGATAAAAGAAAGAGAGACCGATAAAAGAGGGCACTGGCGCTCTTCTGTGCTCTGAAATTGATTTCAAGCATTCAGGACGGTCAGTAGCGWATTGTCCATCACCTCCGATGGGCTCCAGGGAACACTCGGGAGCACTCGGAATTCTTACACTCAGAGGAGCTTAAGCCCTGTAAGTATAAAAGAGAAAAATAGCTTACTGTCCCCTTTCCCAATCTCGTTCTCAGCTGAAATTAATTACATTTATACAGCATTATTAAAAATTAATCTTGGGGAACTACCCCTTTGTGTGTCTGCTGGTCAGCATGGCTGACCATAAATTCTTACTCATTTTTTGTGTGAATCATGCTATTTCATAAAATGTTTTTATGGATGAAATTCTTTTTGTCCAGGTACTCTGAAATCAGCAACATCAACAGCACACATCAGTTTATCTTTGCAGTCATACAAATGCTAATACCTTCTTCTCCAGGCAAGCAGATAAGTTGGGAACATTTTACAACCCTTTTTCCATCGACAAAATTTAAACTTTTTACRAAAAGAGCTTTTAGAAACACACAATCATTTACCAGCTGGTGGAGCTCAGTAAATAGCAGGAAGGTTTGTCCACAAACATCCAATGAATTGAAAGAGGGTTGTGACTCAGGCACCTTTATAAACTTYCTGCTTTAATTTCCACAAAAGCTGATGCCTTTGGGATATTGCTGCTTTTTGCTTTCTGCTGACAGAAAGCATTACAAATGCACTGAATTTACTGTGGAGTTGCTACCACCCTGACCTACTGAAGTTCTACAGAGCAGGTTTCCTTTGCACAAAGTGCAAATGTATAATTTTATACAGAACAGCTGTAACAGACGTGGGTAGGCCCAGTTAYCAACTGCTGAAATTGTTCGCAGCCCAAATTACCTCATGTCTATCATGAGACCAAACATGAATTTAAACCAGGCACATATAGGCAAAACCACCTAATTCTGATAAAAAACCTCCTGAGCTCCAGTGGAAACTTGCCCATTGAGTCCAGCAAGTCTGGAATGAGTTCCTGTCTGCAGGGGAACATCCAGTCACTGAAAAGGTACCCTGAGCATTTCATTTTAGTGTGATCTGGGGAAAAATACTGTAGTTAATGTAAATGAGTGAAATATCATGTGTCATCTTTCAAATGCATTTGCAAGAGAATTGAATATTCTACTTGGACACCTGCTCAAAGACCCAGGTAAAAGATGTTTTAAACCCCCCAGAACTTCAGACTTTCCTTGTTGTTTCCTTGGAGACACAAGGGATGCTTTCATACTTTCCTCAGCATTTTGAATGCTAAACTTCAAAAGAGAAAATGTTAGACATTTAAATCAGAAACTGAGTTTTCAAAGAAAAATACAAAATGCCTCATGAAAAGCTACAATAAATAGGTTATTTAATTTGAGAACATGAATGTTTCTGTTAGAAATTATGAWCAAACTTCTATRTGTTCTAGACTAATTRAAAAGAATACTCTCCTTATACAATCAGTAGAATTAAGAGTTGTCCAGTGTCCTAAGTACTGGAAGAAATTGTGAAAAGCATTACTCTAATGCTTTTTCAGGCTGCAGAAACAGAGACAGTGATGTGATCTAATCAAGCATTCAATTGCCAACAYATCTTCTTGTGACTATGTGTGCATTTACATTGCAAAAAAGTTCTGTTTGGACTCTCTTCAGACTCTCTTTAGACCATTCCTGTGCTAGTAATTTTTCTGATTGTGAAACATGCATACTGTTTGGGCTTAACGAGAGAAACCAGGARCTTTTACTGGGCCACATCACTCTGACACAGGAGAAAAATAGTGTAGGCTTTGTTCTAGGAATACAAGCAGTGCCACAGAAATAGCTGGAATTTAAGCACACACTTTATACTAAAAGCTAATGCTCAATTGTTTTGCAGGATCAAGAGCTGCAAGTTTTAGTGATGCCATGGTTTCTATGAGAACTAAATGTGATGTTACATGAATGATTATGATTTAAAGGAACACACMTCTGGCCTTTTCCACTGACATGGTCCTAATTTATCCTGTACGTACCTTGTGTACAAATCTGTTCATCTTTGTGGAATCACTGAGCCCACAACCAGGAAGGGCAGGYCTCAGCAGACAAGGCAGAAAGCAAGTGAAGTGCACTTTATTCCYGCAGATTTCAAGGAGAAAAATAAATTCAAACTTGGGGCTGCACAATCCTTTCAGGCACAGCTGCAGCCCAGGATCTTGCTGATAGCTGAGGGATACTGCAGCAGCAATGCAAGAAATGAAGTGCCTGGTAGAAAGCAKCAGGTGCTGTGCCCCCACACTCCCTCCCTTCAGAGCCCTCACAGCCTGACATGGTTTCCTGCACCCCARCCTGTTTTGGGGTTGGCTCCATGTCCTGTTGAAGGCTCGAGCTGTGGAATTGTTAACCAAACCCTGGTCTGAGCAGGTCACAGCCTCCTTGCTCCACCCCAGCAGTGATCTCTGCTGGCTGGCTGCTCCTCTCAGCCCTGAACTGTGCAGAAACTCCACTTCCCCCYTGCTTTCTGATTAACTTATTGTCCMTTTGGCTCAGTAGGGAACATGTCTGATCTCTTSGAAATATACTCCAGCTATCTCTATGGTCCTCAGTGATCTCTGCAAACATAACCAGARAGGTATTTTCATCCCTTGGGAACAGGTGCCAAAAGTAATTCCATATGACTTAGTGCTAAAAGCTAGCCCAGACTAGCTAGTTTGGAACAGGACAGGAAATACCTAAGAAGATGTAAACTCTCTCCCTGTCTTTGGTGTAAGAACAGCAGCCTGCTCTTTAACTGAGAGTGCCTAAACCCAGCCCTGCAGATCCCCAGCAGCCAGAAGGCTGCAGCATGTTCTCAGCTGCTCATGTGCTGTTGCCCAACTGATCTCAGCAGTTCAGCCATTTTGGGTAGGAGTATTTTCTCCTCTGTCTCACTGTCTCATTTTCAGAGAGCAGCCTGGCTCTGGGCTGCTGTGCATTCAGGACACACTGATTCACCTGCTGCTTTTACAGGCAAATGACTGCCAGTGTTGCAAATTTGTTCAATGGCCCTTTTAAGTGCATGGCTGGCTTTGTAGCAAACAGCTCCCTTTAGATTAGGATAAATGCTTTACCAGGGAGATTAGTGCCACTGCACTTGTGAAGTCATGATATTCCCCACAAATAAAATCAGTGACTATAAATAGCCAGAACATCTTTCATCCTATGAGATTATGAGCTTCTTCCTTGCAAAACAGATGAGCTCATTGACAGATAATTTTGTGATAGCCAGATAGCTTCAACATAAGATTGAGCCCATCATCATTAGTCCAATTAAAGCTSCTTTTTATACCAGTGAAATAACTGACGTGCTGATAAACTGCTTCAGTTCATTGTTACTGCAATGAACACAGCTGCTCTGAACACATCCATGTAATCTAAAAGGTTTCTAAATGAGTTAACTCTTCCAGGAATCAGCCAGATTTCTGAGAGACTATCATGCTTTTTGTTCTGTGTTTCTTTTATTTACAGAGGCATTAAGTCCAATCACAAGCCGATCACACACAGTCGAGCAGAGCATAATATGAATGTCGCATGCTATTACTGTAATAGAAGTTGAGCAAGAGAACCTGGCTTGAGGCTACTTTTCCCATATTAAAAAAATACCTAACCTAACCTGCATCATTCTGACAGAACTAGGTTAGGGAGTGACTATTTGTGCATTTACATTGGCAGAGCAGGACATACCRTGAGGGACAGCAGGATGGGAAACAAAGACAGGGAGCTCTAACTCCAATTCAGCAGCAGCCAGAACAGCATCTCCCAGAACAGCCTCAGCAATGTGATCAAAGGATTTCACCACCATGCCAAGCTGCAGCCATCACTGAAGACAAACTGGGGCTCCAGTCTTCCTGTGCCCCGTGGGTGCCATGGCCCCCAGTCCCTGTGCAAATGGCTGTGCAGCTCCCAGGGCAGCATCTCCCAGGGCAGCATCTCCCAGGGCAGTTGAGAAGGGAATTCTTGTGTAAAGGTGTGGCTGTAGGTACAGCCATCAGGTTCCTGCCCTGCTCTCTGGGATAGATTAGAAGCATTTTCAAGAGCCACAGAAAACCTCTCTAAATGCCTACCTTTACTGTAGGTCCAGAAGAAACAAATCTTTCAGGTCAGCCTCTCCCTGCCCTGCTTCAGGGGAGGGGCTGTGGGGAAGACAAGCCTGCACACATTTATTTGGGGCTTGGAGCATTTGGTGCTGGCTGCAATTAAAAGTCCCAACTAAAACTGCCAAAGCCTTTTAGAAGTTTTATTAATCTGCTACGAGGCAAATGCTTGAACTTCAGACTTACTCATCCACAAATCTCTTTTTTGAATCACACACTTCCACTTCAAGCACTCACCACATTCGGAGACAAAGGGTTTTAAGCAGCTGCAGATGCCCATGCAGAAGCAATCACTTCTTCCTAATGCCTGCAACATTCCATGAGAACTTCCCAGYGTGAAATGCAACTGCACAGTCTCCTCTCAAGGTTCACTGCAGGCAGCAGTGCTGCACATGCACTAGAGGAGCTACAAAGTGGTATATTTTCACACTTAGAAGTAGTCATCACATACATACAGCYCATTATGGGGGCTAGGCAGTGACCTAAACAGAGCTTTTCAGCTGTTTGTTGCTATCTGCTACTGATGTTGCCACTAGAAATGCAAAAAGGCAACTCTGCATTTCCCATGCTGAAACACAAACCTTTAATGAGTTTATTTTGAATYGTGTCTCCAAGACCAGGCAGAGATAGGTAGTAGGCTGCACAGCTTTAAACAACCTGTCAAAATCCTTTTAGGAAACAAAATAGGACACATATTTTGAAGAGTTCCCATCTGTCTGAATTTCTAATTTGATTTTTGCAGCTCACACAGCTCAGATGGGATTTAGCTGAGAATTCATAACCTGAAGCTGGGTTCCTGAAGATTTCTTCATACCAGGATGGCACCTGCATAAGAAACTTCTTAAGCTGCTGAGCTGCAGCTCAGGCCCTAGGTCTCCTCTCTGCAGATAAGGAGGRTCACCCAACCCCCAGACAGGGTGCTCCTGAACGTGCCAGGTACACC
This sequence comes from Alauda arvensis, assembly GCA_902810485.1. Taxonomy (NCBI): domain Eukaryota; kingdom Metazoa; phylum Chordata; class Aves; order Passeriformes; family Alaudidae; genus Alauda; species Alauda arvensis. Next base: position 705,112 of record CADDXX010000145.1, on the reverse strand, counting down.
TGCAGGGGAGCAGCTGGGACAGAGGTGCAGCACTGAGCTCTCCAGCCTGGCTCTGTCTCTGGCCACCTCAGCCCTCCACCATTCCAGCTGGTCCCAGTACCAAGTTTTGTTAGTTGGTTTGGTTTAAAATCTCTTTGGAGATTGTTTACAAAGGCTTTGGCTCATGAGAAGCACGAGGCCCACTTGGAAAGGGTGGTGTACCCAGAGGCAGTGAATTCTACATTGCTCAGTTGTAGAACTCCACCTCAGAGTTCCCATCCAGGGAAGGGAGCCAGAGACAGCTGCCTCTTCCAAAGAAAGATCTTCTGGAGCCTACAACACCCCCTGATGTTATGAAATTTCCAGTGGACCACATCAGTCATGTGAGAAGCAGCGTTTACACTCAACCTTTCATCAAGAAGTACAGCATCATCTGTGTTGAGGATATCATCTTGTTTCAAAAATCCCACATCTGTTAGAATCCTTTAGCCTCATATTACAACATATAGTGACTAAAAAGAATTGCTTGTGTCCTGGTGTTTCAGTTAGTTTGTTTTGTGTGGCTGGCAGCATTTTGCCGTTTCACTGTTTCCCCAAGGCTGTCTGTCAGTTTTCCCTGTTGTTTGTGTGGACTTTTCACACACAACACAGAAGAGGAAAATACTACAAAACACCCAGGAAAATGTGATTATAATCCACTTACACTAGCCAGCAGGGGGATGTGCAGGACCAAGAACTCCTCAGACTTTCTGAGAAAAGTGAATGTATTTCAAATTTACTATGTCTAGTTAGCTGTAGAAAATACAGTTTCTATAACAAAAGAGCACAAGTCATTAGCCAATCACTGTCTCTGGCAATTTCAAAATCAGCTGAAGAAACACTATTTCATCTYTATTGATTAAATTATATAGAGCTTTGTAGGTTAAATGAGCATAAGAAGTCAGTGATCAACTTCTGCCTAGTACTTACATTTTTAGAAATACAAGCTGGGTAACACATTCTTTTTAGGATGGGAAAAAAGTATGTCGTTATCAAGGCAGAAAAGCCAGACATTTTTGATTTTTCCCCTCCAGTAATCGATAATTAGCTCTATTATTTACAGATCTTTAGTTTTACTTCTGTTGGTTTAACCAGTTCTGGGTTCGAGTCCCCAAAGGTAAGATCTGCACCCCTCCAAAGAAGGACACCTGTAGTAATGTATTTGTATGAGTTAGGTTATTCTGTGTACTAACTAAACTCTTTGTAATTTTATTAGAACACTTGTAGTTTTGTTATTTAAATTCTTAAGAATTTACTAAGGCTACTGAAGCAAAAACAAGACTAAAATAAAAACGAAGAGCCTGAAAAACTAACTATCAAGAATGCAAACCTCAAATRAAAGTAAGCTTGACGTGATGATAGACTTTGACCAATTAAGTGCCTTAAAAGGTGCATACCAGCCTCATGGAGAAAACAGAAAATCCAATCAAATAATGCGTGACTGTGTGAATATGCATCCTAGAATCTGTAACTGCTGCTTATTGTAAACAAAAAGTGACTTCTGCAGAACCASATTAGTTTGCTGTACAGAAGTCCTTTTCTYCTACAGACACCTAYTTTGAGCAATTCTGTCCCAGCAGCTCCAGCTGCTCCTCCAGACACTGATCTGAGAGCTGAGGCACAGGAAGCTCCATGGCCCTCAGTGTGAGATATTACAGAGAAATTTCCTTGCTAAACTCTTCGGTCCTGGTRTTATTACAGAAGAGCTGCTTTAAGAAAAACCATCCAGGACATGTAGAGCTCCCGTCCATAGGGGGATGGAGCTCAYAGTATTTTTTGTGACTTTTATGCCTGTGAGCAGACTTGGTGTTTAATACAAGCAGCTTTCTTCTGTAGGAGATCTTTCTTTCAAAAGATCTCCTACTGATCCAAGTGCCATCCACATCAAGTTCTTCAGAAGCCAGGGGAAAGCAGCTGGAACAGGAGGGAAAGAGCTCGGCAATGCCGCCACCGAAGAAGGACGTGTAKAGCAGGGAATCACTTTCTGAGTGCAGCAGGACGTGTAGGGAAGGGCTGACCASGAGATGGCGAGAGAGGAACACTTTTGGAAGCACATCGGGGCCGTGACCCGCTGCCCGCCCCCTCGGCAGGGCCGGAGTCATCCCACGGGACACAGCGATGTCCAGCTGGTTAATGCAAGGGATAGTTCTGCTCTCCAAACCCCGTCTGCTCTGGAAATCCGAAATTTTCTGAAAATCTGTAAAACCTGAGTACAAAAAGGAAATAACATCTGCAAATCTTTTGAGGCAGAAGGGGAGAAAATGATTCTCAATATTCTTAAGACATCATGGCTGTTTCTCAGAAGGCTGTGCAGACACTACACTCTTTGGCAGGTATCTCCACACAAGAAGCCAGAGACACTCAGATAAAACTGGAGCATTCTTACACTGTCACTGCAGCTACTATGGATCAGTATTCATCCAGAGAAAATCAGAACTCTGGACATTCAAAGATAATTCCTTATATGTTGCCATGGTTATTTTCTTCTCCTACTGAGCTGGAGAAGTCTGCAAGTCCAGAAAATACTCCGTGAATTAAACGGAACTATTAAATTCAAGCAAAGAGTTCTATTTCTAGACAACTGTTCCTATTAATTTAAGTCACTAATTCTACTATTCAATATCTTGGAAAAAGCAAATGGTATTTCCAGTATGGGATTAAATGTTTCTGATAATTTCAGTTTTCCTGAGAATCTACAACATACTTCRTATTCTGAAAATGAACCTAGACATCTATTTTTCTGAGGTTCATGAAGCCTTCACCTGTTAGCCAGTATTTGCTTTGGTTCAGACTGAAGTCAACCAGGGAATTAATTCTGTATGATAGCCAGACAGAGTTGTGATGGAGTTTTACCATCTGAGTGCAGCATAGGATGGTTTGATGAACAGTTTTCAGTGCAGATCAATTGACAGTGGTTACAATTTAGTGTAAAAGGGAAGCATGCTTACATTAATGTTCCAAAGTTAGTCTATCCCATTTTATTAAACTGTCACATTTTCACARGGGAAAATCTCCATTTTGAGAAGCAGTGTTGCTCAATATTCATCCATTACTTCTTTCCCCTTTTAATTTCCATTAATTTCACTTTTCCCGACCAATTTTCAACTAGGAACACTGGAAACTGTTCAAATCTGTCCTGATCAACTCTATGTTCCTATCTTGTGTATGGTAATATCTTAAATGCTCAAAATAAGAARGACTTCCTAGGAATAATCCACATTATCTGTTACACTGGAATCTTCAACATCACCTACTTCAATTCCTCACCCAGTGTCCAGTGGCTTTGTGCTCCATCTGGGTCCTCTGTCCATCCACAGAGATCCAGATGGCCTCAGCATTAGCCCCAGACCCCTGCACTCTCACTCAGTCATGCACATGAACTCTGGGRGCCACACAGGTGAGAAGGTCCCCAGCTCCATGCAGGAACAAGTCCAACAGCCCTGTAAGCTTCCTGCTTTGCACTGGCTGCACTGGATCATTCCTARCCCATCTGACTCTTTGGGATGATGCTTCCTGATGGCAGATCCTGCAGTCCTACTCTAAGTAACTTTGCCAGGGTAGCTTTGGGTCTCTTGGAAAACAGACAGAGACACTCATCTTCAGGGATTATACGAGAAGTAAGGCAGTGTTACAGATTGTGTTTTCTTCTGTATATCTGATGCTCACTTTGGTACCTGGGATCCATCTGTCACACTCAGAATGGAGCCAACTGCTTGGCAGCCTGCTACAATGCTCTTCACTTTTGTTTGCTAGTAACCTTTTGCATCACTGATTTAGGTGCTGATTGACTGTGTTTTCTTTTGCAGAACCCGGTAAGAAATATTTGGAAAACACCCTGTCAATGACATAACTACCTAYCATTCCAAGTGGGTTTTGTCAGTACTGCCTTACATAAAGAGTCTGCAAATATCCCTGGCTTGCTCCACAGGGAATCTCTTGTAAGACACATCTATTTGTAGAAACAGGGCCCCTAAATGACAGAGATGGACATGGGAGACTCATGCTAAAGACAGTCACACACTAGCAAACAGTTAAAAAAGAACCTCTCTGAACACTCAACTTAGGTAATCAGTGGCAGGGAAAGAGCACATGATCAGCTGTGAGCTATGGAGAAGGAACAAAATCCAAGAGGAAAGACTGAAAATAGCCTCCAGGTAGGTTCTCTGGGGAAATTCAAAACTCCATCCATATCAGCAGGCACCGAAGCACCTTTAAAACAGGCTCAGAGTCTTTCAGCAGTTCACCTCAATCTACCTGTGGTTCCTCTTGGCTAGTTCTTAGTCACTGGGTTTTGCACGCACACAGCCCTTCCCGTGGTTCCAACATTGCTGCTCTGTGGGCAACAAACACTTCACAGCCACCAGCCATCCTGCACCATCCTCTCCTGGCACACTCCCCACCTGACCTTGGAAGTGTTTTAAGGCAGGAGTGGGAGACAATCCTGCAGTGCCTCAGCTGTGGTGTTTTTATTGTCTGCAGCACAGAGGCAGCAGGGACAGGGTTTGGTGGGGTACAAGGCTCACTGAGCCAGGTGGCACTCCTCAGGGAGACAGCTTCTGCCCTTTGACAGCTCCTCTCCTCTGAGTCTTGCAGAGAAACAGTTGGCTGGGAGGCAGCTGTGGGTATGTGTCCAGGGGAGCAARCACTGAGGCATGCAGAAAAGCAGCTGCTCATAAGAAGTTCAGAAAACAAAAGTTTAAATGCACCCTTTAGCAGAGAAAACATAATGAGGACTATTACAAAATACTGATGCTGCAGTGAAAATTCCCTAGTATAGCTGATAATCTCTTCACCTTATTTGAGTATGAAAGTCTTCAATTCCCTAATAAACAGAATGTGATTTCAACTCCACCTATTCCCTGTACAGCACCTCTTTGCCACRAGAGTGCATCCTTGCAGCTTGCACCAGGCACAGCCCCTCTTGCTGCAGCACCAAGGCACCTTAAATCCTGAGTTGTCTTGTCCCAAGCAGCCCTGAGCACAGCTTCTGAGAAGCAGCTGTTTGCAAATGCTTAGTTTGATATAAGATCTGGTTTATAGCATGGCAAATCAATGGGATGGTAAGAAAATGCCTTGTAAATAGATTTAAGATAGGTGTTGTATATTGGCACACTAACAAGACACTGCTAGAAAAACAGTATCCAAAGCAATATTGCAATATCCAAAGCAATATCCCTAGCCAACTTCCTTAAGATTTCCTTGCCATATTACCCTTTTCCCTGAAATGCTAACAACAAAAAAAAACTACCCTAGTCCTTTAACTCACAATTCCTTACCAAATACTGGCTATTTCTTTGTCAGCATTACAAAAAAGTGTTTTTGTAAATTAAACTTGTCAGCAGATGATCTCCAGGCAYGTCTCTAGGAATAGGAACCAAGGTGAATATAAATAAAACAGTATCTGAAGTGTACTCTTGATATTACACAAAGTCTCACACACCCAAGTCTATGAGGCTTGTATGTGAACCAGGCAAAGGGAAAGCTGATGAAAACAGAAGTCTCCTCAAGCTTCCCCTTCTAAAACAAGCTGTTCCATTTTTGTGGATTTTGACTTCCCCATCTAGGCTTGTTCAGTTCTGTGCTTGCCCTGCATTGTTGGGTACAAAGCTGGAAACCTAAGGAGAATGTTGAGTATTTCCTACTTCGGTCAAAGAACATTCTTGCTGAGACCTATGAATTAGCAGGAGCAGCACAGCTGATCCCTAGACAGGCTATTTCATTTCACAGACATCTTTCTGGAACCTCACTGCTGTCTTCCCAGAAACCACTCCCTCTGGGAATGATCTTATACTTTACAGAAGTAGATGCATCACTTCTGGTATTTCCACAATTTCTCCATGACAACTGCCCTGTAAAAAAGCCACTGTAAATAATCCCTAGCAATCCCATTTCAGAGATAAARGCTCTACAGATTATACACTTATTCCTGAAAAATTTTCCTGGGCTGATAAACAGTTGCATTGTTTTGATTTACAGCCACACTGCACTGTTGGATTCCTTGTAAGGTCTCACTACCTGACACTTTGGGAGACTGACTGGTCTAGAAGCTGTGYCAAAGCCATGGGGACCCAGACAGCTGGATCAGTGCCCCAGTTTTGTCACACACCCTGTCACCTCACAACTGCCACATGAGGTCAAGCAAGTCCCAGAGCCTGCTGGTGCCTCACTCTCATTTCCACCTGTCATCTGTCTCATCTCTTCAGACTGGGAGCTCTGCAGAACAAGGGTTTCTTCTTACAAATAAGCTCAGTCAAGATCACAGGTGTGGTTTCCAGACACAACTGCAGCACAATGGGAAGTACAAAAGCAGAGCTGACTATTGTCTGAGACTGCCCACAGCATGAGGCTGCTGAGGCCCAAGAAGTGCTGTCAGAAGGATGTGTCAAGGGCAGAATTCGTGATGAATAAAATTGCTCATCTGAACGTCTAAAAGCAAATGAGTGTGCACATTAAAGTCATTAAATTCACTTAAGAGGCAGACAACTAATGTGATACACATARTCATGGATAATGAACAGACAGTGTAGTCACTGAAATGATCTAATAAATACTGGTGGCTGTTCTAAGATTCTCAATGACCTAAAAKGATTTTTGTTTTCAACTTCTTAAAAAGGAAGGAAGAAAATGCTTTTGCAGAAGAAAGGAGGATTAAATAGGGAGATCAATGCCCTTGGTTAAACAGATACATGTCAGAGAAAAATACTTATAGTAATAARTGGTGGTTATAAATATGGAACAGTCTTGGATGTGAAAAGAGAGGCAGGATATTGGTGTGAAGTGGTGGCACTCCTACTAGCAAGAAGACAAGAGTTCCTGGATAAAATAGCAAAATAGGGCAACAGAGAACAGCACTTAGAAAAACACTACAAAAATCTCAAATTTCTCATAGGTTGTAAAGGCCACTACTAGAAAACATGAACAAGAATATGATCCCAAAGCAGATATAAATATGTCCCAAATCTCACACAAGCAGTGGATTAATAACAGCCCATGGCAGGCAGGGACTCATCAGCAGAAAAGGAAGTGAGACCTGAATAGAAGGCTGGCCCTGGGCTGGAGGGCAGCAGGCCTTAGGCTGGCCAGGAAAGGCCAAGGTGCAATAGTTTTATTGAGTTGTTTTTTTTTTTTTTTTATTTTATTTTTATTGAGGTTTTTTTGGATTTTTATTGAGTTTTTTTTCAGTTCAAATACACTGAAACTGTGACTTTTCACTCCTCAGCTGATAGGATCTCCATCAGTAAAACAGCTAAAACAGCCAGTGGAGGATAAGGAGGTACTCTAAGTTTAGAGCAGTCTGATTAGCAAAAGGAGGATTTCCTGCATCTCAGCAATTACGAATCAGCTGCTACAGCTGTACCTGCCAGTTACTGGGTTTGGACTTCCAGGAATTAGGAATTATTATTCTTTACTTTTATCTCACATCACTAACAAATCAGCCAATCCAGRACAATTTCTGGTTGTATGCCTGAATGAGCACTTTCAAATGGAAAGTTTGTAATTCTGAACTTGATCCCTTTAAAAGAAAACTTCCCTCCTACAAGCAAATGTGAAGCAGCACAGTTATGCTGTCCCAAAAGCCACCAGGCACTGCTTACCATCTCTTTTCAAGAACTTCAGGCAATAGGTCAGATCCTGCTTTCAGGCATATGTGATTAGCTGGGGATCAAATTAATCACAGGTGAAAACACAGCTATGACAACCAGGTGAATGGGTGTACTCATGTATGTCTCAGGAAGTCCAAACATAGGTAGAACCGTTTTAAAAATACAGCCTTGGTTTTCCCATCATTCTAAAAACCGGAAGTATAATCTGCTATTTTCCATGATTTACAGTGGGATATCCATGATTTACCTGTGGGAGAAAAAGTCATCCAAGCAGATGGATAGGTTTCATTTTTCTACCCTCTTCTGGGCTCCAAAGACATCTGAGAGAAAAAGTCAATTCCACTCATTTTCTGCAATATTGCTTATTTGTGAGCAAAGACAGACACCCAGCAACAGGCAAGCCAAGGACATTGGTGCATGATAGAGGGACCACTGTGACATGTTCTTGAGTCTGGGCATCCTGCAACACCATTCTGTTACTATAACAAAATTTGGTTTTACAGCCACTGCTAAGAAGTTCTGAGCTGCCCCTAAACCTACACAGTGGAACTGGCACAAGCTTAGACAGTGACATTCCCTGTGGAAATACCAGCTGGAAATGGCTCCTGGTTTTCCACATGTCAGAGCTGGGGCAAGAAGCTGAAGACCTCATATTTGAATATTCTGGGCCTGGTCAAGTGGACAAATGATGGGACACAGCATCAGGCATCAGCCACTTCCAATGCACACGGAGCAGTTGGTATCTGGGTCAGGGATTCTGGGCTCTCCCTTGGCAGAATGGCTCTGTCCCAGAACTTTGCTGGCCTTTTGTGCACAGGGAAGCCCTCAGTGCCTGTCAGCAGAAGCTCCAAGACAAGTCTGGAGAGCTTYGTGTCAGCTGCCACCTTCCTGCTCCCCTGATTTTAGGAAAGCCAAGGAAAACAGTAACTTGTGGGTCAAGATCCTCCATTGCCAAACAACACAGTAGGACAATTTGTCCTCCTTGTTCAGGTTCCCTCTATCAGTAATTACTGCTGGTATCTTTTATATCCAGCTGGATAAACAAATGACCTAGCAGCAGCCAGGGCTCAGAGCTGTTTTTACCTTGTAATACAGGTTTAAGAAGCCCAGTCCTCCAACCCCCGCAGCAGGTGCTTAAAACAGACAGCAAGTGATGAGTCATCCCACTAACAGAAGAATTGTATCCATTATTTACCACTCCCTGGGGTTCTGTGCTGCTTGGAGATGGCCTCCATCTCCTCTCAATCATTTAACACATTCCAGTTCAGTGCAGTTAATACAGCTCAGAGCATGGATGTTGTCCAGAAGAATCTCTCACTGACTGTTCTTTTTGTGCAATCTCCTCCCCAGCCTCATGTTCCTTCACCAGCCTTATAACCTCTTGGCAATGGTTCAGCTCTTTTTCCCTTTAAAAATTCATCTGGTGTTCACAAAAGGTGCTGGCCTGCCAGCACTCAGAACTGCAGSCTGGTGCTGTCCCACAGAGCAGGCACTGCAGCTGCAGGGAGGCTGTGTTGTGTGGCACTGACCTGAAAATGCATTTCAGCCCTTTGATGAGGCGCAGTCTTTGGAGGTCAATTAGATACATTTACAAACAAATCCATCTCTCACCYTCTAGCTGAGAATATGCAAGGTCCAGCCATACAGAGCTGGACTAAATATSCCTCTGGCCCCACTCTCCTGGATCTCCTGGTGTCCAAGCTAGATGCTCAGGGAACAAGGCTAGAGGGAAAGTACTAGCCCCAAATACCCTTCTACAGACTCAGAGACTTCCTGGGTGAGAGGTATTGAGTGGTGCCTAGAGAGCATGGATGTCTTTTCCATAAACTTGTTCATGGAAGTCTTTGGCATCTGCAATCCTACAGCAATAATCTCGTATTCTCTACCTGTTGCAATAACCCTCATATTCTTTTCCCTCTTGTGGACCTCCCACATGAGGTTCACATGACCAGAGAAGAGAGTGRTAATTGTTGCCTCGTGTGCCAATGACCTCCCCCAGGGCACAGGATGAAATACAGCACATCTCTGGAACTCTGCTTTACCTGGGTCAGAACAGGAGTTTAAACAAGCAGGCTTTTGGAGGACATCTCTGGGTGAAGAGGTTTGAAATGTGCGAGGTGACCTCTTGTTACAGCCTAACAGGCAACATGGACAAACCCCCAGGTCATTAAATGGTRGGTTTTGCAATGCAGCTAACCTGGAGCAAATACTGAACACACACTCAGCAGTGGGCCTGGAGCTTCCTTCTGATCCTCCCTATTGATCCAAGGGAAAATGCAAGTGCTCTCACACCACCATCCTCCCTCAGGGAAAYAGCTAAAAACCCTCTTGTGTCCCCATTCAGCATTTCTGGAAGGAAGGTGTACACTGAATATTTGCAGCAGCAACTTAGAAAGCAGTGAAAGTTGGAAAGGATTTAGAAATACTCAAAGACAACTGGAGAAAAATGTTCATTACATGTTTGCCAAACACAAACAAGGTTTCCTGGGAAATGTTTTGAGTTTTCATTGCAAACTACAGTTTCTTGAGGCAAAATTGTAAATACAAGATTTCAGAGTGATTCCCCTCTCCATTTTTGACAGAAATATGACTACATATAAATCTGAATAGAAAGATTGTTTCTTTAAGTTTATTAAATGTTTGGTAAAACTAATATTTGCTAAACCAACTCAACCAACCCTTCTTAAAAACCTTTAACAAATGGAAATGCCAAGAGGTGATGAAAGTGAAATAAAAATAAAWTTTTTGCCATTTAGAAGACTTGGTGAGTTAAAAAGAAAATAAAAAATGAATTATGGAGAAAGAAATTGGAAGATTTTTTTAAAGGTAGAATTCGATAGGAAATCCAGTGTAAATTCAGGGTTTCAAAGGGAYAGCTCTGTGCCTGAGCACTTTGGCATTGATTCATGTGAGCAAGAAAAGGAGCTGTTGCTCCTTCTCCTGGTGCAATTCCRAAATATTCACTGAAAAGTTGATTGGTTGAGTCTTACCCAGGCAGAGCAGAGCAAATGGACAGTGAGGGTATTTATTCATCAGGGCTTTGGACAAAGCCAAAGTGCTTCAGTCTGCCTGGGAACCAGGGAATACACGTTGTGYAGGTTATGACTTCAGAAGAGTTTTCTCCAAAAAAGACAAATATGGATTACTCYAATGGAATAATCAGTATTTCACAACCACAGCTACTTCCTTAACTCATTTCTGCAACCAAACACAGACAATACCATGGGTTGGTGTTTGACTGGACTAAATCCATTAACTCAATTTTAAGCACTACCAAGTATTACTTCTTGTGCTCATTTTCTATCCAAGTATTTTAAAGAATTCTTGGGATGTGGGTCTGTATCTTCTGGAATACATCATGAAAAGAGAGCATTTTTSTGATAGCTTTGGCAATATTTCTCCACACTACCAATTGTCACAGGAACTTTCAGTTGTCTCCTAGACTTTTTCACAACTTATTTATGTGCAGCTATTCTTAAGTCAATGAATTCTTCATGATTACACAGGAGACAGACTGGCAAATATCCTGTATGAAGTAATCAGTTGCAGTAACTGTGCTCTTAATGTAACATGACAGCTCTTCACTCAGCAGCTGCAAAAGATGCTCTGCTGTTATTTAGAGCTGTTAATTTTATTTATATTTTGAGCTTACACAGTAAGAGATTATGCCTGAATTGTCTTCAAGCTAAATGAACAGAAAGTCTGTGTGCAGTTGGAGTACACAAAACCTTGTGTGGGCCTGTTTCCCTCTGGGTGAACTGGGAATGACCCCTACCTAGCCAGTGGAACCCAGCAAGGTAAAAATCTCTCATGATTTTACCCAACTTGAAGTTATAGATATTCAGACTATGGACTCATAGAGTCAGGGGACAGTTTGGGTTATAAAAGACCTTACAGGTCACCTGGATCCAACATCCTGCCATGGRCAGGGACACCTTCCACTAGACCAGGTTGCTCCAAGCCTCATTCAAGCTGGCATGGAACACATCAGGGATGGGGCACATACAGCTTTTTTTTGTTTGTTTTCTTTCCTTCTTATTTTTTTTTTAATTAATTAATTAATTAATTAAAACCATGACTATGAAAAKATTTATTGTCTTGGATCCAAAAATCTACCACCTTGCTCTACATGCAAAAATTTCAATTATGACCCTGTGCTGTAGAAAATAGTAATATATTTATATTATGTGCAGCAAAATGGTGGGGGGAGATGAAACAGAATGAGCAAAGGCAAAATACTGAAGTAATTRAAAGAGAGAAATTAATCTCCTTGCATCAAATACTTGTGATAAATGTAACATATGAATGCAAAAAGAAAACACCCTGCCACACATGGCTCAAACTGAGCTGCATCTGCAATGTGGTGAGTGAGCACCAAATCCAGCAAGACTCATGCTGCACTTTCATTCCACATCATTTCTTCAGGGAACTGCAGTGACAATAACTCTTCATCTTTATGCTTATTCACAGCTCTCTGTGTGCACCTGCCTGCTCTCACAGGACTGACACAAAGCAGCATCCYGTTCCTTTTTCCAGAAGGAGGAGCACACAGGGGTTTCTGAGCTGGGCACAGCAGCCTCCCTCGCTGTGCTGCTTCTGTGGCCACGTTGGTGCTGCGGGCCATGGGGCAGGCCAGGCTTCCCAGCTCACTTCCCACGGCACTGCAGACCCTCTGACAGGCTGCCAAGTACCTGAGGAACCCCACGCTGCCAGCTCACAGTCCTACCACTACCCACAGCAGAGAACTTTCTGCATCCAGGATACACCTCCCCAAATCTGGGAGAGAACAGGACTGGACCAGCAGGCTTTGGCTGTACCCACACTTTACCCACACTGAAACTTTCCTTCTCAGTGGTTTCTGCTGCCTCTGATTCCTTAGAACCTGCTCCCAAAAGCTGCCCCATTCAGTGCTGTTTCTGCTGGCTGCTCCCTTTGTTTCCTACCATCCAACATTTCCATGTGGTTCYCTGGAGATGAGCCCCCTCTCTTTCTGTCTGCCTCAGGTGCCTCCATGGTCTCCTGCAGGCCCGTGGAACAGAGTGCAGTGTAAACACAGCTGCATCTGCAGTCCCCAAGGGATATCATGCACAGACCTCACATATAACATATAATACATAACATATACAATGCACAGACACTCACATATAATATATAGCATACAATGCACAGACACTCAGCTTCTCTAGCACTGTGCAAGAAGTAAACTTGGCAAACTTTTTAAAACAGCATTCCATGTTTTGGTATCTTACTTGAGTTCCTCATGACATCAGCATGGSAGTATYTGCTTGACTGACAGCTGGACTGAAATTCATGCAGCTCAGTTTTTAAGGTGCAGGAGTGTTAAGAAAGCCATGAATATTAATACACTATAGAATCTGAGTGCATGAACCAACACACTTTTATGACTCATCTGTGACACCATTTAAGCATTCTAAAGAGTGAGAAGTTGAACAATGCACAGATGGTCTGCTTCACATTGAAAAGAAATTMGTATTTTTGTACTTTATGACAGTAGTTTGAATTCAGTGAAGCATTGTAACAGATAAGCTGGAGCTGCTGACATTTGCAAGCAGTGAAAGGGTACTGGGTGCTGAGGCATAAACTCCAGCTGACAAAACAGTTCCTCTCAAGTTTTAGCGGGAGGTTAATACAGGGTGGGTTGTGATGATAATGCTTTCCAGGTTCAGCCCTTTGTGGGAAGGTCAAGCCACAAGCACAAATATCCTTGGACCCCAGCAYTGCCAGAGTCACTGCAATTTAGCAGCAACTGTAATTTCAATTATTGCATCTACAAGTGGAAGTAGAGGTCACAGGTAAAACAGCTTCTCCTGGGTTCTTGCTGAGCTTGCTGTAGTTATTCYTTCATAAGTCTGGCTTAAATCAAGCCCTGCATGCAGCCAGGAGGGCACACTGCACACGTGGATGTGGTTTGGATTTTTGGGTGGTTTTTTTGTTTATTTGCTTGCTTGGTTGTTTTAATAAAATACACATGGAAATATTTGCTACAAGTATTATACAAGTCTCTAGCTAAAGGATTGAGGAGAATGTTTGTTTGCCATAAGTGGAAGAGGATCTCATGATAGCCAAAGAAAGAGAAAAGTTTTTTAACTCTCTTAAGAAAAGAAATCTTGTTCCAATCCCCAGGTACATGCATTTTCCTAATTGTCACWGTTTCATAACTCTTCCAGACAGAAAGTTAAATACTAGGCATTTACTCTAATGAATGTTATATGTATTGTACATGTAATTACCATATGGAGGTAAAGATATGTTATCCCAGTAGATTCTACTGATTCTAATGCTGAAGAAAAAGCAAGGTGAGACCTGGGAAACTTGGACCTTCCATTCTGAATMCTTTGATTCTGGTGGATTCTGGAATGTTGTACAAATTTCTTCTGATAGATTCCTCCCTTTTAGGCAGTTCTGAAATCAATAAATGCATTATTAACTACAACACTCACAGCAGGACAGGCAGCATATCTATTACACTCACTCAATTTCAATTGCAATTTCAATTGCAAAACTAGTTGCTCAGACTGGGAATCTGGGAGAGAAAGATTAAATATCTGCTCTTAAAATACAAAGATCTTGAGCCCAAACTTTTCATGATTGAAAATTAAATTCTTATTMTTTCTTGCTTTTACAATAATTTCTGCCTTATGCCTGAGAAATTTCCTGACAGATTTTGACCAAACTGAAATGTTTCTGGTCAGGTGCAGCTGTAACATTTTGCAATGAGAAAGTTTTCAACAAAACATTCCCAGCCAGCTCTCCTTTTATACAATTTGTTCATTTAATGATCAAGATTTTCTGGTAGCTCTAGAAACAAAGCCACTGAAAAGCCCAGCCTCACTCATTATTGTGTTATTGCTTGTCCTTTCCACCTGCAGCCAGTTTTGTAGCTGTGTCCAGAGAGTGGCTTTGGAAGAGCTGCCAGCCTGAGGGATGTGCATTTAACAAGCAGAGTTTAGGATGTTTGCTAGCCAGGTTTCAACACTCCTCAGACACTGGGCACTATCACTGGAGACAGAAGGAATTTCTAGCAACTCTCTTACAAGTTTTAAGCTCACAATAAACAGAAAGATTTGAGCCAAGATAAAAATATCACCTTTGTAGCCCTTGGCACAGGGAGAAGCAGAAGAAACAAATCTCCTGAAAACCTTTGTAACTGTGGGAAAGTCAAATGACAGTGGAACTAAAAAAAGCACAAYTTCTTTTCCACCTGAATAGCCTTACAAAGACAGAGAGCATTGGCAGCTGCTATTCACAGCCACTGGGGGCCAAAGCTGAGAAGCAGAAGCAGAAGAGAGGGAAAAGCCCCCAAACTTCACAATTAGCACTGGACTTCCAAGGAGAACCAATGCACAACTGTCACACAGAAATTCATGGTAAAGAATCACTTAATGTGTTTTTAACACGTGGGAGTCACACGATTCTTTAATCACATTAATGTGTAATGAGTGAGAGTTCCTTACAGAAATGATGATTTAGAGGAAGCATAAACTAGACTAGAGGGTTACCTACCTCACTGTAAGTGGGAGTAGCTGRCCCCTGTATATGCCAGAAAAATAATCTTTAGTTCCACTGTAGCTACAGGCACATGCAGCATGGATATTCCAAAACCTGCATGCTACCACACTTGAACAAGTAATTCCTAGTGGTCTCTAACCATTGCTATTTTTCTGACTCTGTCTCTACTTACCTCCAACCCATCAGCCTTGTACTTGCCCTAAAAAAACCATCTAGGGGCAAATCTGGATGATTGGTCAGTGTAAGAAACAGATCTTCCCCATGGGGAAATCTCTTTCATCAAATTTTAATGCTTGCTTCCAACCCTGCAGCTTCAGCCACAAAGCACAGACAATAAAACAAGTCTCCATTATCATTGAGTGTACAATATTGAAAGTTCAAGAGTGCTCATAATTCCATTTGGATTTCCATTTAGGATGAGACCACTGTTCCACAAATTACACTGCCTATACACAGCTTTTGTAAAGTGACACTAAATCTCGTTTCTTAATACTGTCYCAGTGATCTCATGTCATAAGTACAAGTACACAGACAGAGAAAAACAGGGAAAGAACTTTTCAAACTCTTCCATTATGCTGCTCCTTCTACAAAAAAGACTATAAATTTGAGAAACAGACAATTTGCATCCTGGGTGTCCATTAGCAAAGTCATTACAATCCCCTTATTATGTAAGTTTACAATGTAAAAACAACTTTAGTGCAATGCAGTGGAGACCCACTGATGATCTTTCAGAATGAAATTATAACAAGCTTCCTCTGAAGATGAAATCACAAAGGAAATGGAGCAGTTTTAATACAGCATCTACAGCTTTTCAAAAGAACATAAGGAATTAAAGACTGTAATTTAAATGAATGCTGTATTATAAGCAATAAAGCCCAGCAACATATAAGCCATGTACTTTGAAATCTTTGCAGCCTGCCCARGTGGTGCCATTTCAGTGTCTGCTCTGCAGGGGATGATGACCCCTGAGCACAGCAGGTCCCAGGTGTGTGAGGTGRACACAAGGCTGGACAGGAACCACCTGAGTCCCTGCAGTGCACAGGGGCAGCAGAGCAGCACAGAAATGTGCACAGCCCAGGGAGCAGAGCTGGTGCTGGGCACTGCAAAGCACCTGTGTGAGAGGATGCTCTGCAAGACAACAACTGTCCCTAAAGCTTTAGACCCCAATTCAGCAAAACTTCCAAACAGACAGTTTTGTTTTAAGCATGCATTCACATGGCAGCACTTCTCCAAAAGTGGGTGGACATTTGTGCAAGGTCCTAACACAGATGGAATAAAGGCTGTATTTACATATTTCTTCAGTCTGAGTAGGCAAATAATGTCTGGCTGATTTAACCAAGGGAAGATTGTTATTGATGTAATATATTTCTTAGCCATTTTAAAATAAGCCAATCAATAGTCCTTCCATTTCCTCTCTGTCCCACTGGACAGCAGTAGCAAGATTATTTTTTCCCCAATACTCATCCTAGTTTTCCATTAGCTTAACATTCACCCTCTGACTGATCCTTGAAATAATCCATTCTCCTCTTCAGTGGTCAGATCCTCTAAAACGATTATGTGATAAAACACACTCTATATCTGTTGTTTCTATTTTTTTTTCAAAGATAAACCCATGCTAAAGCCACTGCTGAGGGAAGGGTTAGATGGACAGAGCTCAAAACAAACCCAATTGTTATGCTCCTTCTGGTCTCAGAACAGCTTCCAATTAATGTATCAGAACCCTCCCCTGGCCCAAACCAGAGCAGAACAGAGCAGAGCTGTTCTCTGAAATGCTCTAAAGGGACAGAGGTGCTGACACACAGCAGTGCCTGTAGAAGCCACATTCACCTCACTGATTACAAAGAGAGATTTRTGTGAAATGATAAATGCCTAGATAAGAATCTTCCATCCCACCATAAAATGTAGCTTATGCCCAGATGCAACACTATCAATAAAGATAAAGAACATCAGCAAAGGTCTGAAGAACAGCATTGTGAATGTTACTAAGAAAATGCTTTGGGCATTTTCAGATAAAAAATCTGCAGCAGGTGTATAAATAGAAAACAAACTTGAATGATTATTCCAGAACTAAGGTTTSCTCTTCCAAACTCTTTCTGGGAGAAGTTTCTATATGAATACAATATATATGCTAAGACAWAACTCAAGAAGGTGTGCAAAAATAAATAATGCCCTCCCTGGCTGACAAGGTCACTCAAGCACAGTCCTTGTCACAACTCCTGCAAGTCATCACATTCAGTGCTCYCTTCTAGACATCCCAGATAGCTTCAGACATCTCAGATAGCTCTGAGCTTTCTGAGCAGGCACTATTTCATTAAAAAAAGAAAAAAAGTTGAATGTAAAGTTTAAAATTGGAAATCATGTCCCAGCTGAATATTGTACTRAGGTCAGCTGGAATGCTCAAACCCAGCCCCAAATCATCATGAGCAAGAGCCAAAAATCACAAATGTRTCCCATATAGCTGCCAGCAGTTTCAGCTGGCACTGCAAATCTTGGTCACAATACAAAAATCTGTGGTATGGGMAGTGCTGACAGTGCAGCACAGCCAAAATAACAACAACATCTCTCAGTATCACAGGTCCAGCAATCTGCAGAGTAAGTGTTCAAAACCTCATGCTCAATATCACATCCCAGTCATTAGAACACAGGCTGGAAGAAGATTAGAAAAAATATTTGTCACTACAGAAATGCCTCCAGATGATTTGGAGCTATGAGGAGCATCATGGATGTGCCATAATTCCCTATAAAGCTCCCTGTGCTCAGGAACACTGCCCAGATTGGACTGGGCTCTCCAGCTGCTGATCCTTGTCATCTGCTCAGGTTTAAGGTCCCAGTCCTGCATTTACTCCCATGTTTTCCCTTGTCTCTGCTCAGTCCAGGCAAGTTCACTGGACCTGTTTGCACCTGGACACCAGAACACACAGGARTCTTTACAGGACCAAGACAGGACAGGTTAATGCACTGTTATTGCCAGCCCCTGGCTTTTTTAAACTGATCCTGGCCCAAAGACAGAGAAAAGTGGAAGAGGTTTGAATAAAATGTTTTCAGTGTCACACATCAGTGTCACTGCTCAGTGCATAACAAAAAGCCATGCTGGGAATTCATGGAGAGTGAGACACATATGGTTTGGCAGCACCATCATAAATTCCTGTTACCACATTAAACAAATTGACTTTGAAGAAGGAAAAATAATTAGGAGACAGAGAATTCTCATGGTAGAAGAACACACAGCATTAATGAGCATTGCTRTTCATTGCTCATATTCCTGCCTGTCTGCTTTTGATACACAAGTGCTCTATTGCACACCAGCTGGAACTGCTGCATAAAAATGTAAGAATGAAAACCCACTTTTTTCACTTCTTTCAGATTATTTAAAATAGAAGTAGAGAAGGTGTCAGCAACGCACAAAGAAGATGACAGCAGTACAGATCAGAAATGAACAGGAAATTGCAGGATATGATGAGGAGCAAAACCAGGACAGTTATTTACCAGTTAAGAAGACCCAGGTTATGGCAGCTGCCTCTGGATGTTYCAGAGATTGTGCAAAAGAGAGAAGCAAAACCTGGACTGGGGACCAAGSCAGCACATGAGAGAGGAGTGCAGTGTCTCTGCCTGCTGCCAGGGCAGGTACAGAGAGCAGCAGTTCAGCATCTTTACAGTCTGAAGGGGTTCTGCTCATGTTGTCCTGTTCTCAGAATCCTGGAGCAAAGCTGATGACCCTGCTGAGCTCCTTTGGTGCCACTGAGCCCTCTGCCCTGAGGTGATGGCAGGCAGGARCAGCTTCAGTGAAGGCAAGGAAAGCACTGCAGGATGGCAGAGAGGTGAGTTCAGAGCACAACAAATGGGTGCTCAGGAATGGGAGCYTGGGAGGGAAGTGTTGGGATGTAAAATCCCTCCAGACCCAATCCACACAGATCCAGGAGTCCTCAGAGATGTGAGGACTGAATTACAACCTTCAAAGGAACAAAAGTACATAAATCCACACAGACATGAGGTAGAAATGCAAGTTTAGTTTTAAATAARTAGAGGATTTTTAAAGTGCCTTAAGCAAATAAGAGACTGAAATAATTTGTAAGAAAAGGACCCAAAGCCCAGTTTAAAGTTCAGCAGCTTTACCTTTTGCAAAGATAGTTAAGTTCTAGACACAACCAAAATAATGCAGCCTTGCTAAGCATTCCTAGATGGAACAGACAGAGCTACAGGCATAGAATTTGTGTAAGAATTTACTATTACCTTCACACATCAATCTTAGCTTAGGAGAAGTTTGGCACTATTGTAGAAAATTCATATTTTAGCCTGATTGGCCAAAAATAAAATAAAATTCACTGCTTAGAGAATGCTGGAGAAACTCACTCACAGAAAATACTGATGCCACTGTTGTTACTGCTGTGACTGCTGCTGATGAGATGCTGCTMCTTCTGCTTGGGACATGGGGACTTCAGKCATGGATTGTAACCCCAGTGCCTTCCTGAGACTGATTCTAATGATGCAATAAAGGGCTTTACTTCTACAACACCCCAGCTTCTATAGTCTGCAAAGAGGACATGCCCTAAACTGGACAGGAAGTATCACAGAAGCCCGGTCCCAGTCCAAGAGAAACTGCAGCCACCACTTCAGGCACCTCCTGGCCCTCCTCTCCTGCCTGGGAACAYGTGCACAGGAGGAAAGGAGGGCTGAGAGGAGAGGAGCTGAGAACAGGAATCACTCCCCTCACCTGCAGGCAGGGASCTTTCCCAGGTACAGCAGAGCTGGCAGTGTCCCCTCCCCTCACTGCCACACAGCCCCACCACAGCTCAGTTCACACCCTGAGGGTGTCCCAGGAAACTCCTSTCCCCCAGACAGGACTCCCTGCTCTTGGACTAACAGTCTTAAAAAAAACCTGACCCTRTTCTTAACCCTCAAAAGGCACAGTTGAAGTGTTTTGAAGCCCCCCATTTTGGAGTGAGAAAGGGAGGGAAAGAGGGACAAGAACAAAAGAGTTGTAGGAGTCACTGGGGCCTGGAGAAGCTCCTCAGGACACACTCAGCTGATGTGGGCACAGAGAACCCACCCAAAATGCTGCTGGTGCTGYTTTCCCTGAGGGTTATGGCCAAAGGGAGATTTTGATAGAACAAAACTCTTCCCTGTGGAAGAAAGAGATTCCATMGATCATTCCTCCCCTGAGTGCACAGAGAGGCCAACAGCAGCATTCTTCTTGACCTTGGCAGAAGTGAGATCATCAGTCACACTGCAATTCAGATAAAGGAAAAGTGGGGGATCAGGTGGGAGGGAGAACATGCACACATAAATAATYTCCACTCAAGCACAAGACTTAACCATGTCCCTTTTTCTACCCAGTATAGAGTTTATGGGGTAAAGTAGGAAAGACCAGATTAGATGAAAATGATAGACAGAGAAAATATGCAATAATTACTAGAATTAACAATTTCCTAGCTGGGCAGGCAAAAATGGAATTTGGGATTTTCTTTGTGTAACTGAATGAAATTTTTAAGTTAAGCCTCACKCCAGGCTTGCAAGCCCCATCATTTTCTGCTTACATTATCTCTGCAGCAAAAATGGCAAACCAGAAAATTATTTTTGCAATATAAAAGCTCCCTGAAGGATGCTGCTGATCTGAGCTACTGTGGGAACAAAAGGCAGATTTAGAAGYACTGGACATGGAAACAATGACAGTTAAAGGAATGGCCTCCATGAAGTGAGAGATTCTTCCCTGTCCTGCCCCAGGGACACAAGAACAGTAAAACTGTATTTCCCAAGAGTCAGGGATCCAGCTGCTTGCTACTCTGAAGTTTTTAAGAAGCAGCATCTACTGGGATGATTTTATTTTTGAATGACTACAACTGCTCTGTGACTCTTTCCCCTCCTGCAGGAGCAGCTRGGTCACCTGCAGCTGCTCCCCAAGGCTGCTGAACTAAAGGAAGCTGCAGGCAGTGTCTGAGTCTGGCTCCCAGACCTGAGCACAGTTCCACTGAACTTCAGCCAGGACCTGCATGGTGTGAGCCAAGATCAGGCATTCCATGAGGGAAAGGGTTCCTGCAGCAGATGTGGCAACACTCAGGACTCTGGGGAGAGCAGGAGTCCCACTGCAGACTGGGGGAGTTCCCCACCAAACTGCAGCCTGCAGGCAGCCACAGTGCCCTGAGCTTCACAGTGTTTGCAAAAAAAGAYAGAGCTGTTGCAGGGTAAATCCATGAGGCCTCATTTTCAGCTCACCTGTTCTTCTGTTTGTGTGAAGTTCTGGATTTAAAACAGGAGCAGGAAGAGTAAAATCTGCCTGAGAACAGCTATTTSCACCAGCTGAGCCAACAGGAACCACTCCAGTCACTTCTGGCCCATCTGGGACCTTCAGTGCTTTTTGGTCTCCAAGAATTTCTTTTCCAAATGTGCAAGGAAAACTCCCTAGAACCTGTCACCTACTGAGCCAAAACCTTCCAGCACTCCCTGAGGCTCAGTCAAACTGGATGCAGAAGTGGACACAGATTTTTAGATGGCTCGTGAACTCTTTAGACCTTCAGTGCTAGAATTCCTAGTGGATGGTTTTAAACCATGATTCAGGACCTCATGAGCAATTGTTCAAAACCATGCAAGATATTATTAGCATGTGTCATGGCTGGAAAACKCCTTTTACTGTGCTATTTTCTGAATGTGAAATTCTTCACTGATGCTCTRTTTTCAGGAGAGCAGAGTTTTTGAGGGCTCTTGGAAAATCTCAGTATTTGAGAGGAAACAGATTTGTCCATGTTATTTTTTCCACCAAAGAAGTAAA
Source organism: Alauda arvensis (assembly GCA_902810485.1). NCBI lineage: Eukaryota > Metazoa > Chordata > Aves > Passeriformes > Alaudidae > Alauda > Alauda arvensis. Next base: position 683,197 of record CADDXX010000145.1, on the reverse strand, counting down.
GCACACAAATTCCCTTCTCAACAYAACTCTTCTTTCATTTCAGAAAAGTGTCAAGATTCTTATAAAAACCCCACATGGGTATACAGACAAAGAGCAACTCAAAATACAAGTCATCACCATAAATCAGACACCAAGATACCACTTTGTCAGCTTTAAAAGTGAATAAATTTATCTTGGTAGAAGTAACCTTCATTGCCAAGGTGAACTGTTTTTCTATTAATCTTTGGAGATATTTAAAAAACAATATGTACCCTTTAAAAATCCTCTTACACTATTAACATACATTTCACAAGGCCAAGAAGGCAAAAAGAAAATAATAAAATGTCATTAGAATMTTTCCAGAAGCTCTGCAGATACAAAATTTGCAAGACTTGCAAATCCAGACATAATACAATCAGCAGCAGCAGCCAAGTTAGAGCACTGTACTCAGATCTGCAGCTGCTTCCCACTCCATAAGGAAAAGGAAGGCAAACATAGTTTGCCTTCTGTTTACTGGGGGGGAAAAAAAAAGGCAAACTCCAGTGGTTTCTGGATTATAAGAGTCCAAGGAAGTTAAAATTGCCAACACCAAATGAAATCCCATCCATTTKCTAGACACAGARATGGTTCAGAAATCAAAATGTGWTCCATTTYAAGACTGGTGCAGTGGTTACATYGCTGCTTTTCTGTCAGGGTTTTCCTTCTGTGTCTCTGAAAGAAGACACTTGCAGCCAGACTGCCTTGGCAATGARATTAGTCTTTAAAGGCAGTATAAATGAAATACAAATGAAACATGGAGCAGTGGAAGGAAATGCTGCCCAGCTGCCAATTTGCAGTGCTCAGGTTGCAGTTGGGGAGCACCCACAGAGAGCTCCAGCCCTGCCTGCAGCTGAGCATGTGGATGAGGGGCTGTGCCAAGCTCTGGCACCCCCAGCTCTGCTCTGTGCCAGCTGCTGGGACAGCTTTGCTGCACTGCAGRCACAGCTGGGGCTGATGGGGCTGCACAACGTGGCACCTGCACTCCCAACTTAGTCTGAAATTCCCATTTCCCTATCTCTGAAACTCTCATGCAATTTCCATGCTTAGCTTGGACTAGCAGCTATTMCTTTGAGKATGTAACTCACTTCAGTTTGGAAGGATTGCTCATTTTTTCCCTTCCAAAGTTAGGTTTGCCCATGTGAATTTTCCTTCCCCTCAAATGCAGTTGTGAAAAATCAGTGTGTAAAGGGAATGCATCACCCCACATGACCTGCAGAGCTGTGGTAGCTCTTTTTCCTTTGAACTGTGCCTCTGAAACCTGTTCAGCTCAATGCACATMTCTGCAGACAGCAAACACACAATATGTGCCCCCAGGAGATTCAGCTTTTCTTTTCTCTTTATTGTTAACTTAACGAGGCTAAAAGCTTGATCTTTTGCTCTCTGTAAAAGGAAACCATATAAACCTCATTTTGCCCTGAAACTATATAAACTTCTCCATGCAGCCTCTTTAGCCTAACAAAAATATTAATGAAGCTCAGTTCCAGCATCTGTCTTTGATTCTCACATTTTGTTACAGCTGAGATATTTTTTCTAAACTCATCCTTTTCTGTCTGTTCATAAATGAAAAGAACAGGGTTCCTAYGAGAGCTCTGCAAGGTAAAAGATGACAGTTTGCTGACTTATCATTACACCAGCAGATGAGGCTGTTTGTTTKTATTTWCCTCAGTGCATTTAGACAACAAAYCCAAGAGGAAAAGAAAAGCTCTACACAAGAACTGCCTGAGTGGCTGCACTGCCACTCAAACAAGAAGAACTTTCAACATGGAGTGTGAGCCTTTTTCTCACAGAGAAGCTCTGGCATTTCAGCTATCTTGTTTATATCCAGGCAACTGTCCCCAGTGTGTATGCACAGAATTAAATCAGAAAAGCTTATTCCTGCACAGGAAACCAATCTGASACAAGGCAATCTGATTTGACTAATCATGAACTGCACAACTATCCATYTGTCATACAAATGTATTTGTAAAAATATAAACCAACATTTTTTTTTGCCTCCATACTTTGTTCCTGGTGTGAAAACATATGCAGAGAGACTAAAAGTGCTGTTCTGAGAGGAATGATCTATTCAGTTCCCAAATTATCTCCTACCACTATCAGTCTTAGAATTTCTCCTTATCTACATAGTCAAATTGCACCTGTCATCCTCACAGCCACTTTTCTCCTTACATGTGAGGACACACAATTTCAGAAGCTTGCACTCCCTCTGGGACTGGCAGATGGAGTTACACAAATAGCTGGATCTGGAAACAGTTCTGTTCCTGTGGCTGTGGGGAATTTCACACATCCTGCTGCCTTTGGAATTGCACAAGTTACAGCAGAGGGATCACACATAACTGTTTTCATAAAATCAGAAGGGAAGAATTAGAGCAGCCTTACTGGTATAAAAGCTGATGGCAACATGTCCTCCAGGTGCAGAAAGGAAAGTAATGCTAACTTGAGAGRACACTTCACTTGACAGTAAAGGCTGAGAAAGAAATAATCAATCTTCTCTCCATCAAAAATTCAGCTGCTGAGTGCTTTTGTGAGGAAAAGAAGGCAGTGGCAACTCTTCCTCRGTTTATTCCCAACAGAGGACAACAAGGTGCTGCTTTCCTTGCCCAAATTGCTCACTTTGAATCTCCCAATAGAGCCACATCCCTTCTGGGCTGTGAGCAATTTTGTCTCTCAGCTTTACTCTTTGACATTAATGCCAGTGTTAGCAGAAGGACACGAACACCCAAGTGTTTGCCCCTGCTCACACAGGAGCACAGAGCCCCTGCTCACACACAGAGCACAGAGCCCCTGCTCACACACAGAGCCCCTGCTCACACACAGAGCCCCTGCTCTAACACAGAGCCCCTGCTCACACACAGAGCACAGAGCCCCTGCTCACACACAGAGCCCCTGCTCACACAC